>OY998128.1:0-17410 GCA_963921985.1 Agrilus biguttatus | reverse complement strand
ATAAAAATAAAATTATTAAAAAAACAACTCAAAAAACCGAAATTGTTAAATAAACCTTAAAACTTTTAAGAGAAGATTTCAAAAAAAAAGAAGAATAATTAGATAAATTTTTATATAAATTTTGTCTACCAATAAACTCAGATCAACCAAGATCAACATGCTTATAGTAAAACTCCCCAAGTAATAAAATAGGATAATTAATAAAGTAAGTAGATAGAAATGGTATATTTCATATCGAAGATATAAAAAGACTTCTAATAATATTATTTAAAAATAAATTTAAAGAATTAATTGCTATCTGACAAAGATGAAAACCAATTCAGCCACCTACGATAATAACAAGTAAAGTTATAAGCTTTAAAATCAAAGGTAAACAAATAAAATAAGGTTCAGGAAATATAACTCAACTTATCATACTACCACCAAAAACTACAAATAAAATTAAACCCATTATACCCTTTAATATTAAAGAACCTTTACCCCTCAAATTGTAAAAACTTAAAAAATTCAAATTACTAAAAACAGTATAATATAAAAGACGGATAGTATAGCTAAAAGTTAAACCAGTTGAAATAAAAAAAACAACATAAATTAAAGTATTTAAACTTGATAAAGAGACAACTTCTAAAATCAGATCCTTTGAATAAAACCCAGCAAGAAAAGGTAAACCTCTAAGAGCTATATTAGAAATATTAAATATGCAACAAGTCAGAGGTATAAAAATTGATAAATTTCCTATAAAACGAATATCTTGACAATCTAAAAGCCTATGAATTATGCAACCAGCACATAAAAAAAGTAACGATTTAAATAAGGCATGAGTTAAAAGATGAAAAAATCCTAAAACAGGTTCACCTAAGCCAATAATTCTTATTATTAAACCAAGCTGACTTAAAGTAGATAAAGCAATAATTTTTTTTAAATCAAATTCAAAATTAGCCCCGAGACCCGCCATAAATATAGTAAAACAACCTAAAAATAAAAGAATAAAAAGCAAATTGTCTCCTAAACAATTAAAGAAACGAATTAATAAATAAACTCCCGCAGTAACTAAGGTAGAAGAATGAACTAAAGCGGATACAGGTGTGGGAGCAGCTATGGCTGCAGGAAGCCAAGAAGAGAAAGGAATTTGGGCACTCTTAGTTAAAGCCGCCAAAACAATTAGAAAAGAAATTAATTTTATTCTAAAATCATCTTTTATACAACTTAAATAAAAAATATAATTTCAACTCCCATAATTCATTATTCATGCAATACATATTAAAATAGCAACATCCCCAATTCGATTAGTAATAGCAGTTAACATCCCTGCTGAAGCAGACTTTACATTTTGATAGTAAATAACCAAACAGTAAGAAACAAGACCTAAACCATCCCAACCTAATAAAATACTAATTAAATTCGGACTAATAATAAGAAGTATTATAGATAAAACAAAGAGACAAACCAAATTAATAAAACGATTTAAATTTAAATCACCATGTATATACTCATAACTATAGTAAATTACTATGGACGAAATAAAAAGAACAAAACTTATAAAAAGTAAAGATATTCAATCAATTAAAATTGTTATAACAATTGACCTTGAATTCAAGCTCAACAAATTAAGCTCAATGAAATACACTAAATCCTTAATTAAAAAACTGAGACCTGAAAAAAAAAGTCTTAATCTTAAAAAAAGAAAAAATACAAAATAAATAAAACAAATATTCAAGACTATTATTTGAAACTAAAAAAGCATCTTTGACACCACAAATCAAAATTTTAATTTAAACTATTCAAATAAATAAATAAACTTATCCCTCCTCCATTTAAAATTAAAAAATTTAAAGGTAATCAATGAAGAAGCATTAAAAGAAACTCACGAAATAAATTTAAATTAAAACTTAAAAAACTTTTTAAAAATTTACCATGCTGAGAACATGAAAATAAATATAAAGAATAACAAGCACTAAAAAAAGACATTAAAGCTAAACCTAATATATTTAAAGAACTTCAACTAATAAGACTATTAATTAATATAATTTCACCCGCTAAATTCAAAGAAGGAGGAGCTGCCATATTACAAGCACTAAATAAAAATCATCATAACGCTATTCTAGGTATTAAATTAATTATACCCTTATTTAGAAAAAGCCTTCGACTGCCGGAGCGCTCATAAGTAATATTAGCTAAACAAAAAAGAGCAGAAGAACTTAGACCATGGGCAATCATTATTATTAGAGAACCACAAAACCCTCAATAAGAAAAAGTTATAATCCCACCTAGCACAAGACCTATATGGGCTACAGAAGAATAAGCAATTAAAGCTTTAACATCTGTTTGTCGTAAACATAAAAATGACACAATTACACCTCCTAAGGCACTAATACCAATAAAGATAAAAGAAATTATTCTAGAAATATTTAAAAACAACTTTATTATTCGAAGCATCCCATACCCCCCAAGCTTTAGTATAATACCTGCTAAAATTATTGAACCAGCCACTGGAGCCTCGACATGGGCCTTAGGTAATCAAAGATGAATAAAATATATAGGAATCTTGATTAAAAAAACCAAGTTAATGCAAATAAACAAAAATAAGCTATCAATTGGATAAGAGAAAAAATTAAAAAATAATGAATTATAAGTTTTATTTAAAAAAAAAACTGAAATCAATATTGGCAAAGAAGCAAATAATGTGTAAAACAATAAGTAAACTCCAGCCTGAAGGCGTTCTGGTTGATAGCCTCAGCCCAAAATCAAAATTAAAGTTGGAATTAAACTAATCTCAAAAAAAAGATAAAATATAAAAAAATTTAAGGCAGAAAAAGCAAAAAATAAAGATATGAGCAAAACTAAAACAGTAAAACAAAAAAACTCAGGATAAAAATTCTCCTTATTTACTTTAAACCTGGCTATAATTATTAACGAGCACACTCATATTCTTAAAAGAATTAAAACAAAAGAAAGTAAATCACAACCTAATGAATTATAAATATTAAGAAACATAAAATCAGTTCTTATACAAAAAATAAAAAAAAAAGATATTAGTAAAAGTGTTAACTGAATTAATAAAAAATTATTTTTCTTCAAAGAAACAGGAATCATAAAAAACATTATAAAAACAAATTTTATCATAAAATATTAAATCTTTGGAAGTAATCATTGCCATGAGTCCGAATTAAAGAAACCAAGATAGAAAGCCCTAAAGCCCCTTCACAAACACTAAAAGTTAGAAAAATCATTAAAAAAAAAAATTCATACCTTAGAAATATTAAAAAAACACTAGACATAAAATAAATTGATAAAACAATAAATTCTAACCTTAACAAAGTTAAAAGTATATGTTTACATTGAGAGCAAAAAATTAAAAGCCCCAAAAGACTAGTAAAAATTGAAAAATTGAAAATTAACATTAGTTAAATTATAAGCTTTAATAATTTAAAATAAAATATTGACCTTGTAAGTCAAACATAGACTTTACATCTTTAAAGCTCAAGGGAAAGATAATCTTATCATTAATCTCCAAAATTAATATTTTTACTTAAACTACCCCTTGAATTTTATTTTTAATAACTATTTCATTAACAGTATCGGTAACATTTTTCTTTATTAAACACCCATTATCAATAGGTTTTAGCTTATTAACACAAACAATTTTAGTATCCTTAATAACAGGACTGTTAAACTTAAACTTTTGATACTCATTTATTTTATTCTTGATCATGGTTGGAGGAATACTAATTTTATTTATTTATATAACAAGAGTAGCTTCTAATGAAAAATTTAACTTAACTACAACAATGATTGGAATAATTATTATTTTACCGATAACAACATTCAGTTTAATTTACCTAAGAATACCTGAAGCCTTAGAAGTAGAAATCCTAACACAAATAACTCAACAAATTACAAAAAAAGAATGAATTAACTCATTAACAAAATTTTTAACTTATCCGCTCAATTTTAATTTAATTATACTAATATCCTACCTGTTTTTAGCATTAATTGCTGTAGTAAAAATTACAGACATTAAATACGGCCCACTTCGCACAAGAAGAAAAAACTAATGAATAAACCAATACGAAAAACCCATCCTTTAATTAAAATTGTAAACAACTCACTAATTGATTTACCAAGGCCTTCTAATATTTCAACATGGTGAAACTTTGGATCAATTTTAGGAATATGCCTATCAATCCAAATCGTCACAGGTCTATTTCTAGCAATACACTACGCCGCTAATATTGAATTAGCCTTCAACAGAATTGTTCATATTTGCCGAGATGTAAATTACGGATGATTGCTCCGAACACTCCACGCCAATGGAGCTTCTATATTCTTTGTAGCACTATACTGCCACGCAGGACGTGGTATATACTACGGATCATATAATTTAAAAATAACTTGGTCAATTGGAGTTATTATTATATTCGCTTTAATAGCAACCGCATTTTTAGGATACGTCCTACCTTGAGGACAAATATCTTTTTGAGGAGCTACTGTAATTACAAATTTATTATCAGCTATTCCTTACTTGGGAATAAGAATTGTCCAATGACTATGGGGGGGTTTCGCAGTAGATAATGCAACATTGACCCGATTCTTTACATTACATTTCATTTTACCTTTTATTGTTTTAGCCCTAGTTATTATCACTTACTTTTCCTCCACCAAACAGGATCCAATAACCCTTTAGGGTTAAATAGAAATATGATAAAATTCCATTCCACCCATACTTCTCCTTCAAAGACCTAGTAGGATTTATTGTAACATTATGTTTTCTAGTAATAATTACTTTAGCAAACCCTTATTTACTTGGAGACCCAGAAAACTTTACCCCAGCAAACCCATTAGTAACACCTGTCCATATTCAACCAGAATGGTATTTCTTATTCGCCTACGCAATTCTTCGGTCAATCCCTAACAAATTAGGAGGAGTATTGGCATTAGTGTTGTCAATTGCTATCTTATTAATTTTACCTATAACTAATAAAAGTATAATAATATCAAACCAATTTTACCCAATTAATAAAATAATATTTTGAATATTTGTGGCTAACACCTTACTATTAACATGAATTGGAGCTCGACCAGTAGAAGATCCTTACATTTTAACAGGCCAAATCTTAACTGTTACCTATTTTTTATATTTCATTTTAAACCCAATAATTTCAAAAAGATGGGATAAAATTGTATTTAACCATTAATCTTAGTTAATGAACTTGAATAAGTATATATTTTGAAAATATAATAAAGAAGATTTAACCTTCTATTAACTTGTACTAAAATTTATTAATAATTAATTTAGGAGAGAAAGAAAAATTAACTTTACTCCTAAATAAAAACAAAAAAATTTAAAACAACTGGTAAGAAACTTTTCCATGATAAACTTATTAGCTTATCATAACGATAACGGGGAAGAGTTCCGCGGACCCAGATAAAACAAAAAGAAACAAAAACTAATTTGAAAAAGAAGGATAGACTAAAAAAATCTCCTCCTATAAAAAATAAAGAAAAAAGCATTCTCATAAATAAAATATTAGCATATTCAGCAAGAAAAATTAAAGCGAAACCCCCAGCTCTATACTCTACATTAAAACCAGATACAAGCTCTGACTCGCCTTCCGCAAAATCAAAAGGAGTCCGATTTGTCTCAGCTAAACTAGTAATAAACCAAATTATGGCCAAAGGTAGAAAAATTAATATTATTCAAATATAGTATTGATAAATTATAAAATTAAATAAATTTAACTTATAATAAAAATCAAAAAAGATATTAAAACTAAAGCTAAACTAACTTCGTAAGAAATAGTCTGAGCTACACTACGTAAACTACCTAATAAAGAATAAATAGAATTAGAGGACCAACCAGAAAGTATAATTGCATATACCCCAAGCCTTGAACAACACAAAAAGAATAAAACACCAAAATTAAAATTTAAAAAACCAAATCAAAATGGTATACAAAATCAAATAAGCAAAGCTAAAAATAAATTTAAAACAGGAGATAGATAATAAATGTAAAAATTAGACATTAAAGGAGAAACTTGCTCCTTAAAAAATAACTTTAAACCATCGCCTAAAGGTTGAGGCAAACCTAAATCCCTACTTTATTAGGACCTTTACGAATTTGGATATAACCTAAAACCTTACGCTCAAGTAAAGTCAAAAACCCTACACCTAATAAAACACAAACTACTAGCAAAATACCTCTAATTAAAAGTGTAAAATAATCAGATAAAAACAAGTGTTATATGTAAATAAAATTTTACTTAAATAGATTCTAAATCTATTGCACTAATCTGCCAAAATAACATTATTAATCAAAAACTAAAATTAATTTAAATAATATTTGGTCCTTTCGTACTAAAATATTTTAAAATATTGAAGATAGAAACCAACCTGGCTTACACCGGTTTAAAACTCAGATCATGTAAAGTTTTAATAGTCGAACAGACTAAAATATTCAGCTTCTACACCAAATTTAAACTTTAATCCAACATCGAGGTCGCAATCTTTTCTTTCGATAAGAACTCTTTAGAAAAATTACGCTGTTATCCCTAAGGTAATTTAATCTTATAACTAAAAACTTAAGTCAAAAATCTACAAATCAATATTAAAAAAGAAAAAGTTTATTAAATTTAACTGTCACCCCAACAAAATATTTATAAATTTTATAAATTATATTCTACTAATATATAAAATAACAAAATATAAAACTCTATAGGGTCTTCTCGTCTTACAAAATTATTTAAGCTTTTTGACTCAAAAATAAATTTCAATTATTAAGTTAGAGACAGTTAGTATCTCGTCCAATCCTTCATACCAGCTTTCAATTAAAAAACTAATGATTATGCTACCTTCGCACGATCAGAATATCGCGGCCATTTAAATATTAATCATTGGGCAGATTAGACCTTAAATTATAATCAAAAGGACATGTTTTTAATAAACAGGCGGAAACTGAAATTGCCGAATTCCTTTAAATTATATTAAAAATAAACCTTATCTATAAATTGTAATTTTACTAATTTAATCATTATTACTTTCATCAGAAATTAAAAGAAATATTTAAATAAAAAATCTAAAAATAAAAAAAATAAATAATAAAACTATGAAAAATTATAACAAACTTTATGATAAAAATTTCTAATTCAACAAATCATTATTAATTAATTAATTAATTTATAAAAATTCAATTTAAAGCTAACCCCTTAAATTGTAAATTAATTCATTATTATAAAACAGAAATAGAAAAATAAAAAGAATTAATAAAATTAAATTTTTTTCTTTAAAACCAGATATATATAGAGACGAATAATATTTCATTTCAAAGAACCAATTATAAATAATTATTAAACATTAAAATAAATAAGCTCTTAATTCCTCTAAATTCGGGACAGATAAATCTATAATCAATATTTATTAACCCTGATACACAAGGTACTAAAAATTAATCATTCTTTTTAAATCAAAATGTTTTCATAATATTTCAAAATTCCCCTTCGGTACTTGTTCATTATAATTAAAATAATTAGTCCAATTAATACTAAAAAATCTAATACTTTAAAAAAGATTTCAAATAATTAATTAAGATAATCAAATTATATCGAATTGCACGACAACTTTTTAATGTAAGTAAAAAACTTTCTATCAAGCTCTAATTTGATCTTTCTAGACACACTTTCCAGTACGTCTACTTTGTTACGACTTATTCCATTTTTATGGAAGCGACGGGCAATATGTGCATATTTTAGAGCTAAATCAATTTTAAAAAATAATTAAAAATTACTTTCAAATCCACTTTATAAAATATTTAAAAAATATTAACCATTTAAGTATACTTATTGTAACCCATCTCTACTTATCTACAGCTGCATCTTGATCTGAATTCCCTCCTTATAAAGACTAATGACCATTAATAATTCTTATAAAAAAATCAACCACGATGATATACAAGCAAAAAATAAGTTCATATAATCGTGGATTATCAATTACAGGACAGGTTCCTCTGAAAAGACTAAAATACCGCCAAATTCTTTTGTTTTCAAGATAATAACTAATACTAACCAGGCAAAAATTTACATTTAAAATAATAGGGTATCTAATCCTAGTTTAAAAACAAATTTAACAGCTTCATAAAAAAAAAATTAATTAAAATTAAAATTTCACCTAAAAATTTCAAATTAAATTTTTATTAATAAAATTAACTGTTAACCAAAAACATTTACAAATCCTATTTGTCTAACCGCGACTGCTGGCACAAATTAAGTCAGGATAATAATCTATTTCTAAATCTTAATTTCTTAAAAACTTAAAACTAACCACTGCAATAAAAAAATTATTTAAAAAAAAATAAGCAAGAACTTACATGAGAATCAAAGATAAAGTAAATAATCAGCTAGAATAAAACTTTTAGAAGAAAAAAATTAATCAAGAAATTAAACAGAAAAAATACTAAATACCAACTAAAATTTTAACTTTGACACTTTCCTCCCAAAAAAAAACATTTTTTTACCATAACTTTAGAAAACCAGTTAAAAACAAGATTTAACCCTTTAAAAAAAAATAATAAACCAAATAATTAAAAAAAAAATCATTTTAAACCTAATCTTTCCTCTCCGCCCTTGCTCTGGAGAACCGCTCTTCCTCCACCCTAGCTTGGAGAAATTTAATCTTTCCTCTCCGCCCTAGCTCGGAGAACCGCTCTTCCTCCACCCTAGCTTGGAGAAATTTAATCTTTCCTCTCCACCCTAGCTCGGAGAACCGCTATTCCTCCGCCCTAGCTTGGGGAAATTTAATCTTTCCTCTCCACCCTAGCTCGGAGAACCGCTCTTCCTCCACCCTAGCTTGGGGAAATTTAATCTTTCCTCTCCGCCCTAGCTCGGAGAACCACTCTTCCTCCGCCCTAGCTTGGAGAAATTTAATCTTTCCTCTCCGCCCTAGCTCGGAGAACCGCTCTTCCTCCACCCTAGCTTGGAGAAATTTAATCTTTCCTCTCCGCCCTAGCTCGGAGAACCGCTCTTCCTCCACCCTAGCTTGGAGAAATTTAATCTTTCCTCTCCACCCTAGCTCGAAGAACCGATCTTCCTCCACCCTAGCTTGGAGAAATTTAATCTTTCCTCTCCGCCCTAGCTCGGAGAACCGCTCTTCCTCCACCCTAGCTTGGAGAAATTTAATCTTTCCTCTCCGCCCTAGCTCGGAGAACCGCTCTTCCTCCACCCTAGCTTGGAGAAATTTAATCTTTCCTCTCCGCCCTAGCTCGGAGAACCGCTCTTCCTCCGCCCTAGCTTGGAGAAATTTAATCTTTCCTCTCCGCCCTAGCTCGGAGAACCGCTCTTCCTCCACCCTAGCTTGGAGAAATTTAATCTTTCCTCTCCGCCCTAGCTCGAAGAACCGCTCTTCCTCCACCCTAGCTTGGAGAAATTTAATCTTTCCTCTCCGCCCTAGCTCGGAGAACCGATCTTCCTCCACCCTAGCTTGGAGAAATTTAATCTTTCCTCTCCGCCCTAGCTCGAAGAACCACTCTTCCTCCGCCCTAGCTTGGAGAAATTTAATCTTTCCTCTCCGCCCTAGCTCGGAGAACCGCTCTTCCTCCACCCTAGCTTGGAGAAATTTAATCTTTCCTCTCCGCCCTAGCTCGGAGAACCGCTCTTCCTCCACCCTAGCTTGGAGAAATTTAATCTTTCCTCTCCGCCCTAGCTCGAAGAACCACTCTTCCTCCGCCCTAGCTTGGAGAAATTTAATCTTTCCTCTCCGCCCTTGCTCTGGAGAACCGCTCTTCCTCCACCCTAGCTTGGAGAAATTTAATCTTTCCTCTCCGCCCTAGCTCGGAGAACCGCTCTTCCTCCACCCTAGCTTGGAGAAATTTAATCTTTCCTCTCCGCCCTAGCTCGGAGAACCACTCTTAAATAAAAACTTTTTTTAAAAAAAAAATATACAAGATACTAAAAAAGAAATGTATTCAATAATCTAATTTAAATAATATTAGTATACTTAAATTAATTAAGAAATTAATAAAAATTCTATTTTATTATAGATATTTCTTAACTAAAATTAACAATTTACTACAATAATATATATTTTTTTTTTTTTTTTTTTTTAATAAAAATTTAATTATTATATATTAATAATAATAATAATTTATATTTAATTATATACTTATTAGAATAATAAACTTGTTTATTAACTAATATATTATTATTATTATATTTATATATATATATTATATAATTAAATATTTATATATAAATATATTTATATATAAGAAAAAATCTCTTTAATTTAATTCTTATATATTATATACGATAATTATAAATTATTATGTAAGATTGACAAATAAATATTAATTACATACTAATATATATATATATATAATATTAAACGATTATTTTACTAATATATAATATAAACTAATATTATTATTAATAATGTAAACATTTATATGAAGACACCTTTTTTAAAACTTTCAATCAGTCATTTTTGCCACTTAGAAAATACGAATAGTTAATTTTTTATAGGTTCAATTTTTAAAATTGAAAATACATAAAAAAACACTACTAAAAACTATTAATTTTTTATACAAAGTTCTTAGTTGTAGAAATAATTCAATTAAAATGATTTTGAAAACCTTGTAATATATGATTTTAAATTAAAGTTTTTAATGAAGTGCCTGAGAAAAAGGGTTATTTTGATAGAATAAATCATGTAAAAATTTACCTTCATTATATTTAATGGAATTAAACCATCTCTAAAAGCATCAAAAGCTTTTGTACATCTTATACTAAAATATAAAAAGATAAGCTAACTAAGCTAATGGGTTCATACCCCTTATATGAAGGTTTTACTCCTTCTCTTTTTAATATTAAATTTATACAAAAACTTGTTCCTACTAACACTAATAGCTAGAACATTAATTTCAATCTCCGCAAATTCATGGTTGGGAGTGTGAATTGGGTTAGAAATAAATTTACTTTCAATAATTCCCCTCATAAATATAAGAAAGGCACCTCAATCAACAGAAGCTTCAATAAAATATTTTATTGTTCAAGCTATAGCTTCAATACTTCTCCTAATAGGTTTCCTAATAGACTCAATTAAATCAAACTTACCAATAAACCTCTTCACTTTCAACCTTTCAATCTTATGAATTTCTACAGCTTTAATAACAAAAGCAGGAGCCGCCCCTTTCCATTTTTGGTTCCCAGAAGTCGTTGAAGGAATAAATTGAATCAATGCAATTATCCTGTTAACATGACAAAAAATTGCTCCATTAATTATTTTAATGTATTTAACATTAAACGAAAATCTTATTATATTAGTAATCATTACTTCTGTTATTACAGGAGGATTAGTGGGAATTAATCAAACAAGAATACGAAAAATATTAAGTTACTCCTCAATCAACCATCTGGGTTGAATATTAGCGGCACTAATATTTAAAGAAACTATTTGAATATGGTACTTCTCTATTTATTCTCTTATAAATATTTTAATTATTTGAATACTTAAAACATTTAATATCTCAAGAATTAGACAATTAATTACCTCAATAAAACTGAACCCACAACTAAAATTATTTTTTATTTTAAACCTTTTTTCCTTAGGTGGAATCCCCCCATTTATTGGATTTTTACCAAAATGACTGACTGTTAATGTAATTATTATAAACAAACTATACTTTTTAGCAACAGTAATAATTGTTACAACACTTGTAACCTTTTATTTTTACATGCGACTAGCCATACCGGTAATTTCGTTCAGAGCATGAAACAGAAACTTACTACAAACAATAGAAAATTTTAAAAATAAAAAATTAATAATATTAAACCTAATAATATTAATAAGACTCGCAATTTCTTCGACATCTTTCAGATGAATTTAAAGGATTTAAGTTAAATTAAACTAATAGCCTTCAAAGCTATAAATAAAAAGCCCCCCCTTTTTAGGCCTTAGGAAAGTAAAAAATAAAATTTTGTAATAAAAAAAAAAGTTAAAGCTAAACCTAACAAAGCAAACTTTAAGTCTTGATTTTATCAAAAATATAATAAAATTATAACTTATTCAAGGAGCACCTAGCACCCTCTCCTTAAATGATTAATAATTTGAAAACAATAAAACTAGAATATAGTTCAGCTCCACCCTAGCCCGAGCTGTTATTATTCAGATAATGTAAATAAATCAAAAATCTTACCTTAGTAAAGATAAATAAGTTTAAACACTTAAAATTAAAGTAATTCTAAATTACGAAACCCTTTATTTAAAAAAAAGTTTAAAATAATAATTTAGTTAATTAAAATAGTTATAAAAACTTAAAAAGTAAAAAATTAATATTTAACCCTAAAATAACAATTAAAATTTTTTAAGTAAAAGAAAGTTTAAAAGAAAAATAAAATTTAACTAAAAAGATGTGAATTTAAAATTTTTAGAAAACTAGGTTTTAGAATAAATTCACCTTTAAATTTGCAATTTAAAATCATAGTTGAATATAAAACCTGTTGTAGGAGAAAATTTCTCATAAATAAATTTACAGTTTATCACTTTATTTCAGCCACTTCCAACAAATATGAATAAGTGACTTTTTTCAACAAACCATAAAGATATTGGAACGCTTTACTTTATCTTTGGAGCCTGAGCAGGAATAGTAGGAACCGCTTTAAGATTATTAATCCGAGCTGAACTAGGAAATCCTGGAGCTTTAATTGGAAATGACCAGATTTATAATGTTATTGTTACCGCACATGCATTTATTATGATTTTTTTTATAGTTATGCCCATCATAATAGGTGGATTTGGTAACTGATTAGTTCCTCTAATATTAGGGGCCCCTGATATAGCTTTCCCCCGAATAAACAATATAAGATTTTGATTACTCCCACCTTCGTTAACTCTTCTTTTAATGAGAAGAATAGTAGAAAGAGGGGCAGGAACTGGTTGAACAGTTTACCCCCCATTAGCGGCGAATATTGCTCATAGAGGGGCATCTGTAGACCTGGCAATTTTTAGGCTTCATTTGGCAGGTATTTCTTCAATTTTGGGTGCAATTAACTTTATCACGACCGTAATTAATATGCGAGCACCTGGAATAACTTTAGACCGAACTCCTTTATTGGTCTGATCAATTGCTATCACAGCCCTGTTGTTGCTTCTATCATTACCCGTTCTAGCAGGAGCTATTACTATACTACTAACAGACCGAAATTTAAATACATCATTCTTTGACCCTGCAGGAGGAGGGGACCCTATTCTATACCAACATTTATTTTGATTTTTTGGACACCCTGAAGTTTATATTCTAATTTTACCAGGATTTGGTATAATCTCTCATATTATCAGTCAAGAGAGAGGAAAAAAAGAAACATTTGGATCTTTAGGTATAATCTACGCCATGTTGGCTATTGGTTTACTTGGATTTATTGTATGAGCACACCATATATTCACAGTAGGAATAGATGTTGACACTCGAGCCTATTTCACTTCAGCTACAATAATTATTGCTGTTCCGACAGGAATTAAGATCTTTAGATGGTTAGCTACTTTACACGGAACTCAAATAAATTTCTCACCCTCAATATTATGGGCGCTAGGATTTGTTTTCCTATTTACTATAGGAGGACTGACTGGAGTTGTCCTCGCTAATTCATCAATTGATATTATTCTTCACGACACATATTACGTAGTAGCTCATTTTCATTATGTACTTTCAATAGGCGCAGTATTCGCCATTATAGGAGGTTTCATCCAATGGTACCCTTTATTTACTGGACTAACTTTAAATGATAAGTTATTAAAAATTCAATTTACTATCATATTCCTAGGAGTAAACTTAACATTCTTCCCTCAACATTTCTTAGGTCTAAGAGGAATGCCTCGCCGATACTCAGATTACCCAGATGCTTATTTAAGATGAAACATTATATCATCAATTGGATCATTAATTTCATTCATTGGAACAATATTCTTAATTTTTATTATTTGAGAAAGAATAATTTCATTACGTAAATCATTATCACCATTAAATATGCCAACTTCAGTAGAGTGACTGCAACTAACCCCACCTTCAGAACATAGATACTCTGAATTACCTATTCTCTATAATTTCTAATATGGCAGAATAGTGCAATGGATTTAAACCCCATATATAAAGTTATTTAAACTTTTTTTAGAAATAGCAACTTGGGCTTCAACACTAACACTAGATAGATCTTCACCTTTAATAGAACAATTAATTTTCTTTCATGATCACGCCCTGTCAATTCTTTTAATTATCACAGCACTTGTGGGGTATTTATTATTAGAATTACTTTTTAATAAACAAATTAATCGATTCTTATTAGAAGGACAAACAATTGAAGTAATTTGAACTATTCTGCCCGCCTTAACCTTAATCTTTATCGCCCTACCATCTCTTCAACTTTTATACTTAATTGATGAAGTAAAAAATCCTTTAATCTCTATTAAATCTATTGGGCACCAATGATATTGGTCCTACGAATATTCAGATTTTAAAAATTTAGAATTTGATTCCTACATAATTCCTATCTCAGAAAGATCCCCTTTCCATTTTCGTTTATTAGATGTAGATAACCGAACAGTTGTACCTTTTAACTCCCAAATCCGACTTTTAGTGACAGCAGCAGATGTTATTCATTCATGGACTATCCCTTCCTTAGGAGTTAAAATTGACGCTACACCAGGACGATTAAACCAAATTAGATTTTTACTAAATCGATCTGGATTATTTTTTGGACAATGCTCAGAAATTTGTGGAGCAAATCATAGATTTATACCTATTGTACTAGAAAGAATTTCACCTAAATTATTTATTAAATGAATTTCAACCCAAATCTCATTGGGTGGCTGAAAGCAAGCACTGGTCTCTTAAACCATTTTATAGTAAGTAGCAATTACTCCCAATGAAAAATTTAGTTAAAATTATAACATTAGCTTGTCAAGCTAAAATTATTTAAATTAAATAATTTTTAATACCTCAAATAGCCCCAATAAGATGATTAAGACTTTTTATTATCTTCTCAATTACATTTAGAGTAATCAGCATATTTAATTACTATTTCCTAATTTATCAACCTACATTAAGAACAAGACAAAAAAAATTAATACCAAAAAATAATTGAAAATGATAGCAAGATTATTCACATCTTTTGACCCTTCAACAAATTTAAGAATATCATTAAACTGATTAAGAACATTTATTGGAATCATTTTAATCCCATCAGTATTTTGAGTTACCCCTTGCCGAAGATCATTTATTTGAACTAAAATTTTAAGAACTCTCCATAAAGAATTTAAAATTTTAATAGCAAGCAATAAAATAAATGGAAGAACTATCATATTTGTAAGCTTATTCTCATTAATTCTATTTAATAATTTTTTAGGACTATTCCCTTATATTTTTACAAGAACTAGTCATTTATCAATAACATTGGCATTAGCCCTTCCTTTATGGTTAAGATTTATAATTTACGGCTGAATTAATAATACTACCCATATATTAGCACATTTAGTCCCACAAGGGACCCCTCCAATATTAATACCTTTTATAGTTTGCATTGAAACAATTAGAAATATTATCCGACCAGGAACTTTGGCCGTACGATTAACAGCCAATATAATTGCAGGGCACTTATTATTAACCTTGCTAGGAAACACAGGGAACTTAATATCTTTATACTTAATTAACTTATTAATTGTAGTACAACTAGCATTATTAACACTTGAGTCAGCAGTATCAATTATTCAAGCCTATGTATTTGCAGTGTTAAGTACTTTATACTCTAGAGAAGTAAACTAATGAGATTACATAAAAATCACCCTTTCCATTTAGTAGACTACAGACCATGACCTTTATACGGAGCACTAGGAGCAATAACCTTAATATCAGGATTAATCAAATGATTTCATCATCAACAAATAAATCTTTTAATAGTAGGAATTATAATTACTTTATTAATCATATACCAATGATGACGAGATATTACACGTGAAGGCACATTCCAAGGACTCCATACATTTAATGTAACTACAGGATTACGATGAGGAATAATTTTATTTATTATTTCCGAAGTCTTTTTTTTTATTTCATTTTTCTGGGGATTTTTCCATAGAAGACTAAGACCTTCAGTAGAAATTGGAATAATCTGGCCCCCTAAAGGAATCACCCCATTTAATCCATTACAAATCCCTTTATTAAACACTTTAATTCTTCTAAGATCTGGAATCACTGTAACATGAGCTCATCACGCTCTAATAGAAAATAATTTTAAGCAATCTATTCAAGGATTATTATTAACCGTAATTTTAGGATTTTATTTTACCATACTTCAAGGATACGAATATATTGAATCCCCTTTCACAATTGCCGACGCAGTATACGGGTCATCATTTTTTATAGCTACAGGATTCCATGGGCTGCATGTAATTATTGGAACTACTTTCCTTTTAATCTGCTTGATTCGTCAAATTAATAATCATTTCTCCCCAAATCATCATTTTGGGTTTGAAGCAGCAGCATGATATTGACATTTCGTAGATGTGGTTTGATTATTTTTATATATCTCAATTTATTGATGAGGTAGATAATTCTAAAACAATTTATATAGTATAATTAATTATATTTGACTTCCAATCAGATGATTTACCAAAAGTAATATAAATTATTCTAATAATTTTTAGTATCAGAACATTATTATTAATTTTGAGAGCACTAATTATACTACTGACCTCCACCATCTCAAAGAAATCTTTCTCCGACCGGGAAAAAAACTCCCCATTTGAATGTGGCTTTGACCCTGTAGCTTCAGCACGAACTCCCTTCTCACTTCATTTTTTTTTAATTGCAGTAATTTTCCTGATTTTTGATGTTGAAATTACATTACTCCTGCCCATTATTATTACCATTAACACTTTAAATATAACTCAATTCCTAAGCGTAGCAATATTTTTTATTATTATCTTATTAATTGGACTTTACCACGAATGAAATCAAGGAGCACTAACCTGGGCTAAATAGGATTATAGTTATAAAATAACATCTAATTTGCATTTAGAAAGTGCTAAATATTTAGCTTATCTTAAATAAGAAGCAAAAATTGCAGCCAGTTTCGACCTGTCCTTAGATATTAAATTTATCCTTATTTTTAATTGAAACCAAACTAGAGGTACATCACTGTTAATGATGAAATTGAGAAACAAACTCCAATTAAAGAAATAAGTTAATCAAGTAAAGATTTCTAACCTTCCACTTTAGCAGTGAAAATCTGTTATTATTTCTATTTATGTAGTTTAAAGAACAAAACATTGTGTTTTCATCACAAAAATAATTTATTAATATTTCATAAATTTATTTAAAGGTTGACACCACCTTAATATCTTCAATATTATGCTCTTATTAAGCTATTTAAAT
>CAWUHG010000035.1:0-75646 GCA_963921985.1 Agrilus biguttatus | reverse complement strand
ATTTCAGTTTCAAAATCAATTTCTAAATGCCTTAAAACTGGTCGTAAAAAGTACCTATTTTTGAAATTTTATTAAAACATGCATCGTTTTTCTACGCTTTATCTGGCTTACCCTTCCATATATTTAAACGCGGTTTGTTGCATCGGAAAGAGCAGATTTCAATGCATAGAGGGACGTTATTTCAGTTTCAAAATCAATTTCTAAATGCCTTAAAACTGGTCGTAAAAAGTACCTATTTTTGAAATTTTATTAAAACATGCATCGTTTTTCTACGCTTTATCTGGCTTACCCTTCCATATATTTAAACGCGGTTTGTTGCATCGGAAAGAGCAGATTTCAATGCATAGAGGGACGTTATTTCAGTTTCAAAATCAATTTCTAAATGCCTTAAAACTGGTCGTAAAAAGTACCTATTTTTGAAATTTTATTAAAACATGCATCGTTTTTCTACGCTTTATCTGGCTTACCCTTCCATATATTTAAACGCGGTTTGTTGCATCGGAAAGAGCAGATTTCAATGCATAGAGGGACGTTATTTCAGTTTCAAAATCAATTTCTAAATGCCTTAAAACTGGTCGTAAAAAGTACCTATTTTTGAAATTTTATTAAAACATGCATCGTTTTTCTACGCTTTATCTGGCTTACCCTTCCATATATTTAAACGCGGTTTGTTGCATCGGAAAGAGCAGATTTCAATGCATAGAGGGACGTTATTTCAGTTTCAAAATCAATTTCTAAATGCCTTAAAACTGGTCGTAAAAAGTACCTATTTTTGAAATTTTATTAAAACATGCATCGTTTTTCTACGCTTTATCTGGCTTACCCTTCCATATATTTAAACGCGGTTTGTTGCATCGGAAAGAGCAGATTTCAATGCATAGAGGGACGTTATTTCAGTTTCAAAATCAATTTCTAAATGCCTTAAAACTGGTCGTAAAAAGTACCTATTTTTGAAATTTTATTAAAACATGCATCGTTTTTCTACGCTTTATCTGGCTTACCCTTCCATATATTTAAACGCGGTTTGTTGCATCGGAAAGAGCAGATTTCAATGCATAGAGGGACGTTATTTCAGTTTCAAAATCAATTTCTAAATGCCTTAAAACTGGTCGTAAAAAGTACCTATTTTTGAAATTTTATTAAAACATGCATCGTTTTTCTACGCTTTATCTGGCTTACCCTTCCATATATTTAAACGCGGTTTGTTGCATCGGAAAGAGCAGATTTCAATGCATAGAGGGACGTTATTTCAGTTTCAAAATCAATTTCTAAATGCCTTAAAACTGGTCGTAAAAAGTACCTATTTTTGAAATTTTATTAAAACATGCATCGTTTTTCTACGCTTTATCTGGCTTACCCTTCCATATATTTAAACGCGGTTTGTTGCATCGGAAAGAGCAGATTTCAATGCATAGAGGGACGTTATTTCAGTTTCAAAATCAATTTCTAAATGCCTTAAAACTGGTCGTAAAAAGTACCTATTTTTGAAATTTTATTAAAACATGCATCGTTTTTCTACGCTTTATCTGGCTTACCCTTCCATATATTTAAACGCGGTTTGTTGCATCGGAAAGAGCAGATTTCAATGCATAGAGGGACGTTATTTCAGTTTCAAAATCAATTTCTAAATGCCTTAAAACTGGTCGTAAAAAGTACCTATTTTTGAAATTTTATTAAAACATGCATCGTTTTTCTACGCTTTATCTGGCTTACCCTTCCATATATTTAAACGCGGTTTGTTGCATCGGAAAGAGCAGATTTCAATGCATAGAGGGACGTTATTTCAGTTTCAAAATCAATTTCTAAATGCCTTAAAACTGGTCGTAAAAAGTACCTATTTTTGAAATTTTATTAAAACATGCATCGTTTTTCTACGCTTTATCTGGCTTACCCTTCCATATATTTAAACGCGGTTTGTTGCATCGGAAAGAGCAGATTTCAATGCATAGAGGGACGTTATTTCAGTTTCAAAATCAATTTCTAAATGCCTTAAAACTGGTCGTAAAAAGTACCTATTTTTGAAATTTTATTAAAACATGCATCGTTTTTCTACGCTTTATCTGGCTTACCCTTCCATATATTTAAACGCGGTTTGTTGCATCGGAAAGAGCAGATTTCAATGCATAGAGGGACGTTATTTCAGTTTCAAAATCAATTTCTAAATGCCTTAAAACTGGTCGTAAAAAGTACCTATTTTTGAAATTTTATTAAAACATGCATCGTTTTTCTACGCTTTATCTGGCTTACCCTTCCATATATTTAAACGCGGTTTGTTGCATCGGAAAGAGCAGATTTCAATGCATAGAGGGACGTTATTTCAGTTTCAAAATCAATTTCTAAATGCCTTAAAACTGGTCGTAAAAAGTACCTATTTTTGAAATTTTATTAAAACATGCATCGTTTTTCTACGCTTTATCTGGCTTACCCTTCCATATATTTAAACGCGGTTTGTTGCATCGGAAAGAGCAGATTTCAATGCATAGAGGGACGTTATTTCAGTTTCAAAATCAATTTCTAAATGCCTTAAAACTGGTCGTAAAAAGTACCTATTTTTGAAATTTTATTAAAACATGCATCGTTTTTCTACGCTTTATCTGGCTTACCCTTCCATATATTTAAACGCGGTTTGTTGCATCGGAAAGAGCAGATTTCAATGCATAGAGGGACGTTATTTCAGTTTCAAAATCAATTTCTAAATGCCTTAAAACTGGTCGTAAAAAGTACCTATTTTTGAAATTTTATTAAAACATGCATCGTTTTTCTACGCTTTATCTGGCTTACCCTTCCATATATTTAAACGCGGTTTGTTGCATCGGAAAGAGCAGATTTCAATGCATAGAGGGACGTTATTTCAGTTTCAAAATCAATTTCTAAATGCCTTAAAACTGGTCGTAAAAAGTACCTATTTTTGAAATTTTATTAAAACATGCATCGTTTTTCTACGCTTTATCTGGCTTACCCTTCCATATATTTAAACGCGGTTTGTTGCATCGGAAAGAGCAGATTTCAATGCATAGAGGGACGTTATTTCAGTTTCAAAATCAATTTCTAAATGCCTTAAAACTGGTCGTAAAAAGTACCTATTTTTGAAATTTTATTAAAACATGCATCGTTTTTCTACGCTTTATCTGGCTTACCCTTCCATATATTTAAACGCGGTTTGTTGCATCGGAAAGAGCAGATTTCAATGCATAGAGGGACGTTATTTCAGTTTCAAAATCAATTTCTAAATGCCTTAAAACTGGTCGTAAAAAGTACCTATTTTTGAAATTTTATTAAAACATGCATCGTTTTTCTACGCTTTATCTGGCTTACCCTTCCATATATTTAAACGCGGTTTGTTGCATCGGAAAGAGCAGATTTCAATGCATAGAGGGACGTTATTTCAGTTTCAAAATCAATTTCTAAATGCCTTAAAACTGGTCGTAAAAAGTACCTATTTTTGAAATTTTATTAAAACATGCATCGTTTTTCTACGCTTTATCTGGCTTACCCTTCCATATATTTAAACGCGGTTTGTTGCATCGGAAAGAGCAGATTTCAATGCATAGAGGGACGTTATTTCAGTTTCAAAATCAATTTCTAAATGCCTTAAAACTGGTCGTAAAAAGTACCTATTTTTGAAATTTTATTAAAACATGCATCGTTTTTCTACGCTTTATCTGGCTTACCCTTCCATATATTTAAACGCGGTTTGTTGCATCGGAAAGAGCAGATTTCAATGCATAGAGGGACGTTATTTCAGTTTCAAAATCAATTTCTAAATGCCTTAAAACTGGTCGTAAAAAGTACCTATTTTTGAAATTTTATTAAAACATGCATCGTTTTTCTACGCTTTATCTGGCTTACCCTTCCATATATTTAAACGCGGTTTGTTGCATCGGAAAGAGCAGATTTCAATGCATAGAGGGACGTTATTTCAGTTTCAAAATCAATTTCTAAATGCCTTAAAACTGGTCGTAAAAAGTACCTATTTTTGAAATTTTATTAAAACATGCATCGTTTTTCTACGCTTTATCTGGCTTACCCTTCCATATATTTAAACGCGGTTTGTTGCATCGGAAAGAGCAGATTTCAATGCATAGAGGGACGTTATTTCAGTTTCAAAATCAATTTCTAAATGCCTTAAAACTGGTCGTAAAAAGTACCTATTTTTGAAATTTTATTAAAACATGCATCGTTTTTCTACGCTTTATCTGGCTTACCCTTCCATATATTTAAACGCGGTTTGTTGCATCGGAAAGAGCAGATTTCAATGCATAGAGGGACGTTATTTCAGTTTCAAAATCAATTTCTAAATGCCTTAAAACTGGTCGTAAAAAGTACCTATTTTTGAAATTTTATTAAAACATGCATCGTTTTTCTACGCTTTATCTGGCTTACCCTTCCATATATTTAAACGCGGTTTGTTGCATCGGAAAGAGCAGATTTCAATGCATAGAGGGACGTTATTTCAGTTTCAAAATCAATTTCTAAATGCCTTAAAACTGGTCGTAAAAAGTACCTATTTTTGAAATTTTATTAAAACATGCATCGTTTTTCTACGCTTTATCTGGCTTACCCTTCCATATATTTAAACGCGGTTTGTTGCATCGGAAAGAGCAGATTTCAATGCATAGAGGGACGTTATTTCAGTTTCAAAATCAATTTCTAAATGCCTTAAAACTGGTCGTAAAAAGTACCTATTTTTGAAATTTTATTAAAACATGCATCGTTTTTCTACGCTTTATCTGGCTTACCCTTCCATATATTTAAACGCGGTTTGTTGCATCGGAAAGAGCAGATTTCAATGCATAGAGGGACGTTATTTCAGTTTCAAAATCAATTTCTAAATGCCTTAAAACTGGTCGTAAAAAGTACCTATTTTTGAAATTTTATTAAAACATGCATCGTTTTTCTACGCTTTATCTGGCTTACCCTTCCATATATTTAAACGCGGTTTGTTGCATCGGAAAGAGCAGATTTCAATGCATAGAGGGACGTTATTTCAGTTTCAAAATCAATTTCTAAATGCCTTAAAACTGGTCGTAAAAAGTACCTATTTTTGAAATTTTATTAAAACATGCATCTTTTTTCTACGCTTTATCTGGCTTACCCTTCCATATATTTAAACGCGGTTTGTTGCATCGGAAAGAGCAGATTTCAATGCATAGAGGGACGTTATTTCAGTTTCAAAATCAATTTCTAAATGCCTTAAAACTGGTCGTAAAAAGTACCTATTTTTGAAATTTTATTAAAACATGCATCGTTTTTCTACGCTTTATCTGGCTTACCCTTCCATATATTTAAACGCGGTTTGTTGCATCGGAAAGAGCAGATTTCAATGCATAGAGGGACGTTATTTCAGTTTCAAAATCAATTTCTAAATGCCTTAAAACTGGTCGTAAAAAGTACCTATTTTTGAAATTTTATTAAAACATGCATCGTTTTTCTACGCTTTATCTGGCTTACCCTTCCATATATTTAAACGCGGTTTGTTGCATCGGAAAGAGCAGATTTCAATGCATAGAGGGACGTTATTTCAGTTTCAAAATCAATTTCTAAATGCCTTAAAACTGGTCGTAAAAAGTACCTATTTTTGAAATTTTATTAAAACATGCATCGTTTTTCTACGCTTTATCTGGCTTACCCTTCCATATATTTAAACGCGGTTTGTTGCATCGGAAAGAGCAGATTTCAATGCATAGAGGGACGTTATTTCAGTTTCAAAATCAATTTCTAAATGCCTTAAAACTGGTCGTAAAAAGTACCTATTTTTGAAATTTTATTAAAACATGCATCGTTTTTCTACGCTTTATCTGGCTTACCCTTCCATATATTTAAACGCGGTTTGTTGCATCGGAAAGAGCAGATTTCAATGCATAGAGGGACGTTATTTCAGTTTCAAAATCAATTTCTAAATGCCTTAAAACTGGTCGTAAAAAGTACCTATTTTTGAAATTTTATTAAAACATGCATCGTTTTTCTACGCTTTATCTGGCTTACCCTTCCATATATTTAAACGCGGTTTGTTGCATCGGAAAGAGCAGATTTCAATGCATAGAGGGACGTTATTTCAGTTTCAAAATCAATTTCTAAATGCCTTAAAACTGGTCGTAAAAAGTACCTATTTTTGAAATTTTATTAAAACATGCATCGTTTTTCTACGCTTTATCTGGCTTACCCTTCCATATATTTAAACGCGGTTTGTTGCATCGGAAAGAGCAGATTTCAATGCATAGAGGGACGTTATTTCAGTTTCAAAATCAATTTCTAAATGCCTTAAAACTGGTCGTAAAAAGTACCTATTTTTGAAATTTTATTAAAACATGCATCGTTTTTCTACGCTTTATCTGGCTTACCCTTCCATATATTTAAACGCGGTTTGTTGCATCGGAAAGAGCAGATTTCAATGCATAGAGGGACGTTATTTCAGTTTCAAAATCAATTTCTAAATGCCTTAAAACTGGTCGTAAAAAGTACCTATTTTTGAAATTTTATTAAAACATGCATCGTTTTTCTACGCTTTATCTGGCTTACCCTTCCATATATTTAAACGCGGTTTGTTGCATCGGAAAGAGCAGATTTCAATGCATAGAGGGACGTTATTTCAGTTTCAAAATCAATTTCTAAATGCCTTAAAACTGGTCGTAAAAAGTACCTATTTTTGAAATTTTATTAAAACATGCATCGTTTTTCTACGCTTTATCTGGCTTACCCTTCCATATATTTAAACGCGGTTTGTTGCATCGGAAAGAGCAGATTTCAATGCATAGAGGGACGTTATTTCAGTTTCAAAATCAATTTCTAAATGCCTTAAAACTGGTCGTAAAAAGTACCTATTTTTGAAATTTTATTAAAACATGCATCGTTTTTCTACGCTTTATCTGGCTTACCCTTCCATATATTTAAACGCGGTTTGTTGCATCGGAAAGAGCAGATTTCAATGCATAGAGGGACGTTATTTCAGTTTCAAAATCAATTTCTAAATGCCTTAAAACTGGTCGTAAAAAGTACCTATTTTTGAAATTTTATTAAAACATGCATCGTTTTTCTACGCTTTATCTGGCTTACCCTTCCATATATTTAAACGCGGTTTGTTGCATCGGAAAGAGCAGATTTCAATGCATAGAGGGACGTTATTTCAGTTTCAAAATCAATTTCTAAATGCCTTAAAACTGGTCGTAAAAAGTACCTATTTTTGAAATTTTATTAAAACATGCATCGTTTTTCTACGCTTTATCTGGCTTACCCTTCCATATATTTAAACGCGGTTTGTTGCATCGGAAAGAGCAGATTTCAATGCATAGAGGGACGTTATTTCAGTTTCAAAATCAATTTCTAAATGCCTTAAAACTGGTCGTAAAAAGTACCTATTTTTGAAATTTTATTAAAACATGCATCGTTTTTCTACGCTTTATCTGGCTTACCCTTCCATATATTTAAACGCGGTTTGTTGCATCGGAAAGAGCAGATTTCAATGCATAGAGGGACGTTATTTCAGTTTCAAAATCAATTTCTAAATGCCTTAAAACTGGTCGTAAAAAGTACCTATTTTTGAAATTTTATTAAAACATGCATCGTTTTTCTACGCTTTATCTGGCTTACCCTTCCATATATTTAAACGCGGTTTGTTGCATCGGAAAGAGCAGATTTCAATGCATAGAGGGACGTTATTTCAGTTTCAAAATCAATTTCTAAATGCCTTAAAACTGGTCGTAAAAAGTACCTATTTTTGAAATTTTATTAAAACATGCATCGTTTTTCTACGCTTTATCTGGCTTACCCTTCCATATATTTAAACGCGGTTTGTTGCATCGGAAAGAGCAGATTTCAATGCATAGAGGGACGTTATTTCAGTTTCAAAATCAATTTCTAAATGCCTTAAAACTGGTCGTAAAAAGTACCTATTTTTGAAATTTTATTAAAACATGCATCGTTTTTCTACGCTTTATCTGGCTTACCCTTCCATATATTTAAACGCGGTTTGTTGCATCGGAAAGAGCAGATTTCAATGCATAGAGGGACGTTATTTCAGTTTCAAAATCAATTTCTAAATGCCTTAAAACTGGTCGTAAAAAGTACCTATTTTTGAAATTTTATTAAAACATGCATCGTTTTTCTACGCTTTATCTGGCTTACCCTTCCATATATTTAAACGCGGTTTGTTGCATCGGAAAGAGCAGATTTCAATGCATAGAGGGACGTTATTTCAGTTTCAAAATCAATTTCTAAATGCCTTAAAACTGGTCGTAAAAAGTACCTATTTTTGAAATTTTATTAAAACATGCATCGTTTTTCTACGCTTTATCTGGCTTACCCTTCCATATATTTAAACGCGGTTTGTTGCATCGGAAAGAGCAGATTTCAATGCATAGAGGGACGTTATTTCAGTTTCAAAATCAATTTCTAAATGCCTTAAAACTGGTCGTAAAAAGTACCTATTTTTGAAATTTTATTAAAACATGCATCGTTTTTCTACGCTTTATCTGGCTTACCCTTCCATATATTTAAACGCGGTTTGTTGCATCGGAAAGAGCAGATTTCAATGCATAGAGGGACGTTATTTCAGTTTCAAAATCAATTTCTAAATGCCTTAAAACTGGTCGTAAAAAGTACCTATTTTTGAAATTTTATTAAAACATGCATCGTTTTTCTACGCTTTATCTGGCTTACCCTTCCATATATTTAAACGCGGTTTGTTGCATCGGAAAGAGCAGATTTCAATGCATAGAGGGACGTTATTTCAGTTTCAAAATCAATTTCTAAATGCCTTAAAACTGGTCGTAAAAAGTACCTATTTTTGAAATTTTATTAAAACATGCATCGTTTTTCTACGCTTTATCTGGCTTACCCTTCCATATATTTAAACGCGGTTTGTTGCATCGGAAAGAGCAGATTTCAATGCATAGAGGGACGTTATTTCAGTTTCAAAATCAATTTCTAAATGCCTTAAAACTGGTCGTAAAAAGTACCTATTTTTGAAATTTTATTAAAACATGCATCGTTTTTCTACGCTTTATCTGGCTTACCCTTCCATATATTTAAACGCGGTTTGTTGCATCGGAAAGAGCAGATTTCAATGCATAGAGGGACGTTATTTCAGTTTCAAAATCAATTTCTAAATGCCTTAAAACTGGTCGTAAAAAGTACCTATTTTTGAAATTTTATTAAAACATGCATCGTTTTTCTACGCTTTATCTGGCTTACCCTTCCATATATTTAAACGCGGTTTGTTGCATCGGAAAGAGCAGATTTCAATGCATAGAGGGACGTTATTTCAGTTTCAAAATCAATTTCTAAATGCCTTAAAACTGGTCGTAAAAAGTACCTATTTTTGAAATTTTATTAAAACATGCATCGTTTTTCTACGCTTTATCTGGCTTACCCTTCCATATATTTAAACGCGGTTTGTTGCATCGGAAAGAGCAGATTTCAATGCATAGAGGGACGTTATTTCAGTTTCAAAATCAATTTCTAAATGCCTTAAAACTGGTCGTAAAAAGTACCTATTTTTGAAATTTTATTAAAACATGCATCGTTTTTCTACGCTTTATCTGGCTTACCCTTCCATATATTTAAACGCGGTTTGTTGCATCGGAAAGAGCAGATTTCAATGCATAGAGGGACGTTATTTCAGTTTCAAAATCAATTTCTAAATGCCTTAAAACTGGTCGTAAAAAGTACCTATTTTTGAAATTTTATTAAAACATGCATCGTTTTTCTACGCTTTATCTGGCTTACCCTTCCATATATTTAAACGCGGTTTGTTGCATCGGAAAGAGCAGATTTCAATGCATAGAGGGACGTTATTTCAGTTTCAAAATCAATTTCTAAATGCCTTAAAACTGGTCGTAAAAAGTACCTATTTTTGAAATTTTATTAAAACATGCATCGTTTTTCTACGCTTTATCTGGCTTACCCTTCCATATATTTAAACGCGGTTTGTTGCATCGGAAAGAGCAGATTTCAATGCATAGAGGGACGTTATTTCAGTTTCAAAATCAATTTCTAAATGCCTTAAAACTGGTCGTAAAAAGTACCTATTTTTGAAATTTTATTAAAACATGCATCGTTTTTCTACGCTTTATCTGGCTTACCCTTCCATATATTTAAACGCGGTTTGTTGCATCGGAAAGAGCAGATTTCAATGCATAGAGGGACGTTATTTCAGTTTCAAAATCAATTTCTAAATGCCTTAAAACTGGTCGTAAAAAGTACCTATTTTTGAAATTTTATTAAAACATGCATCGTTTTTCTACGCTTTATCTGGCTTACCCTTCCATATATTTAAACGCGGTTTGTTGCATCGGAAAGAGCAGATTTCAATGCATAGAGGGACGTTATTTCAGTTTCAAAATCAATTTCTAAATGCCTTAAAACTGGTCGTAAAAAGTACCTATTTTTGAAATTTTATTAAAACATGCATCGTTTTTCTACGCTTTATCTGGCTTACCCTTCCATATATTTAAACGCGGTTTGTTGCATCGGAAAGAGCAGATTTCAATGCATAGAGGGACGTTATTTCAGTTTCAAAATCAATTTCTAAATGCCTTAAAACTGGTCGTAAAAAGTACCTATTTTTGAAATTTTATTAAAACATGCATCGTTTTTCTACGCTTTATCTGGCTTACCCTTCCATATATTTAAACGCGGTTTGTTGCATCGGAAAGAGCAGATTTCAATGCATAGAGGGACGTTATTTCAGTTTCAAAATCAATTTCTAAATGCCTTAAAACTGGTCGTAAAAAGTACCTATTTTTGAAATTTTATTAAAACATGCATCGTTTTTCTACGCTTTATCTGGCTTACCCTTCCATATATTTAAACGCGGTTTGTTGCATCGGAAAGAGCAGATTTCAATGCATAGAGGGACGTTATTTCAGTTTCAAAATCAATTTCTAAATGCCTTAAAACTGGTCGTAAAAAGTACCTATTTTTGAAATTTTATTAAAACATGCATCGTTTTTCTACGCTTTATCTGGCTTACCCTTCCATATATTTAAACGCGGTTTGTTGCATCGGAAAGAGCAGATTTCAATGCATAGAGGGACGTTATTTCAGTTTCAAAATCAATTTCTAAATGCCTTAAAACTGGTCGTAAAAAGTACCTATTTTTGAAATTTTATTAAAACATGCATCGTTTTTCTACGCTTTATCTGGCTTACCCTTCCATATATTTAAACGCGGTTTGTTGCATCGGAAAGAGCAGATTTCAATGCATAGAGGGACGTTATTTCAGTTTCAAAATCAATTTCTAAATGCCTTAAAACTGGTCGTAAAAAGTACCTATTTTTGAAATTTTATTAAAACATGCATCGTTTTTCTACGCTTTATCTGGCTTACCCTTCCATATATTTAAACGCGGTTTGTTGCATCGGAAAGAGCAGATTTCAATGCATAGAGGGACGTTATTTCAGTTTCAAAATCAATTTCTAAATGCCTTAAAACTGGTCGTAAAAAGTACCTATTTTTTTGAAATTTTATTAAAACATGCATCGTTTTTCTACGCTTTATCTGGCTTACCCTTCCATATATTTAAACGCGGTTTGTTGCATCGGAAAGAGCAGATTTCAATGCATAGAGGGACGTTATTTCAGTTTCAAAATCAATTTCTAAATGCCTTAAAACTGGTCGTAAAAAGTACCTATTTTTGAAATTTTATTAAAACATGCATCGTTTTTCTACGCTTTATCTGGCTTACCCTTCCATATATTTAAACGCGGTTTGTTGCATCGGAAAGAGCAGATTTCAATGCATAGAGGGACGTTATTTCAGTTTCAAAATCAATTTCTAAATGCCTTAAAACTGGTCGTAAAAAGTACCTATTTTTGAAATTTTATTAAAACATGCATCGTTTTTCTACGCTTTATCTGGCTTACCCTTCCATATATTTAAACGCGGTTTGTTGCATCGGAAAGAGCAGATTTCAATGCATAGAGGGACGTTATTTCAGTTTCAAAATCAATTTCTAAATGCCTTAAAACTGGTCGTAAAAAGTACCTATTTTTGAAATTTTATTAAAACATGCATCGTTTTTCTACGCTTTATCTGGCTTACCCTTCCATATATTTAAACGCGGTTTGTTGCATCGGAAAGAGCAGATTTCAATGCATAGAGGGACGTTATTTCAGTTTCAAAATCAATTTCTAAATGCCTTAAAACTGGTCGTAAAAAGTACCTATTTTTGAAATTTTATTAAAACATGCATCGTTTTTCTACGCTTTATCTGGCTTACCCTTCCATATATTTAAACGCGGTTTGTTGCATCGGAAAGAGCAGATTTCAATGCATAGAGGGACGTTATTTCAGTTTCAAAATCAATTTCTAAATGCCTTAAAACTGGTCGTAAAAAGTACCTATTTTTGAAATTTTATTAAAACATGCATCGTTTTTCTACGCTTTATCTGGCTTACCCTTCCATATATTTAAACGCGGTTTGTTGCATCGGAAAGAGCAGATTTCAATGCATAGAGGGACGTTATTTCAGTTTCAAAATCAATTTCTAAATGCCTTAAAACTGGTCGTAAAAAGTACCTATTTTTGAAATTTTATTAAAACATGCATCGTTTTTCTACGCTTTATCTGGCTTACCCTTCCATATATTTAAACGCGGTTTGTTGCATCGGAAAGAGCAGATTTCAATGCATAGAGGGACGTTATTTCAGTTTCAAAATCAATTTCTAAATGCCTTAAAACTGGTCGTAAAAAGTACCTATTTTTGAAATTTTATTAAAACATGCATCGTTTTTCTACGCTTTATCTGGCTTACCCTTCCATATATTTAAACGCGGTTTGTTGCATCGGAAAGAGCAGATTTCAATGCATAGAGGGACGTTATTTCAGTTTCAAAATCAATTTCTAAATGCCTTAAAACTGGTCGTAAAAAGTACCTATTTTTGAAATTTTATTAAAACATGCATCGTTTTTCTACGCTTTATCTGGCTTACCCTTCCATATATTTAAACGCGGTTTGTTGCATCGGAAAGAGCAGATTTCAATGCATAGAGGGACGTTATTTCAGTTTCAAAATCAATTTCTAAATGCCTTAAAACTGGTCGTAAAAAGTACCTATTTTTGAAATTTTATTAAAACATGCATCGTTTTTCTACGCTTTATCTGGCTTACCCTTCCATATATTTAAACGCGGTTTGTTGCATCGGAAAGAGCAGATTTCAATGCATAGAGGGACGTTATTTCAGTTTCAAAATCAATTTCTAAATGCCTTAAAACTGGTCGTAAAAAGTACCTATTTTTGAAATTTTATTAAAACATGCATCGTTTTTCTACGCTTTATCTGGCTTACCCTTCCATATATTTAAACGCGGTTTGTTGCATCGGAAAGAGCAGATTTCAATGCATAGAGGGACGTTATTTCAGTTTCAAAATCAATTTCTAAATGCCTTAAAACTGGTCGTAAAAAGTACCTATTTTTGAAATTTTATTAAAACATGCATCGTTTTTCTACGCTTTATCTGGCTTACCCTTCCATATATTTAAACGCGGTTTGTTGCATCGGAAAGAGCAGATTTCAATGCATAGAGGGACGTTATTTCAGTTTCAAAATCAATTTCTAAATGCCTTAAAACTGGTCGTAAAAAGTACCTATTTTTGAAATTTTATTAAAACATGCATCGTTTTTCTACGCTTTATCTGGCTTACCCTTCCATATATTTAAACGCGGTTTGTTGCATCGGAAAGAGCAGATTTCAATGCATAGAGGGACGTTATTTCAGTTTCAAAATCAATTTCTAAATGCCTTAAAACTGGTCGTAAAAAGTACCTATTTTTGAAATTTTATTAAAACATGCATCATTTTTCTACGCTTTATCTGGCTTACCCTTCCATATATTTAAACGCGGTTTGTTGCATCGGAAAGAGCAGATTTCAATGCATAGAGGGACGTTATTTCAGTTTCAAAATCAATTTCTAAATGCCTTAAAACTGGTCGTAAAAAGTACCTATTTTTGAAATTTTATTAAAACATGCATCGTTTTTCTACGCTTTATCTGGCTTACCCTTCCATATATTTAAACGCGGTTTGTTGCATCGGAAAGAGCAGATTTCAATGCATAGAGGGACGTTATTTCAGTTTCAAAATCAATTTCTAAATGCCTTAAAACTGGTCGTAAAAAGTACCTATTTTTGAAATTTTATTAAAACATGCATCGTTTTTCTACGCTTTATCTGGCTTACCCTTCCATATATTTAAACGCGGTTTGTTGCATCGGAAAGAGCAGATTTCAATGCATAGAGGGACGTTATTTCAGTTTCAAAATCAATTTCTAAATGCCTTAAAACTGGTCGTAAAAAGTACCTATTTTTGAAATTTTATTAAAACATGCATCGTTTTTCTACGCTTTATCTGGCTTACCCTTCCATATATTTAAACGCGGTTTGTTGCATCGGAAAGAGCAGATTTCAATGCATAGAGGGACGTTATTTCAGTTTCAAAATCAATTTCTAAATGCCTTAAAACTGGTCGTAAAAAGTACCTATTTTTGAAATTTTATTAAAACATGCATCGTTTTTCTACGCTTTATCTGGCTTACCCTTCCATATATTTAAACGCGGTTTGTTGCATCGGAAAGAGCAGATTTCAATGCATAGAGGGACGTTATTTCAGTTTCAAAATCAATTTCTAAATGCCTTAAAACTGGTCGTAAAAAGTACCTATTTTTGAAATTTTATTAAAACATGCATCGTTTTTCTACGCTTTATCTGGCTTACCCTTCCATATATTTAAACGCGGTTTGTTGCATCGGAAAGAGCAGATTTCAATGCATAGAGGGACGTTATTTCAGTTTCAAAATCAATTTCTAAATGCCTTAAAACTGGTCGTAAAAAGTACCTATTTTTGAAATTTTATTAAAACATGCATCGTTTTTCTACGCTTTATCTGGCTTACCCTTCCATATATTTAAACGCGGTTTGTTGCATCGGAAAGAGCAGATTTCAATGCATAGAGGGACGTTATTTCAGTTTCAAAATCAATTTCTAAATGCCTTAAAACTGGTCGTAAAAAGTACCTATTTTTGAAATTTTATTAAAACATGCATCGTTTTTCTACGCTTTATCTGGCTTACCCTTCCATATATTTAAACGCGGTTTGTTGCATCGGAAAGAGCAGATTTCAATGCATAGAGGGACGTTATTTCAGTTTCAAAATCAATTTCTAAATGCCTTAAAACTGGTCGTAAAAAGTACCTATTTTTGAAATTTTATTAAAACATGCATCGTTTTTCTACGCTTTATCTGGCTTACCCTTCCATATATTTAAACGCGGTTTGTTGCATCGGAAAGAGCAGATTTCAATGCATAGAGGGACGTTATTTCAGTTTCAAAATCAATTTCTAAATGCCTTAAAACTGGTCGTAAAAAGTACCTATTTTTGAAATTTTATTAAAACATGCATCGTTTTTCTACGCTTTATCTGGCTTACCCTTCCATATATTTAAACGCGGTTTGTTGCATCGGAAAGAGCAGATTTCAATGCATAGAGGGACGTTATTTCAGTTTCAAAATCAATTTCTAAATGCCTTAAAACTGGTCGTAAAAAGTACCTATTTTTGAAATTTTATTAAAACATGCATCGTTTTTCTACGCTTTATCTGGCTTACCCTTCCATATATTTAAACGCGGTTTGTTGCATCGGAAAGAGCAGATTTCAATGCATAGAGGGACGTTATTTCAGTTTCAAAATCAATTTCTAAATGCCTTAAAACTGGTCGTAAAAAGTACCTATTTTTGAAATTTTATTAAAACATGCATCGTTTTTCTACGCTTTATCTGGCTTACCCTTCCATATATTTAAACGCGGTTTGTTGCATCGGAAAGAGCAGATTTCAATGCATAGAGGGACGTTATTTCAGTTTCAAAATCAATTTCTAAATGCCTTAAAACTGGTCGTAAAAAGTACCTATTTTTGAAATTTTATTAAAACATGCATCGTTTTTCTACGCTTTATCTGGCTTACCCTTCCATATATTTAAACGCGGTTTGTTGCATCGGAAAGAGCAGATTTCAATGCATAGAGGGACGTTATTTCAGTTTCAAAATCAATTTCTAAATGCCTTAAAACTGGTCGTAAAAAGTACCTATTTTTGAAATTTTATTAAAACATGCATCATTTTTCTACGCCTTATCTGGCTTACCCTTCCATATATTTAAATGCGGTTTGTTGCATCGGAAAGAGCAGATTTCAATGCATAGAGGGACGTTATTTCAGTTTCAAAATCAATTTCTAAATGCCTTAAAACTGGTCGTAAAAAGTACCTATTTTTGAAATTTTATTAAAACATGCATCGTTTTTCTACGCTTTATCTGGCTTACCCTTCCATATATTTAAACGCGGTTTGTTGCATCGGAAAGAGCAGATTTCAATGCATAGAGGGACGTTATTTCAGTTTCAAAATCAATTTCTAAATGCCTTAAAACTGGTCGTAAAAAGTACCTATTTTTGAAATTTTATTAAAACATGCATCGTTTTTCTACGCTTTATCTGGCTTACCCTTCCATATATTTAAACGCGGTTTGTTGCATCGGAAAGAGCAGATTTCAATGCATAGAGGGACGTTATTTCAGTTTCAAAATCAATTTCTAAATGCCTTAAAACTGGTCGAAAAAGTACCTATTTTTGAAATTTTATTAAAACATGCATCGTTTTTCTACGCTTTATCTGGCTTACCCTTCCATATATTTAAACGCGGTTTGTTGCATCGGAAAGAGCAGATTTCAATGCATAGAGGGACGTTATTTCAGTTTCAAAATCAATTTCTAAATGCCTTAAAACTGGTCGTAAAAAGTACCTATTTTTGAAATTTTATTAAAACATGCATCGTTTTTCTACGCTTTATCTGGCTTACCCTTCCATATATTTAAACGCGGTTTGTTGCATCGGAAAGAGCAGATTTCAATGCATAGAGGGACGTTATTTCAGTTTCAAAATCAATTTCTAAATGCCTTAAAACTGGTCGTAAAAAGTACCTATTTTTGAAATTTTATTAAAACATGCATCATTTTTCTACGCCTTATCTGGCTTACCCTTCCATATATTTAAATGCGGTTTGTTGCATCGGAAAGAGCAGATTTCAATGCATAGAGGGACGTTATTTCAGTTTCAAAATCAATTTCTAAATGCCTTAAAACTGGTCGTAAAAAGTACCTATTTTTGAAATTTTATTAAAACATGCATCGTTTTTCTACGCTTTATCTGGCTTACCCTTCCATATATTTAAACGCGGTTTGTTGCATCGGAAAGAGCAGATTTCAATGCATAGAGGGACGTTATTTCAGTTTCAAAATCAATTTCTAAATGCCTTAAAACTGGTCGTAAAAAGTACCTATTTTTGAAATTTTATTAAAACATGCATCGTTTTTCTACGCTTTATCTGGCTTACCCTTCCATATATTTAAACGCGGTTTGTTGCATCGGAAAGAGCAGATTTCAATGCATAGAGGGACGTTATTTCAGTTTCAAAATCAATTTCTAAATGCCTTAAAACTGGTCGTAAAAAGTACCTATTTTTGAAATTTTATTAAAACATGCATCATTTTTCTACGCCTTATCTGGCTTACCCTTCCATATATTTAAATGCGGTTTGTTGCATCGGAAAGAGCAGATTTCAATGCATAGAGGGACGTTATTTCAGTTTCAAAATCAATTTCTAAATGCCTTAAAACTGGTCGTAAAAAGTACCTATTTTTGAAATTTTATTAAAACATGCATCGTTTTTCTACGCTTTATCTGGCTTACCCTTCCATATATTTAAACGCGGTTTGTTGCATCGGAAACAGCAGATTTCAATGCATAGAGGGACGTTATTTCAGTTTCAAAATCAATTTCTAAATGCCTTAAAACTGGTCGTAAAAAGTACCTATTTTTGAAATTTTATTAAAACATGCATCGTTTTTCTACGCTTTATCTGGCTTACCCTTCCATATATTTAAACGCGGTTTGTTGCATCGGAAAGAGCAGATTTCAATGCATAGAGGGACGTTATTTCAGTTTCAAAATCAATTTCTAAATGCCTTAAAACTGGTCGTAAAAAGTACCTATTTTTGAAATTTTATTAAAACATGCATCATTTTTCTACGCCTTATCTGGCTTACCCTTCCATATATTTAAATGCGGTTTGTTGCATCGGAAAGAGCAGATTTCAATGCATAGAGGGACGTTATTTCAGTTTCAAAATCAATTTCTAAATGCCTTAAAACTGGTCGTAAAAAGTACCTATTTTTGAAATTTTATTAAAACATGCATCGTTTTTCTACGCTTTATCTGGCTTACCCTTCCATATATTTAAACGCGGTTTGTTGCATCGGAAAGAGCAGATTTCAATGCATAGAGGGACGTTATTTCAGTTTCAAAATCAATTTCTAAATGCCTTAAAACTGGTCGTAAAAAGTACCTATTTTTGAAATTTTATTAAAACATGCATCGTTTTTCTACGCTTTATCTGGCTTACCCTTCCATATATTTAAACGCGGTTTGTTGCATCGGAAAGAGCAGATTTCAATGCATAGAGGGACGTTATTTCAGTTTCAAAATCAATTTCTAAATGCCTTAAAACTGGTCGAAAAAGTACCTATTTTTGAAATTTTATTAAAACATGCATCGTTTTTCTACGCTTTATCTGGCTTACCCTTCCATATATTTAAACGCGGTTTGTTGCATCGGAAAGAGCAGATTTCAATGCATAGAGGGACGTTATTTCAGTTTCAAAATCAATTTCTAAATGCCTTAAAACTGGTCGTAAAAAGTACCTATTTTTGAAATTTTATTAAAACATGCATCGTTTTTCTACGCTTTATCTGGCTTACCCTTCCATATATTTAAACGCGGTTTGTTGCATCGGAAAGAGCAGATTTCAATGCATAGAGGGACGTTATTTCAGTTTCAAAATCAATTTCTAAATGCCTTAAAACTGGTCGTAAAAAGTACCTATTTTTGAAATTTTATTAAAACATGCATCATTTTTCTACGCCTTATCTGGCTTACCCTTCCATATATTTAAATGCGGTTTGTTGCATCGGAAAGAGCAGATTTCAATGCATAGAGGGACGTTATTTCAGTTTCAAAATCAATTTCTAAATGCCTTAAAACTGGTCGTAAAAAGTACCTATTTTTGAAATTTTATTAAAACATGCATCGTTTTTCTACGCTTTATCTGGCTTACCCTTCCATATATTTAAACGCGGTTTGTTGCATCGGAAAGAGCAGATTTCAATGCATAGAGGGACGTTATTTCAGTTTCAAAATCAATTTCTAAATGCCTTAAAACTGGTCGTAAAAAGTACCTATTTTTGAAATTTTATTAAAACATGCATCGTTTTTCTACGCTTTATCTGGCTTACCCTTCCATATATTTAAACGCGGTTTGTTGCATCGGAAAGAGCAGATTTCAATGCATAGAGGGACGTTATTTCAGTTTCAAAATCAATTTCTAAATGCCTTAAAACTGGTCGAAAAAGTACCTATTTTTGAAATTTTATTAAAACATGCATCGTTTTTCTACGCTTTATCTGGCTTACCCTTCCATATATTTAAACGCGGTTTGTTGCATCGGAAAGAGCAGATTTCAATGCATAGAGGGACGTTATTTCAGTTTCAAAATCAATTTCTAAATGCCTTAAAACTGGTCGTAAAAAGTACCTATTTTTGAAATTTTATTAAAACATGCATCGTTTTTCTACGCTTTATCTGGCTTACCCTTCCATATATTTAAACGCGGTTTGTTGCATCGGAAAGAGCAGATTTCAATGCATAGAGGGACGTTATTTCAGTTTCAAAATCAATTTCTAAATGCCTTAAAACTGGTCGTAAAAAGTACCTATTTTTTAAATTTTATTAAAACATGCATCGTTTTTCTACGCTTTATCAGGCTTACCCTTCCATATATTTAAACGCGGTTTGTTGCATCGGAAAGAGCAGATTTCAATGCATAGAGGGACGTTATTTCAGTTTCAAAATCAATTTCTAAATGCCTTAAAACTGGTCGTAAAAAGTACCTATTTTTGAAATTTTATTAAAACATGCATCATTTTTCTACGCTTTATCTGGCTTACCCTTCCATATATTTAAATGCGGTTTGTTGCGTCGGAAAGAGCAGATTTCAATGCATAGAGGGACGTTATTTCAGTTTCAAAATCAATTTCTAAATGCCTTAAAACTGGTCGTAAAAAGTACCTATTTTTGAAATTTTATTAAAACATGCATCATTTTTCTACGCCTTATCTGGCTTACCCTTCCATATATTTAAATGCGGTTTGTTGCATCGGAAAGAGCAGATTTCAATGCATAGAGGGACGTTATTTCAGTTTCAAAATCAATTTCTAAATGCCTTAAAACTGGTCGTAAAAAGTACCTATTTTTGAAATTTTATTAAAACATGCATCGTTTTTCTACGCTTTATCTGGCTTACCCTTCCATATATTTAAACGCGGTTTGTTGCATCGGAAAGAGCAGATTTCAATGCATAGAGGGACGTTATTTCAGTTTCAAAATCAATTTCTAAATGCCTTAAAACTGGTCGTAAAAAGTACCTATTTTTGAAATTTTATTAAAACATGCATCGTTTTTCTACGCTTTATCTGGCTTACCCTTCCATATATTTAAACGCGGTTTGTTGCATCGGAAAGAGCAGATTTCAATGCATAGAGGGACGTTATTTCAGTTTCAAAATCAATTTCTAAATGCCTTAAAACTGGTCGTAAAAAGTACCTATTTTTGAAATTTTATTAAAACATGCATCGTTTTTCTACGCTTTATCTGGCTTACCCTTCCATATATTTAAACGCGGTTTGTTGCATCGGAAAGAGCAGATTTCAATGCATAGAGGGACGTTATTTCAGTTTCAAAATCAATTTCTAAATGCCTTAAAACTGGTCGTAAAAAGTACCTATTTTTGAAATTTTATTAAAACATGCATCGTTTTTCTACGCTTTATCTGGCTTACCCTTCCATATATTTAAACGCGGTTTGTTGCATCGGAAAGAGCAGATTTCAATGCATAGAGGGACGTTATTTCAGTTTCAAAATCAATTTCTAAATGCCTTAAAACTGGTCGTAAAAAGTACCTATTTTTGAAATTTTATTAAAACATGCATCGTTTTTCTACGCTTTATCTGGCTTACCCTTCCATATATTTAAACGCGGTTTGTTGCATCGGAAACAGCAGATTTCAATGCATAGAGGGACGTTATTTCAGTTTCAAAATCAATTTCTAAATGCCTTAAAACTGGTCGTAAAAAGTACCTATTTTTGAAATTTTATTAAAACATGCATCGTTTTTCTACGCTTTATCTGGCTTACCCTTCCATATATTTAAACGCGGTTTGTTGCATCGGAAAGAGCAGATTTCAATGCATAGAGGGACGTTATTTCAGTTTCAAAATCAATTTCTAAATGCCTTAAAACTGGTCGTAAAAAGTACCTATTTTTGAAATTTTATTAAAACATGCATCATTTTTCTACGCCTTATCTGGCTTACCCTTCCATATATTTAAATGCGGTTTGTTGCATCGGAAAGAGCAGATTTCAATGCATAGAGGGACGTTATTTCAGTTTCAAAATCAATTTCTAAATGCCTTAAAACTGGTCGTAAAAAGTACCTATTTTTGAAATTTTATTAAAACATGCATCGTTTTTCTACGCTTTATCTGGCTTACCCTTCCATATATTTAAACGCGGTTTGTTGCATCGGAAAGAGCAGATTTCAATGCATAGAGGGACGTTATTTCAGTTTCAAAATCAATTTCTAAATGCCTTAAAACTGGTCGTAAAAAGTACCTATTTTTGAAATTTTATTAAAACATGCATCATTTTTCTACGCCTTATCTGGCTTACCCTTCCATATATTTAAATGCGGTTTGTTGCATCGGAAAGAGCAGATTTCAATGCATAGAGGGACGTTATTTCATTTTCAAAATCAATTTCTAAATGTCTTAAAACTGGTCGTAAAAAGTACCTATTTTTGAAATTTTATTAAAACATGCATCGTTTTTCTACGCTTTATCTGGCTTACCCTTCCATATATTTAAACGCGGTTTGTTGCATCGGAAAGAGCAGATTTCAATGCATAGAGGGACGTTATTTCAGTTTCAAAATCAATTTCTAAATGCCTTAAAACTGGTCGAAAAAGTACCTATTTTTGAAATTTTATTAAAACATGCATCGTTTTTCTACGCTTTATCTGGCTTACCCTTCCATATATTTAAACGCGGTTTGTTGCATCGGAAAGAGCAGATTTCAATGCATAGAGGGACGTTATTTCAGTTTCAAAATCAATTTCTAAATGCCTTAAAACTGGTCGTAAAAAGTACCTATTTTTGAAATTTTATTAAAACATGCATCGTTTTTCTACGCTTTATCTGGCTTACCCTTCCATATATTTAAACGCGGTTTGTTGCATCGGAAAGAGCAGATTTCAATGCATAGAGGGACGTTATTTCAGTTTCAAAATCAATTTCTAAATGCCTTAAAACTGGTCGTAAAAAGTACCTATTTTTGAAATTTTATTAAAACATGCATCATTTTTCTACGCCTTATCTGGCTTACCCTTCCATATATTTAAATGCGGTTTGTTGCATCGGAAAGAGCAGATTTCAATGCATAGAGGGACGTTATTTCAGTTTCAAAATCAATTTCTAAATGCCTTAAAACTGGTCGTAAAAAGTACCTATTTTTGAAATTTTATTAAAACATGCATCGTTTTTCTACGCTTTATCTGGCTTACCCTTCCATATATTTAAACGCGGTTTGTTGCATCGGAAAGAGCAGATTTCAATGCATAGAGGGACGTTATTTCAGTTTCAAAATCAATTTCTAAATGCCTTAAAACTGGTCGTAAAAAGTACCTATTTTTGAAATTTTATTAAAACATGCATCATTTTTCTACGCCTTATCTGGCTTACCCTTCCATATATTTAAATGCGGTTTGTTGCATCGGAAAGAGCAGATTTCAATGCATAGAGGGACGTTATTTCATTTTCAAAATCAATTTCTAAATGTCTTAAAACTGGTCGTAAAAAGTACCTATTTTTGAAATTTTATTAAAACATGCATCGTTTTTCTACGCTTTATCTGGCTTACCCTTCCATATATTTAAACGCGGTTTGTTGCATCGGAAAGAGCAGATTTCAATGCATAGAGGGACGTTATTTCAGTTTCAAAATCAATTTCTAAATGCCTTAAAACTGGTCGTAAAAAGTACCTATTTTTGAAATTTTATTAAAACATGCATCGTTTTTCTACGCTTTATCTGGCTTACCCTTCCATATATTTAAACGCGGTTTGTTGCATCGGAAAGAGCAGATTTCAATGCATAGAGGGACGTTATTTCAGTTTCAAAATCAATTTCTAAATGCCTTAAAACTGGTCGAAAAAGTACCTATTTTTGAAATTTTATTAAAACATGCATCGTTTTTCTACGCTTTATCTGGCTTACCCTTCCATATATTTAAACGCGGTTTGTTGCATCGGAAAGAGCAGATTTCAATGCATAGAGGGACGTTATTTCAGTTTCAAAATCAATTTCTAAATGCCTTAAAACTGGTCGTAAAAAGTACCTATTTTTGAAATTTTATTAAAACATGCATCGTTTTTCTACGCTTTATCTGGCTTACCCTTCCATATATTTAAACGCGGTTTGTTGCATCGGAAAGAGCAGATTTCAATGCATAGAGGGACGTTATTTCAGTTTCAAAATCAATTTCTAAATGCCTTAAAACTGGTCGTAAAAAGTACCTATTTTTTAAATTTTATTAAAACATGCATCGTTTTTCTACGCTTTATCAGGCTTACCCTTCCATATATTTAAACGCGGTTTGTTGCATCGGAAAGAGCAGATTTCAATGCATAGAGGGACGTTATTTCAGTTTCAAAATCAATTTCTAAATGCCTTAAAACTGGTCGTAAAAAGTACCTATTTTTGAAATTTTATTAAAACATGCATCATTTTTCTACGCTTTATCTGGCTTACCCTTCCATATATTTAAATGCGGTTTGTTGCGTCGGAAAGAGCAGATTTCAATGCATAGAGGGACGTTATTTCAGTTTCAAAATCAATTTCTAAATGCCTTAAAACTGGTCGTAAAAAGTACCTATTTTTGAAATTTTATTAAAACATGCATCATTTTTCTACGCCTTATCTGGCTTACCCTTCCATATATTTAAATGCGGTTTGTTGCATCGGAAAGAGCAGATTTCAATGCATAGAGGGACGTTATTTCAGTTTCAAAATCAATTTCTAAATGCCTTAAAACTGGTCGTAAAAAGTACCTATTTTTGAAATTTTATTAAAACATGCATCGTTTTTCTACGCTTTATCTGGCTTACCCTTCCATATATTTAAACGCGGTTTGTTTCATCGGAAAGAGCAGATTTCAATGCATAGAGGGACGTTATTTCAGTTTCAAAATCAATTTCTAAATGCCTTAAAACTGGTCGTAAAAAGTACCTATTTTTGAAATTTTATTAAAACATGCATCGTTTTTCTACGCTTTATCTGGCTTACCCTTCCATATATTTAAACGCGGTTTGTTGCATCGGAAAGAGCAGATTTCAATGCATAGAGGGACGTTATTTCAGTTTCAAAATCAATTTCTAAATGCCTTAAAACTGGTCGTAAAAAGTACCTATTTTTGAAATTTTATTAAAACATGCATCGTTTTTCTACGCTTTATCTGGCTTACCCTTCCATATATTTAAACGCGGTTTATTGCATCGGAAAGAGCAGATTTCAATGCATAGAGGGACGTTATTTCAGTTTCAAAATCAATTTCTAAATGCCTTAAAACTGGTCGTAAAAAGTACCTATTTTTGAAATTTTATTAAAACATGCATCGTTTTTCTACGCTTTATCTGGCTTACCCTTCCATATATTTAAACGCGGTTTGTTGCATCGGAAAGAGCAGATTTCAATGCATAGAGGGACGTTATTTCAGTTTCAAAATCAATTTCTAAATGCCTTAAAACTGGTCGTAAAAAGTACCTATTTTTGAAATTTTATTAAAACATGCATCGTTTTTCTACGCTTTATCTGGCTTACCCTTCCATATATTTAAACGCGGTTTGTTGCATCGGAAACAGCAGATTTCAATGCATAGAGGGACGTTATTTCAGTTTCAAAATCAATTTCTAAATGCCTTAAAACTGGTCGTAAAAAGTACCTATTTTTGAAATTTTATTAAAACATGCATCGTTTTTCTACGCTTTATCTGGCTTACCCTTCCATATATTTAAACGCGGTTTGTTGCATCGGAAAGAGCAGATTTCAATGCATAGAGGGACGTTATTTCAGTTTCAAAATCAATTTCTAAATGCCTTAAAACTGGTCGTAAAAAGTACCTATTTTTGAAATTTTATTAAAACATGCATCATTTTTCTACGCCTTATCTGGCTTACCCTTCCATATATTTAAATGCGGTTTGTTGCATCGGAAAGAGCAGATTTCAATGCATAGAGGGACGTTATTTCAGTTTCAAAATCAATTTCTAAATGCCTTAAAACTGGTCGTAAAAAGTACCTATTTTTGAAATTTTATTAAAACATGCATCGTTTTTCTACGCTTTATCTGGCTTACCCTTCCATATATTTAAACGCGGTTTGTTGCATCGGAAAGAGCAGATTTCAATGCATAGAGGGACGTTATTTCAGTTTCAAAATCAATTTCTAAATGCCTTAAAACTGGTCGTAAAAAGTACCTATTTTTGAAATTTTATTAAAACATGCATCGTTTTTCTACGCTTTATCTGGCTTACCCTTCCATATATTTAAACGCGGTTTGTTGCATCGGAAAGAGCAGATTTCAATGCATAGAGGGACGTTATTTCAGTTTCAAAATCAATTTCTAAATGCCTTAAAACTGGTCGAAAAAGTACCTATTTTTGAAATTTTATTAAAACATGCATCGTTTTTCTACGCTTTATCTGGCTTACCCTTCCATATATTTAAACGCGGTTTGTTGCATCGGAAAGAGCAGATTTCAATGCATAGAGGGACGTTATTTCAGTTTCAAAATCAATTTCTAAATGCCTTAAAACTGGTCGTAAAAAGTACCTATTTTTGAAATTTTATTAAAACATGCATCGTTTTTCTACGCTTTATCTGGCTTACCCTTCCATATATTTAAACGCGGTTTGTTGCATCGGAAAGAGCAGATTTCAATGCATAGAGGGACGTTATTTCAGTTTCAAAATCAATTTCTAAATGCCTTAAAACTGGTCGTAAAAAGTACCTATTTTTGAAATTTTATTAAAACATGCATCGTTTTTCTACGCTTTATCTGGCTTACCCTTCCATATATTTAAACGCGGTTTGTTGCATCGGAAAGAGCAGATTTCAATGCATAGAGGGACGTTATTTCAGTTTCAAAATCAATTTCTAAATGCCTTAAAACTGGTCGTAAAAAGTACCTATTTTTGAAATTTTATTAAAACATGCATCATTTTTCTACGCTTTATCTGGCTTACCCTTCCATATATTTAAATGCGGTTTGTTGCGTCGGAAAGAGCAGATTTCAATGCATAGAGGGACGTTATTTCAGTTTCAAAATCAATTTCTAAATGCCTTAAAACTGGTCGTAAAAAGTACCTATTTTTGAAATTTTATTAAAACATGCATCGTTTTTCTACGCTTTATCTGGCTTACCCTTCCATATACTTAAACGCGGTTTGTTGCATCGGAAAGAGCAGATTTCAATGCATAGAGGGACGTTATTTCAGTTTCAAAATCAATTTCTAAATGCCTTAAAACTGGTCGTAAAAAGTACCTATTTTTGAAATTTTATTAAAACATGCATCGTTTTTCTACGCTTTATCAGGCTTACCCTTCCATATATTTAAACGCGGTTTGTTGCATCGGAAAGAGCAGATTTCAATGCATAGAGGGACGTTATTTCAGTTTCAAAATCAATTTCTAAATGCCTTAAAACTGGTCGTAAAGAGTACCTATTTTTGAAATTTTATTAAAACATGCATCGTTTTTCTACGCTTTATCTGGCTTACCCTTCCATATATTTAAACGCGGTTTGTTGCATCGGAAAGAGCAGATTTCAATGCATAGAGGGACGTTATTTCAGTTTCAAAATCAATTTCTAAATGCCTTAAAACTGGTCGTAAAAAGTACCTATTTTTGAAATTTTATTAAAACATGCATCGTTTTTCTACGCTTTATCTGGCTTACCCTTCCATATATTTAAACGCGGTTTGTTGCATCGGAAAGAGCAGATTTCAATGCATAGAGGGACGTTATTTCAGTTTCAAAATCAATTTCTAAATGCCTTAAAACTGGTCGTAAAAAGTACCTATTTTTGAAATTTTATTAAAACATGCATCGTTTTTCTACGCTTTATCTGGCTTACCCTTCCATATATTTAAACGCGGTTTGTTGCATCGGAAAGAGCAGATTTCAATGCATAGAGGGACGTTATTTCAGTTTCAAAATCAATTTCTAAATGCCTTAAAACTGGTCGTAAAAAGTACCTATTTTTGAAATTTTATTAAAACATGCATCATTTTTCTACGCCTTATCTGGCTTACCCTTCCATATATTTAAATGCGGTTTGTTGCATCGGAAAGAGCAGATTTCAATGCATAGAGGGACGTTATTTCAGTTTCAAAATCAATTTCTAAATGCCTTAAAACTGGTCGTAAAAAGTACCTATTTTTAAAATTTTATTAAAACATGCATCGTTTTTCTACGCTTTATCTGGCTTACCCTTCCATATATTTAAACGCGGTTTGTTGCATCGGAAAGAGCAGATCTCAATGCATAGAGGGACGTTATTTCAGTTTCAAAATCAATTTCTAAATGCCTTAAAACTGGTCGTAAAAAGTACCTATTTTTGAAATTTTATTAAAACATGCATCGTTTTTCTACGCTTTATCTGGCTTACCCTTCCATATATTTAAACGCGGTTTGTTGCATCGGAAAGAGCAGATTTCAATGCATAGAGGGACGTTATTTCAGTTTCAAAATCAATTTCTAAATGCCTTAAAACTGGTCGTAAAAAGTACCTATTTTTGAAATTTTATTAAAACATGCATCGTTTTTCTACGCTTTATCTGACTTACCCTTCCATATATTTAAACGCGGTTTGTTGCATCGGAAAGAGCAGATTTCAATGCATAGAGGGACGTTATTTCAGTTTCAAAATCAATTTCTAAATGCCTTAAAACTGGTCGTAAAAAGTACCTATTTTTGAAATTTTATTAAAACATGCATCGTTTTTCTACGCTTTATCTGGCTTACCCTTCCATATATTTAAACGCGGTTTGTTGCATCGGAAAGAGCAGATTTCAATGCATAGAGGGACGTTATTTCAGTTTCAAAATCAATTTCTAAATGCCTTAAAACTGGTCGTAAAAAGTACCTATTTTTGAAATTTTATTAAAACATGCATCGTTTTTCTACGCTTTATCTGGCTTACCCTTCCATATATTTAAACGCGGTTTGTTGCATCGGAAAGAGCAGATTTCAATGCATAGAGGGACGTTATTTCAGTTTCAAAATCAATTTCTAAATGCCTTAAAACTGGTCGTAAAAAGTACCTATTTTTGAAATTTTATTAAAACATGCATCGTTTTTCTACGCTTTATCTGGCTTACCCTTCCATATATTTAAACGCGGTTTGTTGCATCGGAAAGAGCAGATTTCAATGCATAGAGGGACGTTATTTCAGTTTCAAAATCAATTTCGAAATGCCTTAAAACTGGTCGTAAAAAGTACCTATTTTTGAAATTTTATTAAAACATGCATCGTTTTTCTACGCTTTATCTGGCTTACCCTTCCATATATTTAAACGCGGTTTGTTGCATCGGAAAGAGCAGATTGCAATGCATAGAGGGACGTTATTTCAGTTTCAAAATCAATTTCTAAATGCCTTAAAACTGGTCGTAAAGAGTACCTATTTTTGAAATTTTATTAAAACATGCATCGTTTTTCTACGCTTTATCTGGCTTACCCTTCCATATATTTAAACGCGGTTTGTTGCATCGGAAAGAGCAGATTTCAATGCATAGAGGGACGTTATTTCAGTTTCAAAATCAATTTCCAAAATGCCTTAAAACTGGTCGTAAAAAGTACCTATTTTTGAAATTTTATTAAAACATGCATCGTTTTTCTACGCTTTATCTGGCTTACCCTTCCATATATTTAAACGCGGTTTGTTGCATCGGAAAGAGCAGATTTCAATGCATAGAGGGACGTTATTTCAGTTTCAAAATCAATTTCTAAATGCCTTAAAACTGGTCGTAAAAAGTACCTATTTTTGAAATTTTATTAAAACATGCATCGTTTTTCTACGCTTTGTCTGGCTTACCCTTCCATATATTTAAATGCGGTTTGTTGCATCGGAAAGAGCAGATTGCAATGCATAGAGGGACGTTATTTCAGTTTCAAAATCAATTTCTAAATGCCTTAAAACTGGTCGTAAAAAGTACCTATTTTTGAAATTTTATTAAAACATGCATCGTTTTTCTACGCTTTATCTGGCTTACCCTTCCATATATTTAAACGCGGTTTGTTGCATCGGAAAGAGCAGATTTCAATGCATAGAGGGACGTTATTTCAGTTTCAAAATCAATTTCTAAATGCCTTAAAACTGGTCGTAAAAAGTACCTATTTTTGAAATTTTATTAAAACATGCATCGTTTTTCTACGCTTTATCTGGCTTACCCTTCCATATATTTAAACGCGGTTTGTTGCATCGGAAAGAGCAGATTTCAATGCATAGAGGGACGTTATTTCAGTTTCAAAATCAATTTCTAAATGCCTTAAAACTGGTCGTAAAAAGTACCTATTTTTGAAATTTTATTAAAACATGCATCGTTTTTCTACGCTTTATCTGGCTTACCCTTCCATATATTTAACGGTTTGTTGCATCGGAAAGAGCAGATTTCAATGCATAGAGGGACGTTATTTCAGTTTCAAAATCAATTTCTAAATGCCTTAAAACTGGTCGTAAAAAGTACCTATTTTTGAAATTTTATTAAAACATGCATCGTTTTTCTACGCTTTATCTGGCTTACCCTTCCATATATTTAAACGCATCGGTTTGTTGCATCGGAAAGAGCAGATTTCAATGCATAGAGGGACGTTATTTCAGTTTCAAAATCAATTTCTAAATGCCTTAAAACTGGTCGTAAAAAGTACCTATTTTTGAAATTTTATTAAAACATGCATCGTTTTTCTACGCTTTATCTGGCTTACCCTTCCATATATTTAAACGCGGTTTGTTGCATCGGAAAGAGCAGATTTCAATGCATAGAGGGACGTTATTTCAGTTTCAAAATCAATTTCTAAATGCCTTAAAACTGGTCGTAAAAAGTACCTATTTTTGAAATTTTATTAAAACATGCATCGTTTTTCTACGCTTTATCTGGCTTACCCTTCCATATATTTAAACGCGGTTTGTTGCATCGGAAAGAGCAGATTTCAATGCATAGAGGGACGTTATTTCAGTTTCAAAATCAATTTCTAAATGCCTTAAAACTGGTCGTAAAAAGTACCTATTTTTGAAATTTTATTAAAACATGCATCGTTTTTCTACGCTTTATCTGGCTTACCCTTCCATATATTTAAACGCGGTTTGTTGCATCGGAAAGAGCAGATTTCAATGCATAGAGGGACGTTATTTCAGTTTCAAAATCAATTTCTAAATGCCTTAAAACTGGTCGTAAAAAGTACCTATTTTTGAAATTTTATTAAAACATGCATCGTTTTTCTACGCTTTATCTGGCTTACCCTTCCATATATTTAAACGCGGTTTGTTGCATCGGAAAGAGCAGATTTCAATGCATAGAGGGACGTTATTTCAGTTTCAAAATCAATTTCTAAATGCCTTAAAACTGGTCGTAAAAAGTACCTATTTTTGAAATTTTATTAAAACATGCATCGTTTTTCTACGCTTTATCTGGCTTACCCTTCCATATATTTAAACGCGGTTTGTTGCATCGGAAAGAGCAGATTTCAATGCATAGAGGGACGTTATTTCAGTTTCAAAATCAATTTCTAAATGCCTTAAAACTGGTCGTAAAAAGTACCTATTTTTGAAATTTTATTAAAACATGCATCGTTTTTCTACGCTTTATCTGGCTTACCCTTCCATATATTTAAACGCGGTTTGTTGCATCGGAAAGAGCAGATTTCAATGCATAGAGGGACGTTATTTCAGTTTCAAAATCAATTTCTAAATGCCTTAAAACTGGTCGTAAAAAGTACCTATTTTTGAAATTTTATTAAAACATGCATCGTTTTTCTACGCTTTATCTGGCTTACCCTTCCATATATTTAAACGCGGTTTGTTGCATCGGAAAGAGCAGATTTCAATGCATAGAGGGACGTTATTTCAGTTTCAAAATCAATTTCTAAATGCCTTAAAACTGGTCGTAAAAAGTACCTATTTTTGAAATTTTATTAAAACATGCATCGTTTTTCTACGCTTTATCTGGCTTACCCTTCCATATATTTAAACGCGGTTTGTTGCATCGGAAAGAGCAGATTTCAATGCATAGAGGGACGTTATTTCAGTTTCAAAATCAATTTCTAAATGCCTTAAAACTGGTCGTAAAAAGTACCTATTTTTGAAATTTTATTAAAACATGCATCGTTTTTCTACGCTTTATCTGGCTTACCCTTCCATATATTTAAACGCGGTTTGTTGCATCGGAAAGAGCAGATTTCAATGCATAGAGGGACGTTATTTCAGTTTCAAAATCAATTTCTAAATGCCTTAAAACTGGTCGTAAAAAGTACCTATTTTTGAAATTTTATTAAAACATGCATCGTTTTTCTACGCTTTATCTGGCTTACCCTTCCATATATTTAAACGCGGTTTGTTGCATCGGAAAGAGCAGATTTCAATGCATAGAGGGACGTTATTTCAGTTTCAAAATCAATTTCTAAATGCCTTAAAACTGGTCGTAAAAAGTACCTATTTTTGAAATTTTATTAAAACATGCATCGTTTTTCTACGCTTTATCTGGCTTACCCTTCCATATATTTAAACGCGGTTTGTTGCATCGGAAAGAGCAGATTTCAATGCATAGAGGGACGTTATTTCAGTTTCAAAATCAATTTCTAAATGCCTTAAAACTGGTCGTAAAAAGTACCTATTTTTGAAATTTTATTAAAACATGCATCGTTTTTCTACGCTTTATCTGGCTTACCCTTCCATATATTTAAACGCGGTTTGTTGCATCGGAAAGAGCAGATTTCAATGCATAGAGGGACGTTATTTCAGTTTCAAAATCAATTTCTAAATGCCTTAAAACTGGTCGTAAAAAGTACCTATTTTTGAAATTTTATTAAAACATGCATCGTTTTTCTACGCTTTATCTGGCTTACCCTTCCATATATTTAAACGCGGTTTGTTGCATCGGAAAGAGCAGATTTCAATGCATAGAGGGACGTTATTTCAGTTTCAAAATCAATTTCTAAATGCCTTAAAACTGGTCGTAAAAAGTACCTATTTTTGAAATTTTATTAAAACATGCATCGTTTTTCTACGCTTTATCTGGCTTACCCTTCCATATATTTAAACGCGGTTTGTTGCATCGGAAAGAGCAGATTTCAATGCATAGAGGGACGTTATTTCAGTTTCAAAATCAATTTCTAAATGCCTTAAAACTGGTCGTAAAAAGTACCTATTTTTGAAATTTTATTAAAACATGCATCGTTTTTCTACGCTTTATCTGGCTTACCCTTCCATATATTTAAACGCGGTTTGTTGCATCGGAAAGAGCAGATTTCAATGCATAGAGGGACGTTATTTCAGTTTCAAAATCAATTTCTAAATGCCTTAAAACTGGTCGTAAAAAGTACCTATTTTTGAAATTTTATTAAAACATGCATCGTTTTTCTACGCTTTATCTGGCTTACCCTTCCATATATTTAAACGCGGTTTGTTGCATCGGAAAGAGCAGATTTCAATGCATAGAGGGACGTTATTTCAGTTTCAAAATCAATTTCTAAATGCCTTAAAACTGGTCGTAAAAAGTACCTATTTTTGAAATTTTATTAAAACATGCATCGTTTTTCTACGCTTTATCTGGCTTACCCTTCCATATATTTAAACGCGGTTTGTTGCATCGGAAAGAGCAGATTTCAATGCATAGAGGGACGTTATTTCAGTTTCAAAATCAATTTCTAAATGCCTTAAAACTGGTCGTAAAAAGTACCTATTTTTGAAATTTTATTAAAACATGCATCGTTTTTCTACGCTTTATCTGGCTTACCCTTCCATATATTTAAACGCGGTTTGTTGCATCGGAAAGAGCAGATTTCAATGCATAGAGGGACGTTATTTCAGTTTCAAAATCAATTTCTAAATGCCTTAAAACTGGTCGTAAAAAGTACCTATTTTTGAAATTTTATTAAAACATGCATCGTTTTTCTACGCTTTATCTGGCTTACCCTTCCATATATTTAAACGCGGTTTGTTGCATCGGAAAGAGCAGATTTCAATGCATAGAGGGACGTTATTTCAGTTTCAAAATCAATTTCTAAATGCCTTAAAACTGGTCGTAAAAAGTACCTATTTTTGAAATTTTATTAAAACATGCATCGTTTTTCTACGCTTTATCTGGCTTACCCTTCCATATATTTAAACGCGGTTTGTTGCATCGGAAAGAGCAGATTTCAATGCATAGAGGGACGTTATTTCAGTTTCAAAATCAATTTCTAAATGCCTTAAAACTGGTCGTAAAAAGTACCTATTTTTGAAATTTTATTAAAACATGCATCGTTTTTCTACGCTTTATCTGGCTTACCCTTCCATATATTTAAACGCGGTTTGTTGCATCGGAAAGAGCAGATTTCAATGCATAGAGGGACGTTATTTCAGTTTCAAAATCAATTTCTAAATGCCTTAAAACTGGTCGTAAAAAGTACCTATTTTTGAAATTTTATTAAAACATGCATCGTTTTTCTACGCTTTATCTGGCTTACCCTTCCATATATTTAAACGCGGTTTGTTGCATCGGAAAGAGCAGATTTCAATGCATAGAGGGACGTTATTTCAGTTTCAAAATCAATTTCTAAATGCCTTAAAACTGGTCGTAAAAAGTACCTATTTTTGAAATTTTATTAAAACATGCATCGTTTTTCTACGCTTTATCTGGCTTACCCTTCCATATATTTAAACGCGGTTTGTTGCATCGGAAAGAGCAGATTTCAATGCATAGAGGGACGTTATTTCAGTTTCAAAATCAATTTCTAAATGCCTTAAAACTGGTCGTAAAAAGTACCTATTTTTGAAATTTTATTAAAACATGCATCGTTTTTCTACGCTTTATCTGGCTTACCCTTCCATATATTTAAACGCGGTTTGTTGCATCGGAAAGAGCAGATTTCAATGCATAGAGGGACGTTATTTCAGTTTCAAAATCAATTTCTAAATGCCTTAAAACTGGTCGTAAAAAGTACCTATTTTTGAAATTTTATTAAAACATGCATCGTTTTTCTACGCTTTATCTGGCTTACCCTTCCATATATTTAAACGCGGTTTGTTGCATCGGAAAGAGCAGATTTCAATGCATAGAGGGACGTTATTTCAGTTTCAAAATCAATTTCTAAATGCCTTAAAACTGGTCGTAAAAAGTACCTATTTTTGAAATTTTATTAAAACATGCATCGTTTTTCTACGCTTTATCTGGCTTACCCTTCCATATATTTAAACGCGGTTTGTTGCATCGGAAAGAGCAGATTTCAATGCATAGAGGGACGTTATTTCAGTTTCAAAATCAATATCTAAATGCCTTAAAACTGGTCGTGAAAAGTACCTATTTTTGAAATTTTATTAAAACATGCATCGTTTTTCTACGCTTTATCTGGCTTACCCTTCCATATATTTAAACGCGGTTTGTTGCATCGGAAAGAGCAGATTTCAATGCATAGAGGGACGTTATTTCAGTTTCAAAATCAATTTCTAAATGCCTTAAAACTGGTCGTAAAAAGTACCTATTTTTGAAATTTTATTAAAACATGCATCGTTTTTCTACGCTTTATCTGGCTTACCCTTCCATATATTTAAACGCGGTTTGTTGCATCGGAAAGAGCAGATTTCAATGCATAGAGGGACGTTATTTCAGTTTCAAAATCAATTTCTAAATGCCTTAAAACTGGTCGTAAAAAGTACCTATTTTTGAAATTTTATTAAAACATGCATCGTTTTTCTACGCTTTATCTGGCTTACCCTTCCATATATTTAAACGCGGTTTGTTGCATCGGAAAGAGCAGATTTCAATGCATAGAGGGACGTTATTTCAGTTTCAAAATCAATTTCTAAATGCCTTAAAACTGGTCGTAAAAAGTACCTATTTTTGAAATTTTATTAAAACATGCATCGTTTTTCTACGCTTTATCTGGCTTACCCTTCCATATATTTAAACGCGGTTTGTTGCATCGGAAAGAGCAGATTTCAATGCATAGAGGGACGTTATTTCAGTTTCAAAATCAATATCTAAATGCCTTAAAACTGGTCGTGAAAAGTACCTATTTTTGAAATTTTATTAAAACATGCATCGTTTTTCTACGCTTTATCTGGCTCACCCTTCCATATATTTAAACGCGGTTTGTTGCATCGGAAAGAGCAGATTTCAATGCATAGAGGGACGTTATTTCAGTTTCAAAATCAATTTCTAAATGCCTTAAAACTGGTCGTAAAAAGTACCTATTTTTGAAATTTTATTAAAACATGCATCGTTTTTCTACGCTTTATCTGGCTTACCCTTCCATATATTTAAACGCGGTTTGTTGCATCGGAAAGAGCAGATTTCAATGCATAGAGGGACGTTATTTCAGTTTCAAAATCAATATCTAAATGCCTTAAAACTGGTCGTGAAAAGTACCTATTTTTGAAATTTTATTAAAACATGCATCGTTTTTCTACGCTTTATCTGGCTTACCCTTCCATATATTTAAACGCGGTTTGTTGCATCGGAAAGAGCAGATTTCAGTGCATAGAGGGACGTTATTTCAGTTTCAAAATCAATTTCTAAATGCCTTAAAACTGGTCGTAAAAAGTACCTATTTTTGAAATTTTATTAAAACATGCATCGTTTTTCTACGCTTTATCTGGCTTACCCTTCCATATATTTAAACGCGGTTTGTTGCATCGGAAAGAGCAGATTTCAATGCATAGAGGGACGTTATTTCAGTTTCAAAATCAATTTCTAAATGCCTTAAAACTGGTCGTAAAAAGTACCTATTTTTGAAATTTTATTAAAACATGCATCGTTTTTCTACGCTTTATCTGGCTTACCCTTCCATATATTTAAACGCGGTTTGTTGCATCGGAAAGAGCAGATTTCAATGCATAGAGGGACGTTATTTCAGTTTCAAAATCAATTTCTAAATGCCTTAAAACTGGTCGTAAAAAGTACCTATTTTTGAAATTTTATTAAAACATGCATCGTTTTTCTACGCTTTATCTGGCTTACCCTTCCATATATTTAAACGCGGTTTGTTGCATCGGAAAGAGCAGATTTCAATGCATAGAGGGACGTTATTTCAGTTTCAAAATCAATTTCTAAATGCCTTAAAACTGGTCGTAAAAAGTACCTATTTTTGAAATTTTATTAAAACATGCATCGTTTTTCTACGCTTTATCTGGCTTACCCTTCCATATATTTAAACGCGGTTTGTTGCATCGGAAAGAGCAGATTTCAATGCATAGAGGGACGTTATTTCAGTTTCAAAATCAATATCTAAATGCCTTAAAACTGGTCGTAAAAAGTACCTATTTTTGAAATTTTATTAAAACATGCATCGTTTTTCTACGCTTTATCTGGCTTACCCTTCCATATATTTAAACGCGGTTTGTTGCATCGGAAAGAGCAGATTTCAATGCATAGAGGGACGTTATTTCAGTTTCAAAATCAATTTCTAAATGCCTTAAAACTGGTCGTAAAAAGTACCTATTTTTGAAATTTTATTAAAACATGCATCGTTTTTCTACGCCTTATCTGGCTTACCCTTCCATATATTTAAACGCGGTTTGTTGCATCGGAAAGAGCAGATTTCAATGCATAGAGGGACGTTATTTCAGTTTCAAAATCAATTTCTAAATGCCTTAAAACTGGTCGTAAAAAGTACCTATTTTTGAAATTTTATTAAAACATGCATCGTTTTTCTACGCTTTATCTGGCTTACCCTTCCATATATTTAAACGCGGTTTGTTGCATCGGAAAGAGCAGATTTCAATGCATAGAGGGACGTTATTTCAGTTTCAAAATCAATTTCTAAATGCCTTAAAACTGGTCGTAAAAAGTACCTATTTTTGAAATTTTATTAAAACATGCATCGTTTTTCTACGCTTTATCTGGCTTACCCTTCCATATATTTAAACGCGGTTTGTTGCATCGGAAAGAGCAGATTTCAATGCATAGAGGGACGTTATTTCAGTTTCAAAATCAATATCTAAATGCCTTAAAACTGGTCGTGAAAAGTACCTATTTTTGAAATTTTATTAAAACATGCATCGTTTTTCTACGCTTTATCTGGCTTACCCTTCCATGTATTTAAACGCGGTTTGTTGCATCGGAAAGAGCAGATTTCAATGCATAGAGGGACGTTATTTCAGTTTCAAAATCAATTTCTAAATGCCTTAAAACTGGTCGTAAAAAGTACCTATTTTTGAAATTTTATTAAAACATGCATCGTTTTTCTACGCTTTATCTGGCTTACCCTTCCATATATTTAAACGCGGTTTGTTGCATCGGAAAGAGCAGATTTCAATGCATAGAGGGACGTTATTTCAGTTTCAAAATCAATTTCTAAATGCCTTAAAACTGGTCGTAAAAAGTACCTATTTTTGAAATTTTATTAAAACATGCATCGTTTTTCTACGCTTTATCTGGCTTACCCTTCCATATATTTAAACGCGGTTTGTTGCATCGGAAAGAGCAGATTTCAATGCATAGAGGGACGTTATTTCAGTTTCAAAATCAATTTCTAAATGCCTTAAAACTGGTCGTAAAAAGTACCTATTTTTGAAATTTTATTAAAACATGCATCGTTTTTCTACGCTTTATCTGGCTTACCCTTCCATATATTTAAACGCGGTTTGTTGCATCGGAAAGAGCAGATTTCAATGCATAGAGGGACGTTATTTCAGTTTCAAAATCAATATCTAAATGCCTTAAAACTGGTCGTGAAAAGTACCTATTTTTGAAATTTTATTAAAACATGCATCGTTTTTCTACGCTTTATCTGGCTTACCCTTCCATATATTTAAACGCGGTTTGTTGCATCGGAAAGAGCAGATTTCAATGCATAGAGGGACGTTATTTCAGTTTCAAAATCAATTTCTAAATGCCTTAAAACTGGTCGTAATAAGTACCTATTTTTGAAATTTTATTAAAACATGCATCGTTTTTCTACGCTTTATCTGGCTTACCCTTCCATATATTTAAACGCGGTTTGTTGCATCGGAAAGAGCAGATTTCAATGCATAGAGGGACGTTATTTCAGTTTCAAAATCAATTTCTAAATGCCTTAAAACTGGTCGTAAAAAGTACCTATTTTTGAAATTTTATTAAAACATGCATCGTTTTTCTACGCTTTATCTGGCTTACCCTTCCATATATTTAAACGCGGTTTGTTGCATCGGAAAGAGCAGATTTCAATGCATAGAGGGACGTTATTTCAGTTTCAAAATCAATTTCTAAATGCCTTAAAACTGGTCGTAAAAAGTACCTATTTTTGAAATTTTATTAAAACATGCATCGTTTTTCTACGCTTTATCTGGCTTACCCTTCCATATATTTAAACGCGGTTTGTTGCATCGGAAAGAGCAGATTTCAATGCATAGAGGGACGTTATTTCAGTTTCAAAATCAATTTCTAAATGCCTTAAAACTGGTCGTAAAAAGTACCTATTTTTGAAATTTTATTAAAACATGCATCGTTTTTCTACGCTTTATCTGGCTTACCCTTCCATATATTTAAACGCGGTTTGTTGCATCGGAAAGAGCAGATTTCAATGCATAGAGGGACGTTATTTCAGTTTCAAAATCAATATCTAAATGCCTTAAAACTGGTCGTAAAAAGTACCTATTTTTGAAATTTTATTAAAACATGCATCGTTTTTCTACGCTTTATCTGGCTTACCCTTCCATATATTTAAACGCGGTTTGTTGCATCGGAAAGAGCAGATTTCAATGCATAGAGGGACGTTATTTCAGTTTCAAAATCAATTTCTAAATGCCTTAAAACTGGTCGTAAAAAGTACCTATTTTTGAAATTTTATTAAAACATGCATCGTTTTTCTACGCTTTATCTGGCTTACCCTTCCATATATTTAAACGCGGTTTGTTGCATCGGAAAGAGCAGATTTCAATGCATAGAGGGACGTTATTTCAGTTTCAAAATCAATTTCTAAATGCCTTAAAACTGGTCGTAAAAAGTACCTATTTTTGAAATTTTATTAAAACATGCATCGTTTTTCTACGCTTTATCTGGCTTACCCTTCCATATATTTAAACGCGGTTTGTTGCATCGGAAAGAGCAGATTTCAATGCATAGAGGGACGTTATTTCAGTTTCAAAATCAATATCTAAATGCCTTAAAACTGGTCGTGAAAAGTACCTATTTTTGAAATTTTATTAAAACATGCATCGTTTTTCTACGCTTTATCTGGCTTACCCTTCCATGTATTTAAACGCGGTTTGTTGCATCGGAAAGAGCAGATTTCAATGCATAGAGGGACGTTATTTCAGTTTCAAAATCAATTTCTAAATGCCTTAAAACTGGTCGTAAAAAGTACCTATTTTTGAAATTTTATTAAAACATGCATCGTTTTTCTACGCTTTATCTGGCTTACCCTTCCATATATTTAAACGCGGTTTGTTGCATCGGAAAGAGCAGATTTCAATGCATAGAGGGACGTTATTTCAGTTTCAAAATCAATTTCTAAATGCCTTAAAACTGGTCGTAAAAAGTACCTATTTTTGAAATTTTATTAAAACATGCATCGTTTTTCTACGCTTTATCTGGCTTACCCTTCCATATATTTAAACGCGGTTTGTTGCATCGGAAAGAGCAGATTTCAATGCATAGAGGGACGTTATTTCAGTTTCAAAATCAATTTCTAAATGCCTTAAAACTGGTCGTAAAAAGTACCTATTTTTGAAATTTTATTAAAACATGCATCGTTTTTCTACGCTTTATCTGGCTTACCCTTCCATATATTTAAACGGGGTTTGTTGCATCGGAAAGAGCAGATTTCAATGCATAGAGGGACGTTATTTCAGTTTCAAAATCAATATCTAAATGCCTTAAAACTGGTCGTGAAAAGTACCTATTTTTGAAATTTTATTAAAACATGCATCGTTTTTCTACGCTTTATCTGGCTTACCCTTCCATATATTTAAACGCGGTTTGTTGCATCGGAAAGAGCAGATTTCAATGCATAGAGGGACGTTATTTCAGTTTCAAAATCAATTTCTAAATGCCTTAAAACTGGTCGTAATAAGTACCTATTTTTGAAATTTTATTAAAACATGCATCGTTTTTCTACGCTTTATCTGGCTTACCCTTCCATATATTTAAACGCGGTTTGTTGCATCGGAAAGTGCAGATTTCAATGCATAGAGGGACGTTATTTCAGTTTCAAAATCAATTTCTAAATGCCTTAAAACTGGTCGTAAAAAGTACCTATTTTTGAAATTTTATTAAAACATGCATCGTTTTTCTACGCTTTATCTGGCTTACCCTTCCATATATTTAAACGCGGTTTGTTGCATCGGAAAGAGCAGATTTCAATGCATAGAGGGACGTTATTTCAGTTTCAAAATCAATATCTAAATGCCTTAAAACTGGTCGTAAAAAGTACCTATTTTTGAAATTTTATTAAAACATGCATCGTTTTTCTACGCTTTATCTGGCTTACCCTTCCATATATTTAAACGCGGTTTGTTGCATCGGAAAGAGCAGATTTCAATGCATAGAGGGACGTTATTTCAGTTTCAAAATCAATTTCTAAATGCCTTAAAACTGGTCGTAAAAAGTACCTATTTTTGAAATTTTATTAAAACATGCATCGTTTTTCTACGCCTTATCTGGCTTACCCTTCCATATATTTAAACGCGGTTTGTTGCATCGGAAAGAGCAGATTTCAATGCATAGAGGGACGTTATTTCAGTTTCAAAATCAATTTCTAAATGCCTTAAAACTGGTCGTAAAAAGTACCTATTTTTGAAATTTTATTAAAACATGCATCGTTTTTCTACGCTTTATCTGGCTTACCCTTCCATATATTTAAACGCGGTTTGTTGCATCGGAAAGAGCAGATTTCAATGCATAGAGGGACGTTATTTCAGTTTCAAAATCAATTTCTAAATGCCTTAAAACTGGTCGTAAAAAGTACCTATTTTTGAAATTTTATTAAAACATGCATCGTTTTTCTACGCTTTATCTGGCTTACCCTTCCATATATTTAAACGCGGTTTGTTGCATCGGAAAGAGCAGATTTCAATGCATAGAGGGACGTTATTTCAGTTTCAAAATCAATATCTAAATGCCTTAAAACTGGTCGTGAAAAGTACCTATTTTTGAAATTTTATTAAAACATGCATCGTTTTTCTACGCTTTATCTGGCTTACCCTTCCATGTATTTAAACGCGGTTTGTTGCATCGGAAAGAGCAGATTTCAATGCATAGAGGGACGTTATTTCAGTTTCAAAATCAATTTCTAAATGCCTTAAAACTGGTCGTAAAAAGTACCTATTTTTGAAATTTTATTAAAACATGCATCGTTTTTCTACGCTTTATCTGGCTTACCCTTCCATATATTTAAACGCGGTTTGTTGCATCGGAAAGAGCAGATTTCAATGCATAGAGGGACGTTATTTCAGTTTCAAAATCAATTTCTAAATGCCTTAAAACTGGTCGTAAAAAGTACCTATTTTTGAAATTTTATTAAAACATGCATCGTTTTTCTACGCTTTATCTGGCTTACCCTTCCATATATTTAAACGCGGTTTGTTGCATCGGAAAGAGCAGATTTCAATGCATAGAGGGACGTTATTTCAGTTTCAAAATCAATTTCTAAATGCCTTAAAACTGGTCGTAAAAAGTACCTATTTTTGAAATTTTATTAAAACATGCATCGTTTTTCTACGCTTTATCTGGCTTACCCTTCCATATATTTAAACGCGGTTTGTTGCATCGGAAAGAGCAGATTTCAATGCATAGAGGGACGTTATTTCAGTTTCAAAATCAATATCTAAATGCCTTAAAACTGGTCGTGAAAAGTACCTATTTTTGAAATTTTATTAAAACATGCATCGTTTTTCTACGCTTTATCTGGCTCACCCTTCCATATATTTAAACGCGGTTTGTTGCATCGGAAAGAGCAGATTTCAATGCATAGAGGGACGTTATTTCAGTTTCAAAATCAATTTCTAAATGCCTTAAAACTGGTCGTAAAAAGTACCTATTTTTGAAATTTTATTAAAACATGCATCGTTTTTCTACGCTTTATCTGGCTTACCCTTCCATATATTTAAACGCGGTTTGTTGCATCGGAAAGAGCAGATTTCAATGCATAGAGGGACGTTATTTCAGTTTCAAAATCAATATCTAAATGCCTTAAAACTGGTCGTGAAAAGTACCTATTTTTGAAATTTTATTAAAACATGCGTCGTTTTTCTACGCTTTATCTGGCTTACCCTTCCATATATTTAAACGCGGTTTGTTGCATCGGAAAGAGCAGATTTCAGTGCATAGAGGGACGTTATTTCAGTTTCAAAATCAATTTCTAAATGCCTTAAAACTGGTCGTAAAAAGTACCTATTTTTGAAATTTTATTAAAACATGCATCGTTTTTCTACGCTTTATCTGGCTTACCCTTCCATATATTTAAACGCGGTTTGTTGCATCGGAAAGAGCAGATTTCAATGCATAGAGGGACGTTATTTCAGTTTCAAAATCAATTTCTAAATGCCTTAAAACTGGTCGTAAAAAGTACCTATTTTTGAAATTTTATTAAAACATGCATCGTTTTTCTACGCTTTATCTGGCTTACCCTTCCATATATTTAAACGCGGTTTGTTGCATCGGAAAGAGCAGATTTCAATGCATAGAGGGACGTTATTTCAGTTTCAAAATCAATTTCTAAATGCCTTAAAACTGGTCGTAAAGAGTACCTATTTTTGAAATTTTATTAAAACATGCATCGTTTTTCTACGCTTTATCTGGCTTACCCTTCCATATATTTAAACGCGGTTTGTTGCATCGGAAAGAGCAGATTTCAATGCATAGAGGGACGTTATTTCAGTTTCAAAATCAATTTCTAAATGCCTTAAAACTGGTCGTAAAAAGTACCTATTTTTGAAATTTTATTAAAACATGCATCGTTTTTCTACGCTTTATCTGGCTTACCCTTCCATATATTTAAACGCGGTTTGTTGCATCGGAAAGAGCAGATTTCAATGCATAGAGGGACGTTATTTCAGTTTCAAAATCAATATCTAAATGCCTTAAAACTGGTCGTAAAAAGTACCTATTTTTGAAATTTTATTAAAACATGCATCGTTTTTCTACGCTTTATCTGGCTTACCCTTCCATATATTTAAACGCGGTTTGTTGCATCGGAAAGAGCAGATTTCAATGCATAGAGGGACGTTATTTCAGTTTCAAAATCAATTTCTAAATGCCTTAAAACTGGTCGTAAAAAGTACCTATTTTTGAAATTTTATTAAAACATGCATCGTTTTTCTACGCCTTATCTGGCTTACCCTTCCATATATTTAAACGCGGTTTGTTGCATCGGAAAGAGCAGATTTCAATGCATAGAGGGACGTTATTTCAGTTTCAAAATCAATTTCTAAATGCCTTAAAACTGGTCGTAAAAAGTACCTATTTTTGAAATTTTATTAAAACATGCATCGTTTTTCTACGCTTTATCTGGCTTACCCTTCCATATATTTAAACGCGGTTTGTTGCATCGGAAAGAGCAGATTTCAATGCATAGAGGGACGTTATTTCAGTTTCAAAATCAATTTCTAAATGCCTTAAAACTGGTCGTAAAAAGTACCTATTTTTGAAATTTTATTAAAACATGCATCGTTTTTCTACGCTTTATCTGGCTTACCCTTCCATATATTTAAACGCGGTTTGTTGCATCGGAAAGAGCAGATTTCAATGCATAGAGGGACGTTATTTCAGTTTCAAAATCAATATCTAAATGCCTTAAAACTGGTCGTGAAAAGTACCTATTTTTGAAATTTTATTAAAACATGCATCGTTTTTCTACGCTTTATCTGGCTTACCCTTCCATGTATTTAAACGCGGTTTGTTGCATCGGAAAGAGCAGATTTCAATGCATAGAGGGACGTTATTTCAGTTTCAAAATCAATTTCTAAATGCCTTAAAACTGGTCGTAAAAAGTACCTATTTTTGAAATTTTATTAAAACATGCATCGTTTTTCTACGCTTTATCTGGCTTACCCTTCCATATATTTAAACGCGGTTTGTTGCATCGGAAAGAGCAGATTTCAATGCATAGAGGGACGTTATTTCAGTTTCAAAATCAATTTCTAAATGCCTTAAAACTGGTCGTAAAAAGTACCTATTTTTGAAATTTTATTAAAACATGCATCGTTTTTCTACGCTTTATCTGGCTTACCCTTCCATATATTTAAACGCGGTTTGTTGCATCGGAAAGAGCAGATTTCAATGCATAGAGGGACGTTATTTCAGTTTCAAAATCAATTTCTAAATGCCTTAAAACTGGTCGTAAAAAGTACCTATTTTTGAAATTTTATTAAAACATGCATCGTTTTTCTACGCTTTATCTGGCTTACCCTTCCATATATTTAAACGCGGTTTGTTGCATCGGAAAGAGCAGATTTCAATGCATAGAGGGACGTTATTTCAGTTTCAAAATCAATATCTAAATGCCTTAAAACTGGTCGTGAAAAGTACCTATTTTTGAAATTTTATTAAAACATGCATCGTTTTTCTACGCTTTATCTGGCTTACCCTTCCATATATTTAAACGCGGTTTGTTGCATCGGAAAGAGCAGATTTCAATGCATAGAGGGACGTTATTTCAGTTTCAAAATCAATTTCTAAATGCCTTAAAACTGGTCGTAATAAGTACCTATTTTTGAAATTTTATTAAAACATGCATCGTTTTTCTACGCTTTATCTGGCTTACCCTTCCATATATTTAAACGCGGTTTGTTGCATCGGAAAGAGCAGATTTCAATGCATAGAGGGACGTTATTTCAGTTTCAAAATCAATTTCTAAATGCCTTAAAACTGGTCGTAAAAAGTACCTATTTTTGAAATTTTATTAAAACATGCATCGTTTTTCTACGCTTTATCTGGCTTACCCTTCCATATATTTAAACGCGGTTTGTTGCATCGGAAAGAGCAGATTTCAATGCATAGAGGGACGTTATTTCAGTTTCAAAATCAATTTCTAAATGCCTTAAAACTGGTCGTAAAAAGTACCTATTTTTGAAATTTTATTAAAACATGCATCGTTTTTCTACGCTTTATCTGGCTTACCCTTCCATATATTTAAACGCGGTTTGTTGCATCGGAAAGAGCAGATTTCAATGCATAGAGGGACGTTATTTCAGTTTCAAAATCAATTTCTAAATGCCTTAAAACTGGTCGTAAAAAGTACCTATTTTTGAAATTTTATTAAAACATGCATCGTTTTTCTACGCTTTATCTGGCTTACCCTTCCATATATTTAAACGCGGTTTGTTGCATCGGAAAGAGCAGATTTCAATGCATAGAGGGACGTTATTTCAGTTTCAAAATCAATATCTAAATGCCTTAAAACTGGTCGTGAAAAGTACCTATTTTTGAAATTTTATTAAAACATGCATCGTTTTTCTACGCTTTATCTGGCTTACCCTTCCATGTATTTAAACGCGGTTTGTTGCATCGGAAAGAGCAGATTTCAATGCATAGAGGGACGTTATTTCAGTTTCAAAATCAATTTCTAAATGCCTTAAAACTGGTCGTAAAAAGTACCTATTTTTGAAATTTTATTAAAACATGCATCGTTTTTCTACGCTTTATCTGGCTTACCCTTCCATATATTTAAACGCGGTTTGTTGCATCGGAAAGAGCAGATTTCAATGCATAGAGGGACGTTATTTCAGTTTCAAAATCAATTTCTAAATGCCTTAAAACTGGTCGTAAAAAGTACCTATTTTTGAAATTTTATTAAAACATGCATCGTTTTTCTACGCTTTATCTGGCTTACCCTTCCATATATTTAAACGCGGTTTGTTGCATCGGAAAGAGCAGATTTCAATGCATAGAGGGACGTTATTTCAGTTTCAAAATCAATTTCTAAATGCCTTAAAACTGGTCGTAAAAAGTACCTATTTTTGAAATTTTATTAAAACATGCATCGTTTTTCTACGCTTTATCTGGCTTACCCTTCCATATATTTAAACGCGGTTTGTTGCATCGGAAAGAGCAGATTTCAATGCATAGAGGGACGTTATTTCAGTTTCAAAATCAATATCTAAATGCCTTAAAACTGGTCGTGAAAAGTACCTATTTTTGAAATTTTATTAAAACATGCATCGTTTTTCTACGCTTTATCTGGCTTACCCTTCCATATATTTAAACGCGGTTTGTTGCATCGGAAAGAGCAGATTTCAATGCATAGAGGGACGTTATTTCAGTTTCAAAATCAATTTCTAAATGCCTTAAAACTGGTCGTAATAAGTACCTATTTTTGAAATTTTATTAAAACATGCATCGTTTTTCTACGCTTTATCTGGCTTACCCTTCCATATATTTAAACGCGGTTTGTTGCATCGGAAAGAGCAGATTTCAATGCATAGAGGGACGTTATTTCAGTTTCAAAATCAATTTCTAAATGCCTTAAAACTGGTCGTAAAAAGTACCTATTTTTGAAATTTTATTAAAACATGCATCGTTTTTCTACGCTTTATCTGGCTTACCCTTCCATATATTTAAACGCGGTTTGTTGCATCGGAAAGAGCAGATTTCAATGCATAGAGGGACGTTATTTCAGTTTCAAAATCAATTTCTAAATGCCTTAAAACTGGTCGTAAAAAGTACCTATTTTTGAAATTTTATTAAAACATGCATCGTTTTTCTACGCTTTATCTGGCTTACCCTTCCATATATTTAAACGCGGTTTGTTGCACCGGAAAGAGCAGATTTCAATGCATAGAGGGACGTTATTTCAGTTTCAAAATCAATTTCTAAATGCCTTAAAACTGGTCGTAAAAAGTACCTATTTTTGAAATTTTATTAAAACATGCATCGTTTTTCTACGCTTTATCTGGCTTACCCTTCCATATATTTAAACGCGGTTTGTTGCATCGGAAAGAGCAGATTTCAATGCATAGAGGGACGTTATTTCAGTTTCAAAATCAATATCTAAATGCCTTAAAACTGGTCGTAAAAAGTACCTATTTTTGAAATTTTATTAAAACATGCATCGTTTTTCTACGCTTTATCTGGCTTACCCTTCCATATATTTAAACGCGGTTTGTTGCATCGGAAAGAGCAGATTTCAATGCATAGAGGGACGTTATTTCAGTTTCAAAATCAATTTCTAAATGCCTTAAAACTGGTCGTAAAAAGTACCTATTTTTGAAATTTTATTAAAACATGCATCGTTTTTCTACGCTTTATCTGGCTTACCCTTCCATATATTTAAACGCGGTTTGTTGCATCGGAAAGAGCAGATTTCAATGCATAGAGGGACGTTATTTCAGTTTCAAAATCAATTTCTAAATGCCTTAAAACTGGTCGTAAAAAGTACCTATTTTTGAAATTTTATTAAAACATGCATCGTTTTTCTACGCTTTATCTGGCTTACCCTTCCATATATTTAAACGCGGTTTGTTGCATCGGAAAGAGCAGATTTCAATGCATAGAGGGACGTTATTTCAGTTTCAAAATCAATATCTAAATGCCTTAAAACTGGTCGTAAAAAGTACCTATTTTTGAAATTTTATTAAAACATGCATCGTTTTTCTACGCTTTATCTGGCTTACCCTTCCATATATTTAAACGCGGTTTGTTGCATCGGAAAGAGCAGATTTCAATGCATAGAGGGACGTTATTTCAGTTTCAAAATCAATTTCTAAATGCCTTAAAACTGGTCGTAAAAAGTACCTATTTTTGAAATTTTATTAAAACATGCATCGTTTTTCTACGCTTTATCTGGCTTACCCTTCCATATATTTAAACGCGGTTTGTTGCATCGGAAAGAGCAGATTTCAATGCATAGAGGGACGTTATTTCAGTTTCAAAATCAATTTCTAAATGCCTTAAAACTGGTCGTAAAAAGTACCTATTTTTGAAATTTTATTAAAACATGCATCGTTTTTCTACGCTTTATCTGGCTTACCCTTCCATATATTTAAACGCGGTTTGTTGCATCGGAAAGAGCAGATTTCAATGCATAGAGGGACGTTATTTCAGTTTCAAAATCAATTTCTAAATGCCTTAAAACTGGTCGTAAAAAGTACCTATTTTTGAAATTTTATTAAAACATGCATCGTTTTTCTACGCTTTATCTGGCTTACCCTTCCATATATTTAAACGCGGTTTGTTGCATCGGAAAGAGCAGATTTCAATGCATAGAGGGACGTTATTTCAGTTTCAAAATCAATTTCTAAATGCCTTAAAACTGGTCGTAAAAAGTACCTATTTTTGAAATTTTATTAAAACATGCATCGTTTTTCTACGCTTTATCTGGCTTACCCTTCCATATATTTAAACGCGGTTTGTTGCATCGGAAAGAGCAGATTTCAATGCATAGAGGGACGTTATTTCAGTTTCAAAATCAATTTCTAAATGCCTTAAAACTGGTCGTAAAAAGTACCTATTTTTGAAATTTTATTAAAACATGCATCGTTTTTCTACGCTTTATCTGGCTTACCCTTCCATATATTTAAACGCGGTTTGTTGCATCGGAAAGAGCAGATTTCAATGCATAGAGGGACGTTATTTCAGTTTCAAAATCAATTTCTAAATGCCTTAAAACTGGTCGTAAAAAGTACCTATTTTTGAAATTTTATTAAAACATGCATCGTTTTTCTACGCTTTATCTGGCTTACCCTTCCATATATTTAAACGCGGTTTGTTGCATCGGAAAGAGCAGATTTCAATGCATAGAGGGACGTTATTTCAGTTTCAAAATCAATTTCTAAATGCCTTAAAACTGGTCGTAAAAAGTACCTATTTTTGAAATTTTATTAAAACATGCATCGTTTTTCTACGCTTTATCTGGCTTACCCTTCCATATATTTAAACGCGGTTTGTTGCATCGGAAAGAGCAGATTTCAATGCATAGAGGGACGTTATTTCAGTTTCAAAATCAATTTCTAAATGCCTTAAAACTGGTCGTAAAAAGTACCTATTTTTGAAATTTTATTAAAACATGCATCGTTTTTCTACGCTTTATCTGGCTTACCCTTCCATATATTTAAACGCGGTTTGTTGCATCGGAAAGAGCAGATTTCAATGCATAGAGGGACGTTATTTCAGTTTCAAAATCAATTTCTAAATGCCTTAAAACTGGTCGTAAAAAGTAGCTATTTTTGAAATTTTATTAAAACATGCATCGTTTTTCTACGCTTTATCTGGCTTACCCTTCCATATATTTAAACGCGGTTTGTTGCATCGGAAAGAGCAGATTTCAATGCATAGAGGGACGTTATTTCAGTTTCAAAATCAATTTCTAAATGCCTTAAAACTGGTCGTAAAAAGTAGCTATTGTTGAAATTTTATTAAAACATGCATCGTTTTTCTACGCTTTATCTGGCTTACCCTTCCATATATTTAAACGCGGTTTGTTGCATCGGAAAGAGCAGATTTCAATGCATAGAGGGACGTTATTTCAGTTTCAAAATCAATATCTAAATGCCTTAAAACTGGTCGTAAAAAGTACCTATTTTTGAAATTTTATTAAAACATGCATCGTTTTTCTACGCTTTATCTGGCTTACCCTTCCATATATTTAAACGCGGTTTGTTGCATCGGAAAGAGCAGATTTCAATGCATAGAGGGACGTTATTTCAGTTTCAAAATCAATTTCTAAATGCCTTAAAACTGGTCGTAAAAAGTACCTATTTTTGAAATTTTATTAAAACATGCATCGTTTTTCTACGCTTTATCTGGCTTACCCTTCCATATATTTAAACGCGGTTTGTTGCATCGGAAAGAGCAGATTTCAATGCATAAAGGGACGTTATTTCAGTTTCAAAATCAATTTCTAAATGCCTTAAAACTGGTCGTAAAAAGTACCTATTTTTGAAATTTTATTAAAACATGCATCGTTTTTCTACGCTTTATCTGGCTTACCCTTCCATATATTTAAACGCGGTTTGTTGCATCGGAAAGAGCAGATTTCAATGCATAGAGGGACGTTATTTCAGTTTCAAAATCAATTTCTAAATGCCTTAAAACTGGTCGTAAAAAGTACCTATTTTTGAAATTTTATTAAAACATGCATCGTTTTTCTACGCTTTATCTGGCTTACCCTTCCATATATTTAAACGCGGTTTGTTGCATCGGAAAGAGCAGATTTCAATGCATAGAGGGGCGTTATTTCAGTTTCAAAATCAATTTCTAAATGCCTTAAAACTGGTCGTAAAAAGTACCTATTTTTGAAATTTTATTAAAACATGCATCGTTTTTCTACGCTTTATCTGGCTTACCCTTCCATATATTTAAACGCGGTTTGTTGCATCGGAAAGAGCAGATTTCAATGCATAGAGGGACGTTATTTCAGTTTCAAAATCAATTTCTAAATGCCTTAAAACTGGTCGTAAAAAGTACCTATTTTTGAAATTTTATTAAAAATGCATCGTTTTTCTACGCTTTATCTGGCTTACCCTTCCATATATTTAAACGCGGTTTGTTGCATCGGAAAGAGCAGATTTCAATGCATAGAGGGACGTTATTTCAGTTTCAAAATCAATTTCTAAATGCCTTAAAACTGGTCGTAAATAGTACCTATTTTTGAAATTTTATTAAAACATGCATCGTTTTTCTACGCTTTATCTGGCTTACCCTTCCATATATTTAAACGTGGTTTGTTGCATCGGAAAGAGCAGATTTCAGTGCATAGAGGGACGTTATTTCAGTTTCAAAATCAATTTCTAAATGCCTTAAAACTGGTCGTAAAAAGTACCTATTTTTGAAATTTTATTAAAACATGCATCGTTTTTCTACGCTTTATCTGGCTTACCCTTCCATATATTTAAACGCGGTTTGTTGCATCGGAAAGAGCAGATTTCAATGCATAGAGGGACGTTATTTCAGTTTCAAAATCAATTTCTAAATGCCTTAAAACTGGTCGTAAAAAGTACCTATTTTTGAAATTTTATTAAAACATGCATCGTTTTTCTACGCTTTATCTGGCTTACCCTTCCATATATTTAAACGCGGTTTGTTGCATCGGAAAGAGCAGATTTCAATGCATAGAGGGACGTTATTTCAGTTTCAAAATCAATTTCTAAATGCCTTAAAACTGGTCGTAAAAAGTACCTATTTTTGAAATTTTATTAAAACATGCATCGTTTTTCTACGCTTTATCTGGCTTACCCTTCCATATATTTAAACGCGGTTTGTTGCATCGGAAAGAGCAGATTTCAATGCATAGAGGGACGTTATTTCAGTTTCAAAATCAATTTCTAAATGCCTTAAAACTGGTCGTAAAAAGTACCTATTTTTGAAATTTTATTAAAACATGCATCGTTTTTCTACGCTTTATCTGGCTTACCCTTCCATATATTTAAACGCGGTTTGTTGCATCGGAAAGAGCAGATTTCAATGCATAGAGGGACGTTATTTCAGTTTCAAAATCAATATCTAAATGCCTTAAAACTGGTCGTAAAAAGTACCTATTTTTGAAATTTTATTAAAACATGCATCGTTTTTCTACGCTTTATCTGGCTTACCCTTCCATATATTTAAACGCGGTTTGTTGCATCGGAAAGAGCAGATTTCAATGCATAGAGGGACGTTATTTCAGTTTCAAAATCAATTTCTAAATGCCTTAAAACTGGTCGTAAAAAGTACCTATTTTTGAAATTTTATTAAAACATGCATCGTTTTTCTACGCTTTATCTGGCTTACCCTTCCATATATTTAAACGCGGTTTGTTGCATCGGAAAGAGCAGATTTCAATGCATAGAGGGACGTTATTTCAGTTTCAAAATCAATTTCTAAATGCCTTAAAACTGGTCGTAAAAAGTACCTATTTTTGAAATTTTATTAAAACATGCATCGTTTTTCTACGCTTTATCTGGCTTACCCTTCCATATATTTAAACGCGGTTTGTTGCATCGGAAAGAGCAGATTTCAATGCATAGAGGGACGTTATTTCAGTTTCAAAATCAATTTCTAAATGCCTTAAAACTGGTCGTAAAAAGTACCTATTTTTGAAATTTTATTAAAACATGCATCGTTTTTCTACGCTTTATCTGGCTTACCCTTCCATATATTTAAACGCGGTTTGTTGCATCGGAAAGAGCAGATTTCAATGCATAGAGGGACGTTATTTCAGTTTCAAAATCAATATCTAAATGCCTTAAAACTGGTCGTAAAAAGTACCTATTTTTGAAATTTTATTAAAACATGCATCGTTTTTCTACGCTTTATCTGGCTTACCCTTCCATATATTTAAACGCGGTTTGTTGCATCGGAAAGAGCAGATTTCAATGCATAGAGGGACGTTATTTCAGTTTCAAAATCAATTTCTAAATGCCTTAAAACTGGTCGTAAAAAGTACCTATTTTTGAAATTTTATTAAAACATGCATCGTTTTTCTACGCTTTATCTGGCTTACCCTTCCATATATTTAAACGCGGTTTGTTGCATCGGAAAGAGCAGATTTCAATGCATAGAGGGACGTTATTTCAGTTTCAAAATCAATATCTAAATGCCTTAAAACTGGTCGTGAAAAGTACCTATTTTTGAAATTTTATTAAAACATGCATCGTTTTTCTACGCTTTACCTGGCTTACCCTTCCATGTATTTAAACGCGGTTTGTTGCATCGGAAAGAGCAGATTTCAATGCATAGAGGGACGTTATTTCAGTTTCAAAATCAATTTCTAAATGCCTTAAAACTGGTCGTAAAAAGTACCTATTTTTGAAATTTTATTAAAACATGCATCGTTTTTCTACGCTTTATCTGGCTTACCCTTCCATATATTTAAACGCGGTTTGTTGCATCGGAAAGAGCAGATTTCAATGCATAGAGGGACGTTATTTCAGTTTCAAAATCAATTTCTAAATGCCTTAAAACTGGTCGTAAAAAGTACCTATTTTTGAAATTTTATTAAAACATGCATCGTTTTTCTACGCTTTATCTGGCTTACCCTTCCATATATTTAAACGCGGTTTGTTGCATCGGAAAGAGCAGATTTCAATGCATAGAGGGACGTTATTTCAGTTTCAAAATCAATTTCTAAATGCCTTAAAACTGGTCGTAAAAAGTACCTATTTTTGAAATTTTATTAAAACATGCATCGTTTTTCTACGCTTTATCTGGCTTACCCTTCCATATATTTAAACGCGGTTTGTTGCATCGGAAAGAGCAGATTTCAATGCATAGAGGGACGTTATTTCAGTTTCAAAATCAATTTCTAAATGCCTTAAAACTGGTCGTAAAAAGTACCTATTTTTGAAATTTTATTAAAACATGCATCGTTTTTCTACGCTTTATCTGGCTTACCCTTCCATATATTTAAACGCGGTTTGTTGCATCGGAAAGAGCAGATTTCAATGCATAGAGGGACGTTATTTCAGTTTCAAAATCAATTTCTAAATGCCTTAAAACTGGTCGTAAAAAGTACCTATTTTTGAAATTTTATTAAAACATGCATCGTTTTTCTACGCTTTATCTGGCTTACCCTTCCATATATTTAAACGCGGTTTGTTGCATCGGAAAGAGCAGATTTCAATGCATAGAGGGACGTTATTTCAGTTTCAAAATCAATTTCTAAATGCCTTAAAACTGGTCGTAAAAAGTACCTATTTTTGAAATTTTATTAAAACATGCATCGTTTTTCTACGCTTTATCTGGCTTACCCTTCCATATATTTAAACGCGGTTTGTTGCATCGGAAAGAGCAGATTTCAATGCATAGAGGGACGTTATTTCAGTTTCAAAATCAATTTCTAAATGCCTTAAAACTGGTCGTAAAAAGTACCTATTTTTGAAATTTTATTAAAACATGCATCGTTTTTCTACGCTTTATCTGGCTTACCCTTCCATATATTTAAACGCGGTTTGTTGCATCGGAAAGAGCAGATTTCAATGCATAGAGGGACGTTATTTCAGTTTCAAAATCAATTTCTAAATGCCTTAAAACTGGTCGTAAAAAGTACCTATTTTTGAAATTTTATTAAAAATGCATCGTTTTTCTACGCTTTATCTGGCTTACCCTTCCATATATTTAAACGCGGTTTGTTGCATCGGAAAGAGCAGATTTCAATGCATAGAGGGACGTTATTTCAGTTTCAAAATCAATTTCTAAATGCCTTAAAACTGGTCGTAAATAGTACCTATTTTTGAAATTTTATTAAAACATGCATCGTTTTTCTACGCTTTATCTGGCTTACCCTTCCATATATTTAAACGCGGTTTGTTGCATCGGAAAGAGCAGATTTCAATGCATAGAGGGACGTTATTTCAGTTTCAAAATCAATTTCTAAATGCCTTAAAACTGGTCGTAAATAGTACCTATTTTTGAAATTTTATTAAAACATGCATCGTTTTTCTACGCTTTATCTGGCTTACCCTTCCATATATTTAAACGCGGTTTGTTGCATCGGAAAGAGCAGATTTCAGTGCATAGAGGGACGTTATTTCAGTTTCAAAATCAATTTCTAAATGCCTTAAAACTGGTCGTAAAAAGTACCTATTTTTGAAATTTTATTAAAACATGCATCGTTTTTCTACGCTTTATCTGGCTTACCCTTCCATATATTTAAACGCGGTTTGTTGCATCGGAAAGAGCAGATTTCAATGCATAGAGGGACGTTATTTCAGTTTCAAAATCAATTTCTAAATGCCTTAAAACTGGTCGTAAAGGTACCTATTTTTGAAATTTTATTAAAACATGCATCGTTTTTCTACGCTTTATCTGGCTTACCCTTCCATATATTTAAACGCGGTTTGTTGCATCGGAAAGAGCAGATTTCAATGCATAGAGGGACGTTATTTCAGTTTCAAAATCAATTTCTAAATGCCTTAAAACTGGTCGTAAAAAGTACCTATTTTTGAAATTTTATTAAAACATGCATCGTTTTTCTACGCTTTATCTGGCTTACCCTTCCATATATTTAAACGCGGTTTGTTGCATCGGAAAGAGCAGATTTCAATGCATAGAGGGACGTTATTTCAGTTTCAAAATCAATTTCTAAATGCCTTAAAACTGGTCGTAAAAAGTACCTATTTTTGAAATTTTATTAAAACATGCATCGTTTTTCTACGCTTTATCTGGCTTACCCTTCCATATATTTAAACGCGGTTTGTTGCATCGGAAAGAGCAGATTTCAATGCATAGAGGGACGTTATTTCAGTTTCAAAATCAATATCTAAATGCCTTAAAACTGGTCGTAAAAAGTACCTATTTTTGAAATTTTATTAAAACATGCATCGTTTTTCTACGCTTTATCTGGCTTACCCTTCCATATATTTAAACGCGGTTTGTTGCATCGGAAAGAGCAGATTTCAATGCATAGAGGGACGTTATTTCAGTTTCAAAATCAATTTCTAAATGCCTTAAAACTGGTCGTAAAAAGTACCTATTTTTGAAATTTTATTAAAACATACATCGTTTTTCTACGCCTTATCTGGCTTACCCTTCCATATATTTAAACGCGGTTTGTTGCATCGGAAAGAGCAGATTTCAATGCATAGAGGGACGTTATTTCAGTTTCAAAATCAATTTCTAAATGCCTTAAAACTGGTCGTAAAAAGTACCTATTTTTGAAATTTTATTAAAACATGCATCGTTTTTCTACGCTTTATCTGGCTTACCCTTCCATATATTTAAACGCGGTTTGTTGCATCGGAAAGAGCAGATTTCAATGCATAGAGGGACGTTATTTCAGTTTCAAAATCAATTTCTAAATGCCTTAAAACTGGTCGTAAAAAGTACCTATTTTTGAAATTTTATTAAAACATGCATCGTTTTTCTACGCTTTATCTGGCTTACCCTTCCATATATTTAAACGCGGTTTGTTGCATCGGAAAGAGCAGATTTCAATGCATAGAGGGACGTTATTTCAGTTTCAAAATCAATATCTAAATGCCTTAAAACTGGTCGTGAAAAGTACCTATTTTTGAAATTTTATTAAAACATGCATCGTTTTTCTACGCTTTATCTGGCTTACCCTTCCATGTATTTAAACGCGGTTTGTTGCATCGGAAAGAGCAGATTTCAATGCATAGAGGGACGTTATTTCAGTTTCAAAATCAATTTCTAAATGCCTTAAAACTGGTCGTAAAAAGTACCTATTTTTGAAATTTTATTAAAACATGCATCGTTTTTCTACGCTTTATCTGGCTTACCCTTCCATATATTTAAACGCGGTTTGTTGCATCGGAAAGAGCAGATTTCAATGCATAGAGGGACGTTATTTCAGTTTCAAAATCAATTTCTAAATGCCTTAAAACTGGTCGTAAAAAGTACCTATTTTTGAAATTTTATTAAAACATGCATCGTTTTTCTACGCTTTATCTGGCTTACCCTTCCATATATTTAAACGCGGTTTGTTGCATCGGAAAGAGCAGATTTCAATGCATAGAGGGACGTTATTTCAGTTTCAAAATCAATTTCTAAATGCCTTAAAACTGGTCGTAAAAAGTACCTATTTTTGAAATTTTATTAAAACATGCATCGTTTTTCTACGCTTTATCTGGCTTACCCTTCCATATATTTAAACGCGGTTTGTTGCATCGGAAAGAGCAGATTTCAATGCATAGAGGGACGTTATTTCAGTTTCAAAATCAATTTCTAAATGCCTTAAAACTGGTCGTAAAAAGTACCTATTTTTGAAATTTTATTAAAACATGCATCGTTTTTCTACGCTTTATCTGGCTTACCCTTCCATATATTTAAACGCGGTTTGTTGCATCGGAAAGAGCAGATTTCAATGCATAGAGGGACGTTATTTCAGTTTCAAAATCAATTTCTAAATGCCTTAAAACTGGTCGTAAAAAGTACCTATTTTTGAAATTTTATTAAAACATGCATCGTTTTTCTACGCTTTATCTGGCTTACCCTTCCATATATTTAAACGCGGTTTGTTGCATCGGAAAGAGCAGATTTCAATGCATAGAGGGACGTTATTTCAGTTTCAAAATCAATTTCTAAATGCCTTAAAACTGGTCGTAAAAAGTACCTATTTTTGAAATTTTATTAAAACATGCATCGTTTTTCTACGCTTTATCTGGCTTACCCTTCCATATATTTAAACGCGGTTTGTTGCATCGGAAAGAGCAGATTTCAATGCATAGAGGGACGTTATTTCAGTTTCAAAATCAATTTCTAAATGCCTTAAAACTGGTCGTAAAAAGTACCTATTTTTGAAATTTTATTAAAACATGCATCGTTTTTCTACGCTTTATCTGGCTTACCCTTCCATATATTTAAACGCGGTTTGTTGCATCGGAAAGAGCAGATTTCAATGCATAGAGGGACGTTATTTCAGTTTCAAAATCAATTTCTAAATGCCTTAAAACTGGTCGTAAAAAGTACCTATTTTTGAAATTTTATTAAAACATGCATCGTTTTTCTACGCTTTATCTGGCTTACCCTTCCATATATTTAAACGCGGTTTGTTGCATCGGAAAGAGCAGATTTCAATGCATAGAGGGACGTTATTTCAGTTTCAAAATCAATTTCTAAATGCCTTAAAACTGGTCGTAAAAAGTACCTATTTTTGAAATTTTATTAAAACATGCATCGTTTTTCTACGCTTTATCTGGCTTACCCTTCCATATATTTAAACGCGGTTTGTTGCATCGGAAAGAGCAGATTTCAATGCATAGAGGGACGTTATTTCAGTTTCAAAATCAATTTCTAAATGCCTTAAAACTGGTCGTAAAAAGTACCTATTTTTGAAATTTTATTAAAACATGCATCGTTTTTCTACGCTTTATCTGGCTTACCCTTCCATATATTTAAACGCGGTTTGTTGCATCGGAAAGAGCAGATTTCAATGCATAGAGGGACGTTATTTCAGTTTCAAAATCAATTTCTAAATGCCTTAAAACTGGTCGTAAAAAGTACCTATTTTTGAAATTTTATTAAAACATGCATCGTTTTTCTACGCTTTATCTGGCTTACCCTTCCATATATTTAAACGCGGTTTGTTGCATCGGAAAGAGCAGATTTCAATGCATAGAGGGACGTTATTTCAGTTTCAAAATCAATTTCTAAATGCCTTAAAACTGGTCGTAAAAAGTACCTATTTTTGAAATTTTATTAAAACATGCATCGTTTTTCTACGCTTTATCTGGCTTACCCTTCCATATATTTAAACGCGGTTTGTTGCATCGGAAAGAGCAGATTTCAATGCATAGAGGGACGTTATTTCAGTTTCAAAATCAATTTCTAAATGCCTTAAAACTGGTCGTAAAAAGTACCTATTTTTGAAATTTTATTAAAACATGCATCGTTTTTCTACGCTTTATCTGGCTTACCCTTCCATATATTTAAACGCGGTTTGTTGCATCGGAAAGAGCAGATTTCAATGCATAGAGGGACGTTATTTCAGTTTCAAAATCAATTTCTAAATGCCTTAAAACTGGTCGTAAAAAGTACCTATTTTTGAAATTTTATTAAAACATGCATCGTTTTTCTACGCTTTATCTGGCTTACCCTTCCATATATTTAAACGCGGTTTGTTGCATCGGAAAGAGCAGATTTCAATGCATAGAGGGACGTTATTTCAGTTTCAAAATCAATTTCTAAATGCCTTAAAACTGGTCGTAAAAAGTACCTATTTTTGAAATTTTATTAAAACATGCATCGTTTTTCTACGCTTTATCTGGCTTACCCTTCCATATATTTAAACGCGGTTTGTTGCATCGGAAAGAGCAGATTTCAATGCATAGAGGGACGTTATTTCAGTTTCAAAATCAATTTCTAAATGCCTTAAAACTGGTCGTAAAAAGTACCTATTTTTGAAATTTTATTAAAACATGCATCGTTTTTCTACGCTTTATCTGGCTTACCCTTCCATATATTTAAACGCGGTTTGTTGCATCGGAAAGAGCAGATTTCAATGCATAGAGGGACGTTATTTCAGTTTCAAAATCAATTTCTAAATGCCTTAAAACTGGTCGTAAAAAGTACCTATTTTTGAAATTTTATTAAAACATGCATCGTTTTTCTACGCTTTATCTGGCTTACCCTTCCATATATTTAAACGCGGTTTGTTGCATCGGAAAGAGCAGATTTCAATGCATAGAGGGACGTTATTTCAGTTTCAAAATCAATTTCTAAATGCCTTAAAACTGGTCGTAAAAAGTACCTATTTTTGAAATTTTATTAAAACATGCATCGTTTTTCTACGCTTTATCTGGCTTACCCTTCCATATATTTAAACGCGGTTTGTTGCATCGGAAAGAGCAGATTTCAATGCATAGAGGGACGTTATTTCAGTTTCAAAATCAATTTCTAAATGCCTTAAAACTGGTCGTAAAAAGTACCTATTTTTGAAATTTTATTAAAACATGCATCGTTTTTCTACGCTTTATCTGGCTTACCCTTCCATATATTTAAACGCGGTTTGTTGCATCGGAAAGAGCAGATTTCAATGCATAGAGGGACGTTATTTCAGTTTCAAAATCAATTTCTAAATGCCTTAAAACTGGTCGTAAAAAGTACCTATTTTTGAAATTTTATTAAAACATGCATCGTTTTTCTACGCTTTATCTGGCTTACCCTTCCATATATTTAAACGCGGTTTGTTGCATCGGAAAGAGCAGATTTCAATGCATAGAGGGACGTTATTTCAGTTTCAAAATCAATTTCTAAATGCCTTAAAACTGGTCGTAAAAAGTACCTATTTTTGAAATTTTATTAAAACATGCATCGTTTTTCTACGCTTTATCTGGCTTACCCTTCCATATATTTAAACGCGGTTTGTTGCATCGGAAAGAGCAGATTTCAATGCATAGAGGGACGTTATTTCAGTTTCAAAATCAATTTCTAAATGCCTTAAAACTGGTCGTAAAAAGTACCTATTTTTGAAATTTTATTAAAACATGCATCGTTTTTCTACGCTTTATCTGGCTTACCCTTCCATATATTTAAACGCGGTTTGTTGCATCGGAAAGAGCAGATTTCAATGCATAGAGGGACGTTATTTCAGTTTCAAAATCAATTTCTAAATGCCTTAAAACTGGTCGTAAAAAGTACCTATTTTTGAAATTTTATTAAAACATGCATCGTTTTTCTACGCTTTATCTGGCTTACCCTTCCATATATTTAAACGCGGTTTGTTGCATCGGAAAGAGCAGATTTCAATGCATAGAGGGACGTTATTTCAGTTTCAAAATCAATTTCTAAATGCCTTAAAACTGGTCGTAAAAAGTACCTATTTTTGAAATTTTATTAAAACATGCATCGTTTTTCTACGCTTTATCTGGCTTACCCTTCCATATATTTAAACGCGGTTTGTTGCATCGGAAAGAGCAGATTTCAATGCATAGAGGGACGTTATTTCAGTTTCAAAATCAATTTCTAAATGCCTTAAAACTGGTCGTAAAAAGTACCTATTTTTGAAATTTTATTAAAACATGCATCGTTTTTCTACGCTTTATCTGGCTTACCCTTCCATATATTTAAACGCGGTTTGTTGCATCGGAAAGAGCAGATTTCAATGCATAGAGGGACGTTATTTCAGTTTCAAAATCAATTTCTAAATGCCTTAAAACTGGTCGTAAAAAGTACCTATTTTTGAAATTTTATTAAAACATGCATCGTTTTTCTACGCTTTATCTGGCTTACCCTTCCATATATTTAAACGCGGTTTGTTGCATCGGAAAGAGCAGATTTCAATGCATAGAGGGACGTTATTTCAGTTTCAAAATCAATTTCTAAATGCCTTAAAACTGGTCGTAAAAAGTACCTATTTTTGAAATTTTATTAAAACATGCATCGTTTTTCTACGCTTTATCTGGCTTACCCTTCCATATATTTAAACGCGGTTTGTTGCATCGGAAAGAGCAGATTTCAATGCATAGAGGGACGTTATTTCAGTTTCAAAATCAATTTCTAAATGCCTTAAAACTGGTCGTAAAAAGTACCTATTTTTGAAATTTTATTAAAACATGCATCGTTTTTCTACGCTTTATCTGGCTTACCCTTCCATATATTTAAACGCGGTTTGTTGCATCGGAAAGAGCAGATTTCAATGCATAGAGGGACGTTATTTCAGTTTCAAAATCAATTTCTAAATGCCTTAAAACTGGTCGTAAAAAGTACCTATTTTTGAAATTTTATTAAAACATGCATCGTTTTTCTACGCTTTATCTGGCTTACCCTTCCATATATTTAAACGCGGTTTGTTGCATCGGAAAGAGCAGATTTCAATGCATAGAGGGACGTTATTTCAGTTTCAAAATCAATTTCTAAATGCCTTAAAACTGGTCGTAAAAAGTACCTATTTTTGAAATTTTATTAAAACATGCATCGTTTTTCTACGCTTTATCTGGCTTACCCTTCCATATATTTAAACGCGGTTTGTTGCATCGGAAAGAGCAGATTTCAATGCATAGAGGGACGTTATTTCAGTTTCAAAATCAATTTCTAAATGCCTTAAAACTGGTCGTAAAAAGTACCTATTTTTGAAATTTTATTAAAACATGCATCGTTTTTCTACGCTTTATCTGGCTTACCCTTCCATATATTTAAACGCGGTTTGTTGCATCGGAAAGAGCAGATTTCAATGCATAGAGGGACGTTATTTCAGTTTCAAAATCAATTTCTAAATGCCTTAAAACTGGTCGTAAAAAGTACCTATTTTTGAAATTTTATTAAAACATGCATCGTTTTTCTACGCTTTATCTGGCTTACCCTTCCATATATTTAAACGCGGTTTGTTGCATCGGAAAGAGCAGATTTCAATGCATAGAGGGACGTTATTTCAGTTTCAAAATCAATTTCTAAATGCCTTAAAACTGGTCGTAAAAAGTACCTATTTTTGAAATTTTATTAAAACATGCATCGTTTTTCTACGCTTTATCTGGCTTACCCTTCCATATATTTAAACGCGGTTTGTTGCATCGGAAAGAGCAGATTTCAATGCATAGAGGGACGTTATTTCAGTTTCAAAATCAATTTCTAAATGCCTTAAAACTGGTCGTAAAAAGTACCTATTTTTGAAATTTTATTAAAACATGCATCGTTTTTCTACGCTTTATCTGGCTTACCCTTCCATATATTTAAACGCGGTTTGTTGCATCGGAAAGAGCAGATTTCAATGCATAGAGGGACGTTATTTCAGTTTCAAAATCAATTTCTAAATGCCTTAAAACTGGTCGTAAAAAGTACCTATTTTTGAAATTTTATTAAAACATGCATCGTTTTTCTACGCTTTATCTGGCTTACCCTTCCATATATTTAAACGCGGTTTGTTGCATCGGAAAGAGCAGATTTCAATGCATAGAGGGACGTTATTTCAGTTTCAAAATCAATTTCTAAATGCCTTAAAACTGGTCGTAAAAAGTACCTATTTTTGAAATTTTATTAAAACATGCATCGTTTTTCTACGCTTTATCTGGCTTACCCTTCCATATATTTAAACGCGGTTTGTTGCATCGGAAAGAGCAGATTTCAATGCATAGAGGGACGTTATTTCAGTTTCAAAATCAATTTCTAAATGCCTTAAAACTGGTCGTAAAAAGTACCTATTTTTGAAATTTTATTAAAACATGCATCGTTTTTCTACGCTTTATCTGGCTTACCCTTCCATATATTTAAACGCGGTTTGTTGCATCGGAAAGAGCAGATTTCAATGCATAGAGGGACGTTATTTCAGTTTCAAAATCAATTTCTAAATGCCTTAAAACTGGTCGTAAAAAGTACCTATTTTTGAAATTTTATTAAAACATGCATCGTTTTTCTACGCTTTATCTGGCTTACCCTTCCATATATTTAAACGCGGTTTGTTGCATCGGAAAGAGCAGATTTCAATGCATAGAGGGACGTTATTTCAGTTTCAAAATCAATTTCTAAATGCCTTAAAACTGGTCGTAAAAAGTACCTATTTTTGAAATTTTATTAAAACATGCATCGTTTTTCTACGCTTTATCTGGCTTACCCTTCCATATATTTAAACGCGGTTTGTTGCATCGGAAAGAGCAGATTTCAATGCATAGAGGGACGTTATTTCAGTTTCAAAATCAATTTCTAAATGCCTTAAAACTGGTCGTAAAAAGTACCTATTTTTGAAATTTTATTAAAACATGCATCGTTTTTCTACGCTTTATCTGGCTTACCCTTCCATATATTTAAACGCGGTTTGTTGCATCGGAAAGAGCAGATTTCAATGCATAGAGGGACGTTATTTCAGTTTCAAAATCAATTTCTAAATGCCTTAAAACTGGTCGTAAAAAGTACCTATTTTTGAAATTTTATTAAAACATGCATCGTTTTTCTACGCTTTATCTGGCTTACCCTTCCATATATTTAAACGCGGTTTGTTGCATCGGAAAGAGCAGATTTCAATGCATAGAGGGACGTTATTTCAGTTTCAAAATCAATTTCTAAATGCCTTAAAACTGGTCGTAAAAAGTACCTATTTTTGAAATTTTATTAAAACATGCATCGTTTTTCTACGCTTTATCTGGCTTACCCTTCCATATATTTAAACGCGGTTTGTTGCATCGGAAAGAGCAGATTTCAATGCATAGAGGGACGTTATTTCAGTTTCAAAATCAATTTCTAAATGCCTTAAAACTGGTCGTAAAAAGTACCTATTTTTGAAATTTTATTAAAACATGCATCGTTTTTCTACGCTTTATCTGGCTTACCCTTCCATATATTTAAACGCGGTTTGTTGCATCGGAAAGAGCAGATTTCAATGCATAGAGGGACGTTATTTCAGTTTCAAAATCAATTTCTAAATGCCTTAAAACTGGTCGTAAAAAGTACCTATTTTTGAAATTTTATTAAAACATGCATCGTTTTTCTACGCTTTATCTGGCTTACCCTTCCATATATTTAAACGCGGTTTGTTGCATCGGAAAGAGCAGATTTCAATGCATAGAGGGACGTTATTTCAGTTTCAAAATCAATTTCTAAATGCCTTAAAACTGGTCGTAAAAAGTACCTATTTTTGAAATTTTATTAAAACATGCATCGTTTTTCTACGCTTTATCTGGCTTACCCTTCCATATATTTAAACGCGGTTTGTTGCATCGGAAAGAGCAGATTTCAATGCATAGAGGGACGTTATTTCAGTTTCAAAATCAATTTCTAAATGCCTTAAAACTGGTCGTAAAAAGTACCTATTTTTGAAATTTTATTAAAACATGCATCGTTTTTCTACGCTTTATCTGGCTTACCCTTCCATATATTTAAACGCGGTTTGTTGCATCGGAAAGAGCAGATTTCAATGCATAGAGGGACGTTATTTCAGTTTCAAAATCAATTTCTAAATGCCTTAAAACTGGTCGTAAAAAGTACCTATTTTTGAAATTTTATTAAAACATGCATCGTTTTTCTACGCTTTATCTGGCTTACCCTTCCATATATTTAAACGCGGTTTGTTGCATCGGAAAGAGCAGATTTCAATGCATAGAGGGACGTTATTTCAGTTTCAAAATCAATTTCTAAATGCCTTAAAACTGGTCGTAAAAAGTACCTATTTTTGAAATTTTATTAAAACATGCATCGTTTTTCTACGCTTTATCTGGCTTACCCTTCCATATATTTAAACGCGGTTTGTTGCATCGGAAAGAGCAGATTTCAATGCATAGAGGGACGTTATTTCAGTTTCAAAATCAATTTCTAAATGCCTTAAAACTGGTCGTAAAAAGTACCTATTTTTGAAATTTTATTAAAACATGCATCGTTTTTCTACGCTTTATCTGGCTTACCCTTCCATATATTTAAACGCGGTTTGTTGCATCGGAAAGAGCAGATTTCAATGCATAGAGGGACGTTATTTCAGTTTCAAAATCAATTTCTAAATGCCTTAAAACTGGTCGTAAAAAGTACCTATTTTTGAAATTTTATTAAAACATGCATCGTTTTTCTACGCTTTATCTGGCTTACCCTTCCATATATTTAAACGCGGTTTGTTGCATCGGAAAGAGCAGATTTCAATGCATAGAGGGACGTTATTTCAGTTTCAAAATCAATTTCTAAATGCCTTAAAACTGGTCGTAAAAAGTACCTATTTTTGAAATTTTATTAAAACATGCATCGTTTTTCTACGCTTTATCTGGCTTACCCTTCCATATATTTAAACGCGGTTTGTTGCATCGGAAAGAGCAGATTTCAATGCATAGAGGGACGTTATTTCAGTTTCAAAATCAATTTCTAAATGCCTTAAAACTGGTCGTAAAAAGTACCTATTTTTGAAATTTTATTAAAACATGCATCGTTTTTCTACGCTTTATCTGGCTTACCCTTCCATATATTTAAACGCGGTTTGTTGCATCGGAAAGAGCAGATTTCAATGCATAGAGGGACGTTATTTCAGTTTCAAAATCAATTTCTAAATGCCTTAAAACTGGTCGTAAAAAGTACCTATTTTTGAAATTTTATTAAAACATGCATCGTTTTTCTACGCTTTATCTGGCTTACCCTTCCATATATTTAAACGCGGTTTGTTGCATCGGAAAGAGCAGATTTCAATGCATAGAGGGACGTTATTTCAGTTTCAAAATCAATTTCTAAATGCCTTAAAACTGGTCGTAAAAAGTACCTATTTTTGAAATTTTATTAAAACATGCATCGTTTTTCTACGCTTTATCTGGCTTACCCTTCCATATATTTAAACGCGGTTTGTTGCATCGGAAAGAGCAGATTTCAATGCATAGAGGGACGTTATTTCAGTTTCAAAATCAATTTCTAAATGCCTTAAAACTGGTCGTAAAAAGTACCTATTTTTGAAATTTTATTAAAACATGCATCGTTTTTCTACGCTTTATCTGGCTTACCCTTCCATATATTTAAACGCGGTTTGTTGCATCGGAAAGAGCAGATTTCAATGCATAGAGGGACGTTATTTCAGTTTCAAAATCAATTTCTAAATGCCTTAAAACTGGTCGTAAAAAGTACCTATTTTTGAAATTTTATTAAAACATGCATCGTTTTTCTACGCTTTATCTGGCTTACCCTTCCATATATTTAAACGCGGTTTGTTGCATCGGAAAGAGCAGATTTCAATGCATAGAGGGACGTTATTTCAGTTTCAAAATCAATTTCTAAATGCCTTAAAACTGGTCGTAAAAAGTACCTATTTTTGAAATTTTATTAAAACATGCATCGTTTTTCTACGCTTTATCTGGCTTACCCTTCCATATATTTAAACGCGGTTTGTTGCATCGGAAAGAGCAGATTTCAATGCATAGAGGGACGTTATTTCAGTTTCAAAATCAATTTCTAAATGCCTTAAAACTGGTCGTAAAAAGTACCTATTTTTGAAATTTTATTAAAACATGCATCGTTTTTCTACGCTTTATCTGGCTTACCCTTCCATATATTTAAACGCGGTTTGTTGCATCGGAAAGAGCAGATTTCAATGCATAGAGGGACGTTATTTCAGTTTCAAAATCAATTTCTAAATGCCTTAAAACTGGTCGTAAAAAGTACCTATTTTTGAAATTTTATTAAAACATGCATCGTTTTTCTACGCTTTATCTGGCTTACCCTTCCATATATTTAAACGCGGTTTGTTGCATCGGAAAGAGCAGATTTCAATGCATAGAGGGACGTTATTTCAGTTTCAAAATCAATTTCTAAATGCCTTAAAACTGGTCGTAAAAAGTACCTATTTTTGAAATTTTATTAAAACATGCATCGTTTTTCTACGCTTTATCTGGCTTACCCTTCCATATATTTAAACGCGGTTTGTTGCATCGGAAAGAGCAGATTTCAATGCATAGAGGGACGTTATTTCAGTTTCAAAATCAATTTCTAAATGCCTTAAAACTGGTCGTAAAAAGTACCTATTTTTGAAATTTTATTAAAACATGCATCGTTTTTCTACGCTTTATCTGGCTTACCCTTCCATATATTTAAACGCGGTTTGTTGCATCGGAAAGAGCAGATTTCAATGCATAGAGGGACGTTATTTCAGTTTCAAAATCAATTTCTAAATGCCTTAAAACTGGTCGTAAAAAGTACCTATTTTTGAAATTTTATTAAAACATGCATCGTTTTTCTACGCTTTATCTGGCTTACCCTTCCATATATTTAAACGCGGTTTGTTGCATCGGAAAGAGCAGATTTCAATGCATAGAGGGACGTTATTTCAGTTTCAAAATCAATTTCTAAATGCCTTAAAACTGGTCGTAAAAAGTACCTATTTTTGAAATTTTATTAAAACATGCATCGTTTTTCTACGCTTTATCTGGCTTACCCTTCCATATATTTAAACGCGGTTTGTTGCATCGGAAAGAGCAGATTTCAATGCATAGAGGGACGTTATTTCAGTTTCAAAATCAATTTCTAAATGCCTTAAAACTGGTCGTAAAAAGTACCTATTTTTGAAATTTTATTAAAACATGCATCGTTTTTCTACGCTTTATCTGGCTTACCCTTCCATATATTTAAACGCGGTTTGTTGCATCGGAAAGAGCAGATTTCAATGCATAGAGGGACGTTATTTCAGTTTCAAAATCAATTTCTAAATGCCTTAAAACTGGTCGTAAAAAGTACCTATTTTTGAAATTTTATTAAAACATGCATCGTTTTTCTACGCTTTATCTGGCTTACCCTTCCATATATTTAAACGCGGTTTGTTGCATCGGAAAGAGCAGATTTCAATGCATGGGACGTTATTTCAGTTTCAAAATCAATTTCTAAATGCCTTAAAACTGGTCGTAAAAAGTACCTATTTTTGAAATTTTATTAAAACATGCATCGTTTTTCTACGCTTTATCTGGCTTACCCTTCCATATATTTAAACGCGGTTTGTTGCATCGGAAAGAGCAGATTTCAATGCATAGAGGGACGTTATTTCAGTTTCAAAATCAATTTCTAAATGCCTTAAAACTGGTCGTAAAAAGTACCTATTTTTGAAATTTTATTAAAACATGCATCGTTTTTCTACGCTTTATCTGGCTTACCCTTCCATATATTTAAACGCGGTTTGTTGCATCGGAAAGAGCAGATTTCAATGCATAGAGGGACGTTATTTCAGTTTCAAAATCAATTTCTAAATGCCTTAAAACTGGTCGTAAAAAGTACCTATTTTTGAAATTTTATTAAAACATGCATCGTTTTTCTACGCTTTATCTGGCTTACCCTTCCATATATTTAAACGCGGTTTGTTGCATCGGAAAGAGCAGATTTCAATGCATAGAGGGACGTTATTTCAGTTTCAAAATCAATTTCTAAATGCCTTAAAACTGGTCGTAAAAAGTACCTATTTTTGAAATTTTATTAAAACATGCATCGTTTTTCTACGCTTTATCTGGCTTACCCTTCCATATATTTAAACGCGGTTTGTTGCATCGGAAAGAGCAGATTTCAATGCATAGAGGGACGTTATTTCAGTTTCAAAATCAATTTCTAAATGCCTTAAAACTGGTCGTAAAAAGTACCTATTTTTGAAATTTTATTAAAACATGCATCGTTTTTCTACGCTTTATCTGGCTTACCCTTCCATATATTTAAACGCGGTTTGTTGCATCGGAAAGAGCAGATTTCAATGCATAGAGGGACGTTATTTCAGTTTCAAAATCAATTTCTAAATGCCTTAAAACTGGTCGTAAAAAGTACCTATTTTTGAAATTTTATTAAAACATGCATCGTTTTTCTACGCTTTATCTGGCTTACCCTTCCATATATTTAAACGCGGTTTGTTGCATCGGAAAGAGCAGATTTCAATGCATAGAGGGACGTTATTTCAGTTTCAAAATCAATTTCTAAATGCCTTAAAACTGGTCGTAAAAAGTACCTATTTTTGAAATTTTATTAAAACATGCATCGTTTTTCTACGCTTTATCTGGCTTACCCTTCCATATATTTAAACGCGGTTTGTTGCATCGGAAAGAGCAGATTTCAATGCATAGAGGGACGTTATTTCAGTTTCAAAATCAATTTCTAAATGCCTTAAAACTGGTCGTAAAAAGTACCTATTTTTGAAATTTTATTAAAACATGCATCGTTTTTCTACGCTTTATCTGGCTTACCCTTCCATATATTTAAACGCGGTTTGTTGCATCGGAAAGAGCAGATTTCAATGCATAGAGGGACGTTATTTCAGTTTCAAAATCAATTTCTAAATGCCTTAAAACTGGTCGTAAAAAGTACCTATTTTTGAAATTTTATTAAAACATGCATCGTTTTTCTACGCTTTATCTGGCTTACCCTTCCATATATTTAAACGCGGTTTGTTGCATCGGAAAGAGCAGATTTCAATGCATAGAGGGACGTTATTTCAGTTTCAAAATCAATTTCTAAATGCCTTAAAACTGGTCGTAAAAAGTACCTATTTTTGAAATTTTATTAAAACATGCATCGTTTTTCTACGCTTTATCTGGCTTACCCTTCCATATATTTAAACGCGGTTTGTTGCATCGGAAAGAGCAGATTTCAATGCATAGAGGGACGTTATTTCAGTTTCAAAATCAATTTCTAAATGCCTTAAAACTGGTCGTAAAAAGTACCTATTTTTGAAATTTTATTAAAACATGCATCGTTTTTCTACTCTTTATCTGGCTTACCCTTCCATATATTTAAACGCGGTTTGTTGCATCGGAAAGAGCAGATTTCAATGCATAGAGGGACGTTATTTCAGTTTCAAAATCAATTTCTAAATGCCTTAAAACTGGTCGTAAAAAGTACCTATTTTTGAAATTTTATTAAAACATGCATCGTTTTTCTACGCTTTATCTGGCTTACCCTTCCATATATTTAAACGCAGTTTGTTGCATCGGAAAGAGCAGATTTCAATGCATAGAGGGACGTTATTTCAGTTTCAAAATCAATTTCTAAATGCCTTAAAACTGGTCGTAAAAAGTACCTATTTTTGAAATTTTATTAAAACATGCATCGTTTTTCTACGCTTTATCTGGCTTACCCTTCCATATATTTAAACGCGGTTTGTTGCATCGGAAAGAGCAGATTTCAATGCATAGAGGGACGTTATTTCAGTTTCAAAATCAATTTCTAAATGCCTTAAAACTGGTCGTAAAAAGTACCTATTTTTGAAATTTTATTAAAACATGCATCGTTTTTCTACGCTTTATCTGGCTTACCCTTCCATATATTTAAACGCGGTTTGTTGCATCGGAAAGAGCAGATTTCAATGCATAGAGGGACGTTATTTCAGTTTCAAAATCAATTTCTAAATGCCTTAAAACTGGTCGTAAAAAGTACCTATTTTTGAAATTTTATTAAAACATGCATCGTTTTTCTACGCTTTATCTGGCTTACCCTTCCATATATTTAAACGCGGTTTGTTGCATCGGAAAGAGCAGATTTCAATGCATAGAGGGACGTTATTTCAGTTTCAAAATCAATTTCTAAATGCCTTAAAACTGGTCGTAAAAAGTACCTATTTTTGAAATTTTATTAAAACATGCATCGTTTTTCTACGCTTTATCTGGCTTACCCTTCCATATATTTAAACGCGGTTTGTTGCATCGGAAAGAGCAGATTTCAATGCATAGAGGGACGTTATTTCAGTTTCAAAATCAATTTCTAAATGCCTTAAAACTGGTCGTAAAAAGTACCTATTTTTGAAATTTTATTAAAACATGCATCGTTTTTCTACGCCTTATCTGGCTTACCCTTCCATATATTTAAACGCGGTTTGTTGCATCGGAAAGAGCATATTTCAATGCATAGAGGGACGTTATTTCAGTTTCAAAATCAATTTCTAAATGCCTTAAAACTGGTCGTAAAAAGTACCTATTTTTGAAATTTTATTAAAACATGCATCGTTTTTCTACGCTTTATCTGGCTTACCCTTCCATATATTTAAACGCGGTTTATTGCATCGGAAAGAGCAGATTTCAATGCATAGAGGGACGTTATTTCAGTTTCAAAATCAATTTCTAAATGCCTTAAAACTGGTCGTAAAAAGTACCTATTTTTGAAATTTTATTAAAACATGCATCGTTTTTCTACGCTTTATCTGGCTTACCCTTCCATATATTTAAACGCGGTTTGTTGCATCGGAAAGAGCAGATTTCAATGCATAGAGGGACGTTATTTCAGTTTCAAAATCAATTTCTAAATGCCTTAAAACTGGTCGTAAAGAGTACCTATTTTTGAAATTTTATTAAAACATGCATCGTTTTTCTACGCTTTATCTGGCTTACCCTTCCATATATTTAAACGCGGTTTGTTGCATCGGAAAGAGCAGATTTCAATGCATAGAGGGACGTTATTTCAGTTTCAAAATCAATTTCTAAATGCCTTAAAACTGGTCGTAAAAAGTACCTATTTTTGAAATTTTATTAAAACATGCATGGTTTTTCTACGCTTTATCTGGCTTACCCTTCCATATATTTAAACGCGGTTTGTTGCATCGGAAAGAGCAGATTTCAATGCATAGAGGGACGTTATTTCAGTTTCAAAATCAATTTCTAAATGCCTTAAAACTGGTCGTAAAAAGTACCTATTTTTGAAATTTTATTAAAACATGCATCGTTTTTCTACGCTTTATCTGGCTTACCCTTCCATATATTTAAACGCGGTTTGTTGCATCGGAAAGAGCAGATTTCAATGCATAGAGGGACGTTATTTCAGTTTCAAAATCAATTTCTAAATGCCTTAAAACTGGTCGTAAAGAGTACCTATTTTTGAAATTTTATTAAAACATGCATCGTTTTTCTACGCTTTATCTGGCTTACCCTTCCATATATTTAAACGCGGTTTGTTGCATCGGAAAGAGCAGATTTCAATGCATAGAGGGACGTTATTTCAGTTTCAAAATCAATTTCTAAATGCCTTAAAACTGGTCGTAAAAAGTACCTATTTTTGAAATTTTATTAAAACATGCATCGTTTTTCTACGCTTTATCTGGCTTACCCTTCCATATATTTAAACGCGGTTTGTTGCATCGGAAAGAGCAGATTTCAATGCATAGAGGGACGTTATTTCAGTTTCAAAATCAATTTCTAAATGCCTTAAAACTGGTCGTAAAAAGTACCTATTTTTGAAATTTTATTAAAACATGCATCGTTTTTCTACGCTTTATCTGGCTTACCCTTCCATATATTTAAACGCGGTTTGTTGCATCGGAAAGAGCAGATTTCAATGCATAGAGGGACGTTATTTCAGTTTCAAAATCAATTTCTAAATGCCTTAAAACTGGTCGTAAAAAGTACCTATTTTTGAAATTTTATTAAAACATGCATCGTTTTTCTACGCTTTATCTGGCTTACCCTTCCATATATTTAAACGCGGTTTGTTGCATCGGAAAGAGCAGATTTCAATGCATAGAGGGACGTTATTTCAGTTTCAAAATCAATTTCTAAATGCCTTAAAACTGGTCGTAAAGAGTACCTATTTTTGAAATTTTATTAAAACATGCATCGTTTTTCTACGCTTTATCTGGCTTACCCTTCCATATATTTAAACGCGGTTTGTTGCATCGGAAAGAGCAGATTTCAATGCATAGAGGGACGTTATTTCAGTTTCAAAATCAATTTCTAAATGCCTTAAAACTGGTCGTAAATAGTACCTATTTTTGAAATTTTATTAAAACATGCATCGTTTTTCTACGCTTTATCTGGCTTACCCTTCCATATATTTAAACGCGGTTTGTTGCATCGGAAAGAGCAGATTTCAGTGCATAGAGGGACGTTATTTCAGTTTCAAAATCAATTTCTAAATGCCTTAAAACTGGTCGTAAAAAGTACCTATTTTTGAAATTTTATTAAAACATGCATCGTTTTTCTACGCCTTATCTGGCTTACCCTTCCATATATTTAAACGCGGTTTGTTGCATCGGAAAGAGCAGATTTCAATGCATAGAGGGACGTTATTTCAGTTTCAAAATCAATTTCTAAATGCCTTAAAACTGGTCGTAAAAAGTACCTATTTTTGAAATTTTATTAAAACATGCATCGTTTTTCTACGCCTTATCTGGCTTACCCTTCCATATATTTAAACGCGGTTTGTTGCATCGGAAAGAGCAGATTTCAATGCATAGAGGGACGTTATTTCAGTTTCAAAATCAATTTCTAAATGCCTTAAAACTGGTCGTAAAAAGTACCTATTTTTGAAATTTTATTAAAACATGCATCGTTTTTCTACGCTTTATCTGGCTTACCCTTCCATATATTTAAACGCGGTTTGTTGCATCGGAAAGAGCAGATTTCAATGCATAGAGGGACGTTATTTCAGTTTCAAAATCAATTTCTAAATGCCTTAAAACTGGTCGTAAAAAGTACCTATTTTTGAAATTTTATTAAAACATGCATCGTTTTTCTACGCTTTATCTGGCTTACCCTTCCATATATTTAAACGCGGTTTGTTGCATCGGAAAGAGCAGATTTCAATGCATAGAGGGACGTTATTTCAGTTTCAAAATCAATTTCTAAATGCCTTAAAACTGGTCGTAAAAAGTACCTATTTTTGAAATTTTATTAAAACATGCATCGTTTTTCTACGCTTTATCTGGCTTACCCTTCCATATATTTAAACGCGGTTTGTTGCATCGGAAAGAGCAGATTTCAATGCATAGAGGGACGTTATTTCAGTTTCAAAATCAATTTCTAAATGCCTTAAAACTGGTCGTAAAAAGTACCTATTTTTGAAATTTTATTAAAACATGCATCGTTTTTCTACGCTTTATCTGGCTTACCCTTCCATATATTTAAACGCGGTTTGTTGCATCGGAAAGAGCAGATTTCAATGCATAGAGGGACGTTATTTCAGTTTCAAAATCAATTTCTAAATGCCTTAAAACTGGTCGTAAAAAGTACCTATTTTTGAAATTTTATTAAAACATGCATCGTTTTTCTACGCTTTATCTGGCTTACCCTTCCATATATTTAAACGCGGTTTGTTGCATCGGAAAGAGCAGATTTCAATGCATAGAGGGACGTTATTTCAGTTTCAAAATCAATTTCTAAATGCCTTAAAACTGGTCGTAAAAAGTACCTATTTTTGAAATTTTATTAAAACATGCATCGTTTTTCTACGCTTTATCTGGCTTACCCTTCCATATATTTAAACGCGGTTTGTTGCATCGGAAAGAGCAGATTTCAATGCATAGAGGGACGTTATTTCAGTTTCAAAATCAATTTCTAAATGCCTTAAAACTGGTCGTAAAAAGTACCTATTTTTGAAATTTTATTAAAACATGCATCGTTTTTCTACGCTTTATCTGGCTTACCCTTCCATATATTTAAACGCGGTTTGTTGCATCGGAAAGAGCAGATTTCAATGCATAAAGGGACGTTATTTCAGTTTCAATATCAATTTCTAAATGCCTTAAAACTGGTCGTAAAGAGTACCTATTTTTGAAATTTTATTAAAACATGCATCGTTTTTCTACGCTTTATCTGGCTTACCCTTCCATATATTTAAACGCGGTTTGTTGCATCGGAAAGAGCAGATTTCAATGCATAGAGGGACGTTATTTCAGTTTCAAAATCAATTTCTAAATGCCTTAAAACTGGTCGTAAAAAGTACCTATTTTTGAAATTTTATTAAAACATGCATCGTTTTTCTACGCTTTATCTGGCTTACCCTTCCATATATTTAAACGCGGTTTGTTGCATCGGAAAGAGCAGATTTCAATGCATAAAGGGACGTTATTTCAGTTTCAAAATCAATTTCTAAATGCCTTAAAACTGGTCGTAAAAAGTACCTATTTTTGAAATTTTATTAAAACATGCATCGTTTTTCTACGCTTTATCTGGCTTACCCTTCCATATATTTAAACGCGGTTTGTTGCATCGGAAAGAGCAGATTTCAATGCATAGAGGGACGTTATTTCAGTTTCAAAATCAATTTCTAAATGCCTTAAAACTGGTCGTAAAAAGTACCTATTTTTGAAATTTTATTAAAACATGCATCGTTTTTCTACGCTTTATCTGGCTTACCCTTCCATATATTTAAACGCGGTTTGTTGCATCGGAAAGAGCAGATTTCAATGCATAGAGGGACGTTATTTCAGTTTCAAAATCAATTTCTAAATGCCTTAAAACTGGTCGTAAAAAGTACCTATTTTTGAAATTTTATTAAAACATGCATCGTTTTTCTACGCTTTATCTGGCTTACCCTTCCATATATTTAAACGCGGTTTGTTGCATCGGAAAGAGCAGATTTCAATGCATAGAGGGACGTTATTTCAGTTTCAAAATCAATTTCTAAATGCCTTAAAACTGGTCGTAAAAAGTACCTATTTTTGAAATTTTATTAAAACATGCATCGTTTTTCTACGCTTTATCTGGCTTACCCTTCCATATATTTAAACGCGGTTTGTTGCATCGGAAAGAGCAGATTTCAATGCATAGAGGGACGTTATTTC
>CAWUHG010000034.1:0-132500 GCA_963921985.1 Agrilus biguttatus | reverse complement strand
CTAACCTAACCTAACCTAACCTAACCTAACCTAACCTAACCTAACCTAACCTAACCTAACCTAACCTAACCTAACCTAACCTAACCTAACCTAACCTAACCTAACCTAACCTAACCTAACCTAACCTAACCTAACCTAACCTAACCTAACCTAACCTAACCTAACCTAACCTAACCTAACCTAACCTAACCTAACCTAACCTAACCTAACCTAACCTAACCTAACCTAACCTAACCTAACCTAACCTAACCTAACCTAACCTAACCTAACCTAACCTAACCTAACCTAACCTAACCTAACCTAACCTAACCTAACCTAACCTAACCTAACCTAACCTAACCTAACCTAACCTAACCTAACCTAACCTAACCTAACCTAACCTAACCTAACCTAACCTAACCTAACCTAACCTAACCTAACCTAACCTAACCTAACCTAACCTAACCTAACCTAACCTAACCTAACCTAACCTAACCTAACCTAACCTAACCTAACCTAACCTAACCTAACCTAACCTAACCTAACCTAACCTAACCTAACCTAACCTAACCTAACCTAACCTAACCTAACCTAACCTAACCTAACCTAACCTAACCTAACCTAACCTAACCTAACCTAACCTAACCTAACCTAACCTAACCTAACCTAACCTAACCTAACCTAACCTAACCTAACCTAACCTAACCTAACCTAACCTAACCTAACCTAACCTAACCTAACCTAACCTAACCTAACCTAACCTAACCTAACCTAACCTAACCTAACCTAACCTAACCTAACCTAACCTAACCTAACCTAACCTAACCTAACCTAACCTAACCTAACCTAACCTAACCTAACCTAACCTAACCTAACCTAACCTAACCTAACCTAACCTAACCTAACCTAACCTAACCTAACCTAACCTAACCTAACCTAACCTAACCTAACCTAACCTAACCTAACCTAACCTAACCTAACCTAACCTAACCTAACCTAACCTAACCTAACCTAACCTAACCTAACCTAACCTAACCTAACCTAACCTAACCTAACCTAACCTAACCTAACCTAACCTAACCTAACCTAACCTAACCTAACCTAACCTAACCTAACCTAACCTAACCTAACCTAACCTAACCTAACCTAACCTAACCTAACCTAACCTAACCTAACCTAACCTAACCTAACCTAACCTAACCTAACCTAACCTAACCTAACCTAACCTAACCTAACCTAACCTAACCTAACCTAACCTAACCTAACCTAACCTAACCTAACCTAACCTAACCTAACCTAACCTAACCTAACCTAACCTAACCTTACCTACACTTACCGCAACTTCCCTAAAATCACCGCAACTTACCTAAACTCACCGCAACCTACCTAAAATCACCGCAACTTCCCTAAACTCACCGCAACTAACCTAAACTCACCGCAACTTACGTAAACTCAGCGCAACTTAACTAAACTCACCGCAAATTACCTAAAACCACCGCAACTTAACTAAACTCACCGCAACCTACCTAAACACACCGCAACCTACCTAAACTCACCGCAACTTCCCTAAACTCAGCGCAACTTAACTAAACTTACCGCAACATACCTAAACTCACCGCAACTTAACTAAACTCACCGCAACTTACCTAAAATCACCGCAACTTCCCTAACATCACCGCAACTTCCCTAAAATCACCGCAACTTACCTAATGTTACCGCAACTTTCCTAAAACCACCGCAACTTTCCTAAAACCACCGCAGCTTTCCTAAAATCACCGTACCTTTCCTAAAATCACCGCAACTTACCTCTCTTTCCCTAAACTTACCGCAACTTCCCTAAACTCACCGCAACTTTCCTAAAATCACCGCAACTATCCTAAAATCACCTCAACTTCCCTAAACTCACCGCAACTTCCCTAAACTCACCGCAACTTCCCTAACATCACCGCAACTTTCCTAAACTCACCGAAACTTACCTAAAATAACCGCTACTTCCCTAAACTCAGCGCAAATTAACTCAACTCACCGCAACCTACCTCAACTCACCGCAACTTACCTAATGTTACCGCAACTTACCTACACTTACCGCAACTTCCCTAAAATCACCGCAACTTACCTAATGTTACCGCAACTTCCCTAAAATCACCGCAACTTACCTAATGTTACAGCAACTTACCTAAACTTACCGCAACTTACCTAAACTTACCGCATCTTACCTAGATTTACCGCAACTTACTTAAATCACCGCAACTTACCTAAACTTACCGCAACTTACCTAAACTCACCGCAACTTATCTAAACTCACCGCAACTTCCCTAAACTCACCGCAACTTCCCTAAACTCACCGCAACTTAACTCAATTCACCGCAACTTCCCTAAAATCTCCGCAACTTAACTCAACTCACCCCAACTTCCCTAAAATCACCGCAACTTCCCTAAAGACACCGCAACTTCCCTAAAATCACCGCAACTTCCCTAAATTCACCGCAACTTCCCTAAACTCACCGCAACTTAACTCAACTCACCGCAACTACCCCAAAATCACCCCAACTTACCTAAACTCACCGCATCTTACCTAAACTTACCGCAACTTACCTAAACTCACCACAGCTTCCTTAAACTTACCGCAACTTACCTAAACTCACCGCAACTTACCTCTACTTCCCTAAACTCACCGCAACTTACCTATACTCACCGCAACTTCCCGAAACTCACCGCAACTACCCCAAAATCACCCCAACTTACCTAAACTCACCGCATCTTACCTAAACTTACCGCAACTTACCTAAACTCACCGCAACTTCCCTAACATCACCACAGCTTCCTTAAACTTACCGCAACTTACCTAAACTCACCGCAACTTACCTCTACTTCCCTAAATTCACCGCAACTTCCCTAAACTCACCGAAACTTCCCTAAACTTACCCCAACTTCCCTAACATCACCGCAACTTCCCTAAACTTACCGCAACTTCCCTAACATCACCGCAACTTCCCTAAACTTACCCCAACTTCCCTAACATCACCGCAACTTCCCTAAAATCACCGCAACTTCCCTAAACATACCGCAACTTCCCTAACATCACCGCAACTTCCCTAACATCACCGCAACTTCCCTAAAATCACCGCAACTTCCCTAAACACACCGCAACTTCCCTAACATCACCGCAACTTCCCTCAAATCACCGCAACTTCCCTAAACTTACCCCAACTTCCCTAACATCACCGCAACTTCCCTAAAATCACCGCAACTTCCCTAAACTTACCGCAACTTCCCTAACATCACCGCAACTTCCCTCAAATCACCGCAACTTCCCTAAACTTACCCCAACTTCCCTAACATCACCGCAACTTCCCTAAAATCACCGCAACTTCCCTAAACTTACCGCAACTTCCCTAACATCACCGCAACTTCCCTAAAATCACCGCAACTTCCCTAACATCACCGCAACTTCCCTAAAATCACCGCAACTTACCCAATACATACCTAAACTTACCGACACATACCGAAACTTATCCAAAACTTCCCTAAACTTACCGAAAATTCTCGAAAAACCTACCGAAACTTACCCACAACTTACGTAACCTTACCGAAAATTACGGAAACCTACCGATACTTGCCGAAACCTACCGAAACTTTCCTCAACTTAACTTCCTTCACCACACCTCACTTCACCTTCCCTCACCCCATCTACCGCAACTGCAACCGCTGCCGCAACCTTAACCTCAACCTCAATCTCTACCTCTACCTCAACCGCAGCCTCAACCTCAACCTCGGCCCCAACCTCAACCGCAACTCCCATCCGCAACCGTAACCCCAACCTAAACGTTAACCTAAACCCAAACCCATAACTCAACCTCAACCTCAACCCCTACCCTAATCCCCAAACCCTTCCTTCCCACTGTACCACCGCAGCCTACAGTGCACATTACACAGCAGCGCCCTAAAACCTCAGCAGCCCCTAATTTTAATAATGATTGTCACCACAGCTAACAGTATACGTAACGTCACTGCATCTATTTTCATTAATTACTTTTCGATCAATATTAATTTTCGATGAGCATCATTTCACAAATTAATCGGTTGAATAATTATTTAATATAAAAATGTTTGAAGTAATCAGTGAGCAACTCACCTGAATCCAATCATTTCATGTATTTGGAATAACACACTTAAACAATAAAAATGTTACAACGACACGGCCAAAATAATCACTTGTCACAAAGAAAACAATAATTTAATAAATGAAATTGTGCCGTTGGGAATCCCCCCGACTAAATGTAGTTCACAATAGTATTCTTATTGCTGTAAAGAAATTCACGTTCCAACTCGCGTCGATCGAAACATGTTATTATTTATAATTTAAACAGATTTCGGCAAACTCGCTTCTGATTAAAATATTCACATTGCAATTTATATTTCTACTTCTTCATTCCCTTCACGTCACTTTATTTATTCAATTTTTATTTATCATGTCTTCATGAAAACCAACCTCACAGTGCCAGGATGTTCTAGCTTCTTTCAAATTTCATAAAAATGCCAGTCTTAACTCTCGGAAACCGCACACTTTAATTCAAACCACGCTTTTACTTTTCCTAAAACAGATGATTAAAAATACACATAAAATGGCAGCCAAGAACTGTACATGACATTGACAGAAAGATTGCTGTTTGCGTCGACTTGCTTTGCATTATAACATATAATTATTATTATAACCATAAATCTAGAATACATAAATGTTGCCTGAAGGTACATCGAATTAACTATAATTTTAATGTCAACAATATAAACATTTAACCTCAATATTTTGATGATCCTTAAGCCCCATTATGACTATCATTAAATCGTTATTTAATTTTATATTTAATTAAGAATGGTTCCTGTTTTGTAACTGTGAATTTACCTTGTGGTTTAACATGGACCCTTTCCTTATCTTCCCATTGTAAAAGATATCGACCAAACTCCACACCACTCCAAAAGTTGCTTTTTAAGAGCAATTCTATTAAAGACGTCCTTGCTTCTGAAACAAACTATAGCAGAAATTTTCGTCATGAAGTCCATTAATCCGTAACTTTCTTGTTAAACTTCTAAATGATACCCTACTTATTGCAATTTTTATTTCCAATCCTCATCTAACCGACCCAAACACCACCTATGTTTTATTCCCCATGTTGTTGCTCTCTTTTCTGAAGATGTCTGATCCACCTTTTATATGTTTTACTAACACCTTCTTCTGATAAACAAATGTTTGCTGTTAATGCAAAGATTTATTGCTGTTTACTGATGAAGCAGCAACGAATCTGAATTTACCTGTTTCTTTTTCAACAGTAATAACCCAACACCATGAACTACTTCCTAAATTGGACTTTATTGTGACAGACAATAATCATTTTCTGTGGTCACCTTCTGCCATTCCTGAACAAAACACTGGCATATTCTTAAATGTTTACTTATTATTGTATGTACTACTTCTTCACTTTCTGCTAAATTTCTATTTTGTGACCTACCTTTACTACTTTATCTTGCTTACAAAAGCTTTGTTTTGCTAAGTACACAATTTCCTTTCCAATACACCAGTTTAATGGTAATGCTATACCTCTTTTCTTTCAAGTGACTGACCATTTAAACTAACATGTTAATAATTATTTACTGTACATCCGTGTTGCCTCTCGTGCTATCCTTTTTATTTTAAGTACCTCACTATGCTTTTCCTACCTCTAACTACACTTTATTTGAGTAAACTGATTGTAATTTCTTGTAATTTTAAATTATTTACCTACCATTCTTTAAGTAATCGTTTCAAGCTAGACAACATGTTTGCATGTTTATACAATCTTCATCATAAATTTTGTAATTTTCAGTATGGATTTGCCCTTCTCCTTCTTTATCTGCCCTTACTTATTCTTCAACTTGACCCTTCATCCTCCAAAAAATTAATTGTACCACTTGTCTGCAGAAACTCTGAAGATCAACAATTTTTCACTATTTGATGGTGTACCTCCTCCTATTACTACACAAATATATTCCAAATTTTGGAAGCTCCCTCTTTATGATGGTATGTTATTTATTTCTCAGTTAAAATCCCTGTTATGCCTGTTCTTGTCTTTGGAAAATTCTAAAAATTAATTCTATCAAACGAATGCTTAATTAAATAGAAAAGGCATCCCTGCTTTTCCTTCCCCTTTTTCACTGTCAACTTGAAAGAGATCATCATCAGTTATGTGCTTTGAGAAATAAACTCTTGCGATTGTACATTTTACTGGCTGATCAACATCTTATCAAACGCTTTTCAAGTAAGGTTAAATAAACAAAATTTCTTGATTTTTATTCAAAAGGTTTCCTTGTAAACTCTACAGTGTTCTTTCCCTTTACTATGTCTTATTCTATTAAACATAAACCATTTTCTATACTTTACTCTTAAACGTTTTCAAACTTTATTAACCCATTTATCTATATTTACCATTAACAACGTTGGCATCTTATTACAAAAAATTAAAATTAAATAACTGTAGGATCTACCTTAAATTTATGGAAACATCTGTTCTTGTGTCCTTATTGTTTGCATAAATCTTCACTCAAATGTATCTACATAATCATCATTCTTTTGATTTTGAGGAATCCCTGACTTCTATTTAAAACATTTATGTAATTCAAAATCCTCAAGGACACAACGCACTGCCTAACTGCATATACCAAAATATCAATTCAATTTACCCACAATGTTTCATTCAAGTTTTTGATGCTTAATATACCTACCCCTGTTAAAATGATAACCTTCTTTTATAAAATTAAATCCAAAGAAACATCCCTCCCTATTTGCCTCACAAAAATGTTCTTTTATAAAAAGGAACTCCCTCTATGTCAGAATTCTTTTGACATGACAGGGACCATCTTGTTAAATCACTTGCTGTTTATGTACTAATACACCTCATTCACAAAATTTAAACTAATTATTATGACAAAAAAAAAACAAGAAAAAAGTGATCTGTTTAATATGTAGGCTCATTATGATGCTGTTCTAATCATTGCCTTTTCTATGTACACTGCTCCTTCGCTTCAATGTGAGCTAACTGAAAAATAAAATATATACTTTTTCATTAACATCTTATACTCTGGTTCCATCCACCATCATATTTTAAGTTTTGGCCTGTTCCATCTCAACCTGCACCTTTCATCTTCTGATTCCAGCGGTTGCTGCTCTAACCTGGAAGCTTTCCAATGCTCTTCCGCTATGTTTGTGCCGTCCATTTGTTTGTTAAGTTACTAAATTACCTTCTTTTTCCATATTACAATGTTACAGTTTCCTCCTTCTCCTTTCCATTTTTAAGCATTTCCCACTAATTTTATCAAACTTACAGGAAAATATACTCCACCACCTTTACAAATTGAATCGTCTCTAAAATCTCATGGGCAACTTATCTGCACCTTCATGCCTCCTACATTATCATTAGTATAAAATTATTTAACAAAGATTTCACGATTGTAAGCATGTTCCTAGTAGTGCTTCGAACGACCCCTAACATGTCACTTCCTTCAACTATCAAACCCATAATTTCTGATATATATTTATCAGTTGCAACAATTTCATTGTTGTCATGTAAACATTTTGAAGTGTTCTATTCTGTCATCAACCTAAAATCCTCTGCATTACTTTAACTCATACACCAAAAATTAAACTGTTATGTTTACTACATCAACATCATTTCTATTTCTCGATTATTAACTCTTTCTGAAAAAGCATTTTTTCATGATATAAGCATAAATTATCTTCCTTTACGCTCTTCGTTTTTTAAACGAATTTGCTTAGTTCTCTACCGATTCCTGAACGGTTTAACTTTTAGCGTAACAATGATGAACACCGAAAGCTTTCCTAGATTATGTTACAACAACGTCAAAGTTAAACCTCTCTGATCTGTGGTCAAAATATTTTTTTTTATTAACCAGTAAAGATAATACAAGGAATTATTATACAATAGAATAGTATCACAGATTAGAGAGGTTGAATTGAATAGTATTTAAACCATGGAATGATGTAGGAAGAAACTATAAATCTTTATCTATGATTTTATCGAAAATTTTCAGTTGTGTTCATTGGCATAAAGTCGAACTAAATTGAATTAAAGTGACGCGTGAACTGATCCAAAGATGTAACGAATGCTTCGTTTGCTTCGAATATGATTAAAACTGCATTAAAAAGTGCGAATTTTATTTTCTAAAGGTTTATTGTCGATAATGCAAAAAATTATTAAAAATACTTTACTTAAAACGTTCAGCATTATCGAACACTACTCAACACATTTCAGAAAAATTACATAACCACTGTTTTAAACGCATTTTGGCCGTTTTTCTTTCCAAAGTAATAGTAAAAAATTTTATAACATTGGAACATTCCCAATGAAAGTGATTAACGCGATAATTAAATAAAACAGTTCATTCCACATAATCACGTAAGATCAATTGCGTTGGTAACAAAAAGGTATAGTTCGAAAGCCGAACAGGAGATGGATGTTAAACTTGGCATATGCAACCAGACACACACCGGTGTAAATGTAAATCGAATTACATACAGATAATTGCATACAAATTAAAATTACTTTTCAGGGTAATTAAAATTATAATTGAATAAAACAGAAGAAATACGGGAAATATTTAAATCGCTTTATAATGAAAAGGTACATTACAGATGAAATTATCTGTTATTCACACTTTGCTTTTTATGAGAAATGTATTCAATGAACCAGTCTATTACGATTATTTTCCATGCACAATTGTTGTCTACCAAATGTGAGACAACTGTGCTACTAATTACATTACATTTAAAATTAATGTAATTTCTAAAGAGGGTATTATAGTTGCCCGCATTAGTGTGAACTAATTATAAAAAATATATTTCTGTTGTTTACGACAGTTGTTTCCAGATGGTTGTTATTTTATTCAATATATGTGAATGGAATAGAATATCCATTTTGGTATTCCTGTTCAAGAATCATCATTTGAGTTTCGACCTGTTCTATGTCTTGTTTATATTAGTAATAGATTAAAATTAATAAAACCACATTTAAATGTTTCAAGAATAGAATTTTTTGCAACTCCACAATTGTTTCGGCATAATTATTCCATTCTCATAAGTAACGATTTGTAACTGAATAAAACAGTACTAATGGTTTATTACCGAATAAAATTTTAATTAACTGTTACTCTTGAGGAAGGTTTTATTATTCAGAAACAATTGTAGATGTAAAAAAATCTATTCTTGAAACATTTCAATATGGTTTTGCTTATTTTAATATTTTATTAACATAAACAATTTTACATTGGTGACAACAAAATAGAAAACATTAAAAGGTCTAAACATTTATGACAGTAATGATAGAATTCTAACTTACATACAGAATGGGAAATTATTGGTTTGATCGTTCTAGGAGAAGACATGTTAGACATGTTACGCACGCAAACTGCTTCTAGAAACATGCTTACATTCCTCATATGTCTTAAAGGTTTTGTACTTTTCACAATAAAGTGGAAATGATGATGTAGATGCTTCAATAATAACACCAACTAAAAAACTTTCCCATTAGATTGTTAAAACAATTCAATTTGCAAAGTGCCGAGACTCAAGACATTCCTGTAAATTTGATATCAGTGGAAAGTGTTTAAAAATTAAAATAAAAAAGATGGTACAGTGTGATTATTATTTTTTACGTTTGCAGTAAGAAAGTAATTTAGTTTTAAATACTTAAGTATTTTTCAGGTACTTATTTTTGACACGGCTGTCCAATGTGTCTTGAGGAATCTAAATCAATTTAAGATGCAGCAAGACCCGACTTCAATTATCGTTCTTACAAATTTTCAACATGACGATGATAAATACAGCATCTCTAAATAGCTACAATGGAGACAGGTTGTTTGTGAAGTCAATGAAGAAGTGTCCATAATATGGATCTCTATAAGGAATCACTTTAAAAGTTAAGCAAGATTTTTTAATAACAGATCTGGCAACATCAAGTCTAATTTCAAACAATTCACAATGAAAGATGATATAATTCAATATTCAACAAATTAAAAAAAAAAACTTGCTAAACTTAATAATCACTATACGAAGAGATTATTATGAATAAAATTCGGCGACATAAATGTAATTAACAATCATTTATTTATTCGCTATCAAGATGTTAGTTTATACTTCAAAGCTGCTGTAATGTTCTGAACAGTTGTTTTAAAATAATCTACTATCAGTAAGACTGCAACTAATAATCTTTTACCATCAAACCTTTAAGTCAATCAATCAGATAACTGGTTACCCTTTTCTTCCTAAACATACAATTCTAGCAATGCATCCTTTAAGATTTGGACCACAAACACAATATGGGGCCCATGCATGCTATTACTAATTTCTAGCAGCGTAGATTGCTTCGAAAAAACGTAAACTAGCTCCCACAAAGAAAGTTACAGTTATTTAGACTACAATTGAAGAACTTCTAACACAAAACCTTTCAGTTATTTACAAATAGAGCCAGCATCCGTTTCCCTGGGTCATACAAATTTTCACCAAGACAAGACAGTTTCTTGTACTGAGCACTGAAATGAAATTTATGTTATGTTGTATTTTTAGAAGGATAGTATTTTTATAAAAACTAGCTAGAACACCACGTACACATTACCTTTTAATTAATATTCTCTTACTCGATTTATTATTTTTGCTTTATGGAAACTATTTTAATAGGTCTAATTCCTGACATACACAATTTTTTCTTGTAGTTATGTCCTTCGGAAACTGACGCATGATACCATACAGGAGGGAAACAGTCTCAGGTGTAAAATACGATTAAAATTAGCTTTGAAATAAATAAACATGGGCACTTGACGTTGCCCTTGAGAAGGTATCTTTGTTAAACTTCGACGCTCTGAAGTCCCTTGACAATCTTTCAGAAATATTAAGTACCATCAAGCTTGCTTTCTTCATCCAAAACGCATTCCTCTTTCTGTGGTTTTTAAAATCAATACATTCCTTAAAAATCTCAATATTTAATGGCAATTGTTAATTTATTGATCTTACTCACCCTTTATGATCCCTTATAATTAACACCAACAACGACATGAAGATTTCAGACTAGAAACTAATTCTAGTCACTCAGGGATGATACATTGCTAGTGTTAAACTTGAAAAATCTGAAGGTGGTGTTCTTCGAAAAACAAGGGTATCTTCTGAATAATTGACAAGACAACCCCATAATTCCATATTAAACGACACACAGAGTCAAAACTGCAAACAAATTTACAAACACAACTCATATTACAAACGACAGTCCCCTTACCATTTTCTATTATTGTGCACCCCGTTATAGAGTAAGTAGTAGAGCATTCTGAAAAACTCCTTAGGCAAGACAACTAACTATGCAAACCTCCTCTTCACATGTGATACCTCATAATCTCGTTAGTTATTCAACATGAATTTGAGACACTAATCTCTAGCTTACACATGCCTTTAGTTTTCGGGTTGAATGGAAATACACCTTTTGAGCACATCTAAAAAAGTAGTTGGTAGAATGGAAGGATTACACAACGGTTTTTAACTACTACTACTACTAGTACTACTACTACTACTACTACCACTCACTTAAATCCTCAGGCACGTGGATTCTCTGGAAGGATTTGTCTCACAAGCAATACATTCCATTTATAGATACGATATGTAATGTAATGTGTTAACAGTATTTGAGATAAACACTTTTCTTCACTACTTTTATAACATTGTTTGTATATAACATTATTTTCTTCGTACGTCTGCCACATGATAGGTGTCCATCACTGAAGGATTATAATCTCAACAGCAAAAGAACGCAAGGAATACGAGAAAAATTCACTTATTCTTGGCTATTTTCAGAAACCTGTTGGAGGTATTGCAAAACGGTTTCAACACAAATATCCTAATCAACCGTTTAAGAACTTATCGAACACTCACTTTATTAGAAGAATAAGCTTCAATTACGTTATGTTATGTTATGTTAAATAACAAACTCAACGATGTTTAAGTCCTCGGAGATGGAAGATTTTTGAAATTTTTAACAACCAGATAAACATTATTTTCTCTTCGGCATTATGAATATCCCTGCGTGGCATCTGTTACAAACAATTATTACTTCACAGAATTGAAAATTAACAGATATATTTAATAACCAACGTATCTGTACGCAAGACCGACACAAACTGACAAATAGACTGACATTTCGAGTTACAGCGCCATTATCGGAAAGACAACAGCGAAATAATAATAACACTAAATTTTAAAATGGCGGACCATTGAGATATACGCATATAGGTAAATAACTCTATCCATATGAAACCCGACTTATTGTTAAATGATTTTTACCTAAGATGATAAATTCAATAATATTTATTAAAACTGTGTTTTAATTTTTTTCCTTCAAACTGTTGTATTGAGCCTCGTATGATAATATATATTATCAACACTAAAAGCATTCCTGCGACACCTAGCGGTCTGACGGCAAAGATCAATTATTTTCAATTTAGTAATCTGTTAAAAATGTTAACAATTACGCTGCTACTTATAAGATGGCGCCAGCCAACTTTTTCATATACATAGGTTACTAAGAAAGTTTCTCAACAGCACTACAAGGTACATACAACAAGTTTCTAAAATCGTAACGCAAAATACAATTATTTTCACCCACAAATGTCTAACAGAGAATACGAAATTAGACATCGTAACCAATTGAAGTCATTTATGTTTTAATGATAAATGAATAAACAATACCTTGTTTATTATCACTTTTTTTATTTACAATCCTTTTGACTACAGTTTCGACAAATAGCTTGTCATTATCAAACAAATGATTCAAATTGAATGAATATAAACAGATGGTAATAAACAGTAGTGTTTATTTATATTTTGGAAATACCGTTAATTATTAAATGTACTGAATAATACCGAGTGGTACAGTACAAATCTACCTGGTCGTTTAACAGGTTATTTTCGGAAATTTTTGATACTTTATGTACTTCTAAGGATTCTAATATTTTAACTTTAAAGCCTTTATTTACATTACGAATAATTTTAACATTTTCTATAGTAGAAACCTGATGGCCTGTTTCTAAAAAATGGTTTGCAAAATCCGAATGATCTTTTCTTGTACCGTACCACTCAGTATTATTCAGTACATTTAATAATTAATGGTATTTCCAAAATATATGTATGTAAACACCACTGTGGTCAAAAGGATTTGTAAATAAAAAAGTGATAATAAACGAAGTAGCGTTTATTAATTTATCGTTAAGATGAATTATCACAAAGTAACAGCTGAATCAATCCAATTTTTATTTATATTTTATTAGATTGAAATATTAATTTAATTCCGGAGGGGATTATTAATATATTGATATGTTTTAAAGCAGAAATGGAAAAAGTGTATGGAAGTATTACAGCTGTTTATGACTGCTTGTATCATAAAAGGAATGGAAATGTGCGTTACGGTTTTATCAAACATTGTTTAAAATGAACGAATTAAATAAACTTTAAACTTTTTAAATGTTTAAGCGCTTCGTTAAATTTCTACAATTGTTTCGGGAGATTAGCCCTTTGTCGAGGGAAATACGTTACCAAAGAGGGTTGTGGCGCACCTTACGAAAATTTCGTATACACAATTGTTGTCTACAACGACGTGAGACAACTATATTTAATTTTCGTGTTTGTAAGTTTAAAAATCGCTGAGATTATTCAATGTAATTTTTAAGAATTGAATAACTTCTAAAGAGGGTTGTGGCGTCGAGGGTTGTAGCGCCCCTTACGCAAAATAGTAAGCACGATAGTTGTCTACATCAGTGGACAACAACAATATCTAATTTTTGCGTTTGTAAGTTTGAAAATAGCTGTGATCCGTGATTCGTGATCGTCTGGATAAGTTCAGGCACTTTTACTGTTTATGTGACGTAGTTATGATCATTTTTTTGTTTTAAAATAGAAACTAGTCGAAAGCAAATGAAACTCATTCATATATTTAATTCAAACAATTTCTTCCTTTCGATCCAATCAATTCCTGAAACGGTCAAACAGTCCTAAAACTGCTAATTACAGTTGCAATTGTGGTCAGCAGCACTGCAATGAAATTTATCTGTTATGTTGTATTTTTAGAAGGATAGTATTTTTATAAAAACTAGCTAGAACACCATATACACTTTACCTTTTAATTAATATTCTCTTACTCGATTTATTATTTTCCCTTTATGGAAACTATTTCAATAGGTCTAACTCCTAATATACACCATTTTTTCTTGTAGTTATGTCCTACGGAAACTGACGGACGATAGCATTCAGGAGGGAAACGGTCTCAGGTGTAAAATAAGATCAAAATTAGCTTTGAAATAAATAAATATGGGCACTTGACGTTGCCCTCGAGAAGGTATCTTTGTTAAACTTCGACGCTCTGAAGTCCCTTGACAATCTTTCAGAAATATTAAGTACCATCAAGCTTGCTTTCTTCATCCAAAACGCATTCCTCTTTCTGTAGTTTTTAAAATCAATACATTCCTTAAAAATCTCAATATTTAATGGCAATTGTTAATTTATTGATCTTACTCACCCTTTATGATCCCTTATAATTAACACCAACAACGACATGCAGATTTCAGACTAGAAACTAATTCTAATCACTCAGGGATGATACATTGCTAGTGTTAAACTTGAAAAATCTGAAGGTGGTGTTCTTCGAAAAACAAGGGTATCTTCTGAATAATTGACAAGACAACCCCATAATTCCATATTAAACGACACACAGAGTCAAAACTGCAAACAAATTTACAAACACAACTCATATTACAAACGACAGTCCCCTTACCATTTTCTATTATTGTGCACCCCGTTATAGAGTAAGTAGTAGAGCATTCTGAAAAACTCCTTAGGCAAGACAACTAACTATGCAAACCACCTCTTCACATGTGATACCTCATAATCTCGTTAGTTATTCAACATGAATTTGAGACACTAATCTCTAGCTTACACATGCCTTTAGTTTTCGGGTTGAATGGAAATACACCTTTTGAGCACATCTAAAAAAGTAGTTGGTAGAATGGAAGGATTACACAACGGTTTTTAACTACTACTACTACTAGTACTACTACTACTACTACTACCACTCACTTAAATCCTCAGGCACGTGGATTCTCTGGAAGGATTTGTCTCACAAGCAATACATTCCATTTATAGATACGATATGTAATGTAATGTGTTAACAGTATTTGAGATAAACACTTTTCTTCACTACTTTTATAACATTGTTTGTATATAACATTATTTTCTTCGTACGTCTGCCACATGATAGGTGTCCATCACTGAAGGATTATAATCTCAACAGCAAAAGAACGCAAGGAATACGAGAAAAATTCACTTATTCTTGGCTATTTTCAGAAACCTGTTGGAGGTATTGCAAAACGGTTTCAACACAAATATCCTAATCAACCGTTTAAGAACTTATCGAACACTCACTTTATTAGAAGAATAAGCTTCAATTACGTTATGTTATGTTATGTTAAATAACAAACTCAACGATGTTTAAGTCCTCGGAGATGGAAGATTTTTGAAATTTTTAACAACCAGATAAACATTATTTTCTCTTCGGCATTATGAATATCCCTGCGTGGCATCTGTTACAAACAATTATTACTTCACAGAATTGAAAATTAACAGATATATTTAATAACGAACGTATCTGTACGGAAGACCGACACAAACTGACAAATAGACTGACATTTCGAGTTACAGCGCCATTATCGGAAAGACAACAGCGAAATAATAATAACACTAAATTTTAAAATGGCGGACCATTGAGATATACGCATATAGGTAAATAACTCTATCCATATGAAACCCGACTTATTGTTAAATGATTTTTACCTAAGATGATAAATTCAATAATATTTATTAAAACTATGTTTTAATTTTTTTCCTTCAAACTGTTGTATTGAGCCTCGTATGATAATATATATTATCAACACTAAAAGCATTCCTGCGACACCCAGCGGTCTGACGGCAAAGATCAATTATTTTCAATTTAGTAATCTGTTAAAAATGTTAACAATTACGCTGCTACTTATAAGATGGCGCCAGTCAACTTTTTCATATACATAGGTTACAAAGAAAGTTTCTCAACAGCACTACAAGGTACATACGACAAGTTTCTAAAATCGTAACGCAAAATACAATTATTTTCACCCACAAATGTCTAACAGAGAATACGAAATTAGACATCGTAACCAATTGAAGTCATTTATGTTTTAATGATAAAAGAATAAACAATACCTTGTTTATTATCACTTTTTTTATTTACAATCCTTTTGACTACAGTTTCGACAAATAGCTTGTCATTATCAAACAAATGATTCAAATTGAATGAATATAAACAGTGGTGTTTATATATATTTTGGAAATACCGTTAATTATTAAATGTACTGAATAATACCGAGTGGTACAGTACAAATCTACCTGGTCGTTTAACAGGTTATTTTCGGAAATTTTTGATGCTTTATGTACTTCTAAGGATTCTAATATTTTAACTTTAAAGCCTTTATTTACATTACGAATAATTTTAACATTTTCTGTAGTAGAAACCTGATGGCCTGTTTCTAAAAAATGGTTTGCAAAATCCGAATGATCTTTTCTTAATCTAAATGACCTTCCCGTTTGGCCTAAGTAGAAGGAATCACATTCTGTACATTCTAGCTTATAGACTCCAGTTTTTTCAAATTTGTCAGTTTTATCTTTTGAATTAAAAAAATATGTGTTTGTCTTAAAACTAACTGTTAGGTTGTTTGCAGATACAACATTAGCGATTTTTATTGAAATATTACCAAGGTACCTCGACGATATGTATTTGCATTCTTTGTTTTTTTATGTATGGATGGTATATAGACTGGCATGCTATTTTAAATTGTTTTTTACGTATTAAATTTTGAATTGTTCTTGGATCAAAACCATTATTATTTGCAATTATTAGAATGATGTTTAGCTCATGTTTTAATTTTACTGGATAATAAGGGACTTAGTGGGGAGCCCATGGCTAAACCTGATTTTTGTACAAAAAACTATTTATTATACTGGCAGTAATTTTGGCTAAGACAAAATTCGAATGCTTTAATAAGCTCAGTATTATAATTAATGTCTATACTGCTTTGATTAAGGATGTCTTTTATTAAAGGTAGGCATTCCAAACTCGTTATAACGAACACTTTAGATCATTTAGATTAAGAAAGGATAATTCGAATTTTGCAAACCATTTTTTAGAAACAGGCCATCAGTTTCCTACTATAGAAAATGTTAAAATTATTCCTAATGTAAATAAAGGCTTCAAAATTAATATTTTAGAATCCTTAGAAGTATATAAAGCATCAAAAATTACCGAAAATAACCTGTTAAACGACCAGGTAGATTCGTACCGTACCACTCAGTATTATTCAGTACATTTAATAATTAATGGTATTTCCAAAATATATGTATGTAAACACCACTGTGGTCAAAAGGATTTGTAAATAAAAAAGTGATAATAAACGAAGTAGCGTTTATTAATTTGTCGTTAAGATGAATTATCACAAAGTAACAGCTGAATCAATCCAATTTTTATTTATATTTTATTAGATTGAAATATTAATTTAATTCCGGAGGGGATTATTAATATATTGATATGTTTTAAAGCAGAAATGGAAAAAGTGTATGGAAGTATTACAGCTGTTTATGACTGCTTGTATCATAAAAGGAATGGAAATGTGCGTTACGGTTTTATCAAACATTGTTTAAAATGAACGAATTAAATGAACTTTAAACTTTTTAAATGTTTAAGCGCTTCGTTAAATTTCTACAATTGTTTCGGGAGATTAGCCCTTTGTCGAGGGAAATACGTTACCAAAGAGGGTTGTGGCGCACCTTACGAAAATTTCGTATACACAATTGTTGTCTACAACGACGTGAGACAACTATATTTAATTTTCGTGTTTGTAAGTTTAAAAATCGCTGAGATTATTCAATGTAATTTTTAAGAATTGAATAACTTCTAAAGAGGGTTGTGGCGTCGAGGGTTGTAGCGCCCCTTACGCAAAATAGTAAGCACGATAGTTGTCTACATCATTGGACAACAACAATATCTAATTTTTGCGTTTGTAAGTTTGAAAATAGCTGTGATCCGTGATTCGTGATCGTCTGGATAAGTTCAGGCACTTTTACTGTTTATGTGACGTAGTTATGATCATTTTTTTGTTTTAAAATAGAAACTAGTCGAAAGCAAATGAAACTCATTCATATATTTAATTCAAACAATTTCTTCCTTTCGATCCAATCAATTCCTGAAACGGTCAAACAGTCCTAAAACTGCTAATTACAGTTGCAATTGTGGTCAGCAGCACTGCAATGAAATTTATCTGTTATGTTGTATTTTTAGAAGGATAGTATTTTTATAAAAACTAGCTAGAACACCATATACACTTTACCTTTTAATTAATATTCTCTTACTCGATTTATTATTTTCCCTTTATGGAAACTATTTCAATAGGTCTAACTCCTAACATACACCATTTTTTCTTGTAGTTATGTCCTACGGAAACTGACGGACGATAGCATTCAGGAGGGAAACGGTCTCAGGTGTAAAATAAGATCAAAATTAGCTTTGAAATAAATAAATATGGGCACTTGACGTTGCCCTCGAGAAGGTATCTTTGTTAAACTTCGACGCTCTGAAGTCCCTTGACAATCTTTCAGAAATATTAAGTACCATCAAGCTTGCTTTCTTCATCCAAAACGCATTCCTCTTTCTGTAGTTTTTAAAATCAATACATTCCTTAAAAATCTCAATATTTAATGGCAATTGTTAATTTATTGATCTTACTCACCCTTTATGATCCCTTATAATTAACACCAACAACGACATGCAGATTTCAGACTAGAAACTAATTCTAATCACTCAGGGATGATACATTGCTAGTGTTAAACTTGAAAAATCTGAAGGTGGTGTTCTTCGAAAAACAAGGGTATCTTCTGAATAATTGACAAGACAACCCCATAATTCCATATTAAACGACACACAGAGTCAAAACTGCAAACAAATTTACAAACACAACTCATATTACAAACGACAGTCCCCTTACCATTTTCTATTATTGTGCACCCCGTTATAGAGTAAGTAGTAGAGCATTCTGAAAAACTCCTTAGGCAAGACAACTCTAACTATGCAAACCTCCTCTTCACATGTGATACCTCATAATCTCGTTAGTTATTCAACATGAATTTGAGACACTAATCTCTAGCTTACACATGCCTTTAGTTTTCGGGTTGAATGGAAATACACCTTTTGAGCACATCTAAAAAAGTAGTTGGTAGAATGGAAGGATTACACAACGGTTTTTAACTACTACTACTACTACTACTAGTACTACTACTACTACTAATACTACTACCACTCACTTAAATCCTCAGGCACGTGGATTCTCTGGAAGGATTTGTCTCACAAGCAATACATTCCATTTATAGATACGATATGTAATGTAATGTGTTAACAGTATTTGAGATAAACACTTTTCTTCACTACTTTTATAACATTGTTTGTATATAACATTATTTTCTTCGTACGTCTGCCACATGATAGGTGTCCATCACTGAAGGATTATAATCTCAACAGCAAAAGAACGCAAGGAATACGAGAAAAATTCACTTATTCTTGGCTATTTTCAGAAACCTGTTGGAGGTATTGCAAAACGGTTTCAACACAAATATCCTAATCAACCGTTTAAGAACTTATCGAACACTCACTTTATTAGAAGAATAAGCTTCAATTACGTTATGTTATGTTATGTTAAATAACAAACTCAACGATGTTTAAGTCCTCGGAGATGGAAGATTTTTGAAATTTTTAACAACCAGATAAACATTATTTTCTCTTCGGAATTATGAATATCCCTGCATGGCATCTGTTACAAACAATTATTACTTCACAGAATTGAAAATTAACAGATATATTTAATAACCAACGTATCTGTACGGAAGACCGACACAAACTGACAAATAGACTGACATTTCGAGTTACAGCGCCATTATCGGAAAGACAACAGCGAAATAATAATAACACTAAATTTTAAAATGGCGGACCATTGAGATATACGCATATAGGTAAATAACTCTATCCATATGAAACCCGACTTATTGTTAAATGATTTTTACCTAAGATGATAAATTCAATAATATTTATTAAAACTATGTTTTAATTTTTTTCCTTCAAACTGTTGTATTGAGCCTCGTATGATAATATATATTATCAACACTAAAAGCATTCCTGCGACACCTAGCGGTCTGACGGCAAAGATCAATTATTTTCAATTTAGTAATCTGTTAAAAATGTTAACAATTACGCTGCTACTTATAAGATGGCGCCAGTCAACTTTTTCATATACATAGGTTACAAAGAAAGTTTCTCAACAGCACTACAAGGTACATACGACAAGTTTCTAAAATCGTAACGCAAAATACAATTATTTTCACCCACAAATGTCTAACAAAGAATACGAAATTAGACATCGTAACCAATTGAAGTCATTTATGTTTTAACGATTAATGAATAAACAATACCTTGTTTATTATCACTTTTTTTATTTACAATCCTTTTGACTACAGTTTCGACAAATAGCTTGTCATTATCAAACAAATGATTCAAATTGAATGAATATAAACAGATGGTAATAAACAGTGGTGTTTATATAAATTTTGGAAATACCATTAATTATTAAATGTACTGAGTAATACTGAGTGGTACGGTACAAATCTACCTGGTCGTTTAGCAGGTTATTTTCGGAAATTTTTGATACTTTATGTACTTCTAAGGATTCTAATATATTAAGTTTAAAGCCTTTATTTACATTACGAATAATTTTAACATTTTCTATAGTAGGAACCTGATGGCCTGTTTCTAAAAAATGGTTTGCAAAATTCGAATTATCTGTTCTTAATCTAAATGACCTTCCCGTTTGGCCTAAGTAGAAGGAATCACATTCTGTACATTCTAGCTTATAGACTCCAGTTTTTTCAAATTTGTCAGTTTTATCTTTTGAATTAAAAAAGTATGTGTTTGTCTTAAAACTAACTGTTAGGTTGTTTGCAGATACAACATTAGCGATTTTTATTGAAATATTACCAAGGTACGTCGACGATATGTATTTGCATTCTTTGTTTTTTTATGTATGGATGGTATATAGACTGGCATGCTATTTTAAACTGTTTTTTACGTATTAAATTTTGAATTGTTCTTGGATCAAAACCATTATTATTTGCAATTATTAGAATGATGTTTAGCTCATGTTTTAATTTTACTGGCTAATAAGGGACTTAGTGGGGAGCCCATGGCTAAACCTGATTTTTGTACAAAAAACTGTTTATTATACTGGCAGTAATTTTGGCTAAGACAAAATTCGAATGCTTTAATAAGCTCAGTATTATAATTAATGTCTATACTGCTTTGATTAAGGATGTCTTTTATTAAAGGTAGGCATTCCAAACTCGTTATAACGAACACTTTAGATCATTTAGATTAAGAAAGGATAATTCGAATTTTGCAAACCATTTTTTAGAAACAGGCCATCAGTTTCCTACTATAGAAAATGTTAAAATTATTCCTAATGTAAATAAAGGCTTCAAACTTAATATTTTAGAATCCTTAGAAGTATATAAAGCATCAAAAATTACCGAAAATAACCTGTTAAACGACCAGGTAGATTCGTACCGTACCACTCAGTATTATTCAGTACATTTAATAATTAATGGTATTTCCAAAATATATGTATGTAAACACCACTGTGGTCAAAAGGATTTGTAAATAAAAAAGTGATAATAAACGAAGTAGCGTTTATTAATTTGTCGTTAAGATGAATTATCACAAAGTAACAGCTGAATCAATCCAATTTTTATTTATATTTTATTAGATTGAAATATTAATTTAATTCCGGAGGGGATTATTAATATATTGATATGTTTTAAAGCAGAAATGGAAAAAGTGTATGGAAGTATTACAGCTGTTTATGACTGCTTGTATCATAAAAGGAATGGAAATGTGCGTTACGGTTTTATCAAACATTGTTTAAAATGAACGAATTAAATGAACTTTAAACTTTTTAAATGTTTAAGCGCTTCGTTAAATTTCTACAATTGTTTCGGGAGATTAGCCCTTTGTCGAGGGAAATACGTTACCAAAGAGGGTTGTGGCGCACCTTACGAAAATTTCGTATACACAATTGTTGTCTACAACGACGTGAGACAACTATATTTAATTTTCGTGTTTGTAAGTTTAAAAATCGCTGAGATTATTCAATGTAATTTTTAAGAATTGAATAACTTCTAAAGAGGGTTGTGGCGTCGAGGGTTGTAGCGCCCCTTACGCAAAATAGTAAGCACGATAGTTGTCTACATCAGTGGACAACAACAATATCTAATTTTTGCGTTTGTAAGTTTGAAAATAGCTGTGATCCGTGATTCGTGATCGTCTGGATAAGTTCAGGCACTTTTACTGTTTATGTGACGTAGTTATGATCATTTTTTTGTTTTAAAATAGAAACTAGTCGAAAGCAAATGAAACTCATTCATATATTTAATTCAAACAATTTCTTCCTTTCGATCCAATCAATTCCTGAAACGGTCAAACAGTCCTAAAACTGCTAATTACAGTTGCAATTGTGGTCAGCAGCACTGCAATGAAATTTATCTGTTATGTTGTATTTTTAGAAGGATAGTATTTTTATAAAAACTAGCTAGAACACCATATACACTTTACCTTTTAATTAATATTCTCTTACTCGATTTATTATTTTCCCTTTATGGAAACTATTTCAATAGGTCTAACTCCTAATATACACCATTTTTTCTTGTAGTTATGTCCTACGGAAACTGACGGACGATAGCATTCAGGAGGGAAACGGTCTCAGGTGTAAAATAAGATCAAAATTAGCTTTGAAATAAATAAATATGGGCACTTGACGTTGCCCTCGAGAAGGTATCTTTGTTAAACTTCGACGCTCTGAAGTCCCTTGACAATCTTTCAGAAATATTAAGTACCATCAAGCTTGCTTTCTTCATCCAAAACGCATTCCTCTTTCTGTAGTTTTTAAAATCAATACATTCCTTAAAAATCTCAATATTTAATGGCAATTGTTAATTTATTGATCTTACTCACCCTTTATGATCCCTTATAATTAACACCAACAACGACATGCAGATTTCAGACTAGAAACTAATTCTAATCACTCAGGGATGATACATTGCTAGTGTTAAACTTGAAAAATCTGAAGGTGGTGTTCTTCGAAAAACAAGGGTATCTTCTGAATAATTGACAAGACAACCCCATAATTCCATATTAAACGACACACAGAGTCAAAACTGCAAACAAATTTACAAACACAACTCATATTACAAACGACAGTCCCCTTACCATTTTCTATTATTGTGCACCCCGTTATAGAGTAAGTAGTAGAGCATTCTGAAAAACTCCGTAGGCAAGACAACTAACTATGCAAACCTCCTCTTCACATGTGATACCTCATAATCTCGTTAGTTATTCAACATGAATTTGAGACACTAATCTCTAGCTTACACATGCCTTTAGTTTTCGGGTTGAATGGAAATACACCTTTTGAGCACATCTAAAAAAGTAGTTGGTAGAATGGAAGGATTACACAACGGTTTTTAACTACTACTACTACTACTACTAGTACTACTACTACTACTACTAATACTACTACCACTCACTTAAATCCTCAGGCACGTGGATTCTCTGGAAGGATTTGTCTCACAAGCAATACATTCCATTTATAGATACGATATGTAATGTAATGTGTTAACAGTATTTGAGATAAACACTTTTCTTCACTACTTTTATAACATTGTTTGTATATAACATTATTTTCTTCGTACGTCTGCCACATGATAGGTGTCCATCACTGAAGGATTATAATCTCAACAGCAAAAGAACGCAAGGAATACGAGAAAAATTCACTTATTCTTGGCTATTTTCAGAAACCTGTTGGAGGTATTGCAAAACGGTTTCAACACAAATATCCTAATCAACCGTTTAAGAACTTATCGAACACTCACTTTATTAGAAGAATAAGCTTCAATTACGTTATGTTATGTTATGTTAAATAACAAACTCAACGATGTTTAAGTCCTCGGAGATGGAAGATTTTTGAAATTTTTAACAACCAGATAAACATTATTTTCTCTTCGGCATTATGAATATCCCTGCGTGGCATCTGTTACAAACAATTATTACTTCACAGAATTGAAAATTAACAGATATGTTTAATAACGAACGTATCTGTACGGAAGACCGATACAAACTGACATTACGAGTTACAGCGCCATTAATCGGAAAGACAACAGCGAAATAATAATAACACTAAATTTTAAAATGGCGGACCATTGAGATATACGCATATAGGTAAATAACTCTATCCATATGAAACCCGACTTATTGTTAAATGATTTTTACCTAAGATGATAAATTCAATAATATTTATTAAAACTATGTTTTAATTTTTTTCCTTCAAACTGTTGTATTGAGCCTCGTATGATAATATATATTATCAACACTAAAAGCATTCCTGCGACACCTAGCGGTCTGACGGCAAAGATCAATTATTTTCAATTTAGTAATCTGTTAAAAATGTTAACAATTACGCTGCTACTTTACTTATAAGATGGCGCCAGTCAACTTTTTCATATACATAGGTTACAAAGAAAGTTTCTCAACAGCACTACAAGGTACATACGACAAGTTTCTAAAATCGTAACGCAAAATACAATTATTTTCACCACAAATGTCTAACAGAGAATACGAAATTAGACATCGTAACCAATTGAAGTCATTTATGTTTTAACGATTAATGAATAAACAATACCTTGTTTATTATCACTTTTTTTATTTACAATCCTTTTGACTACAGTTTCGACAAATAGCTTGTCATTATCAAACAAATGATTCAAATTGAATGAATATAAACAGATGGTAATAAACAGTGGTGTTTATATAAATTTTGGAAATACCATTAATTATTAAATGTACTGAGTAATACTGAGTGGTACGGTACAAATCTACCTGGTCGTTTAGCAGGTTATTTTCGGAAATTTTTGATACTTTATGTACTTCTAAGGATTCTAATATATTAAGTTTAAAGCCTTTATTTACATTACGAATAATTTTAACATTTTCTATAGTAGGAACCTGATGGCCTGTTTCTAAAAAATGGTTTGCAAAATTCGAATTATCTTTTCTTAATCTAAATGACCTTCCCGTTTGGCCTAAGTAGAAGGAATCACATTCTGTACATTCTAGCTTATAGACTCCAGTTTTTTCAAATTTGTCAGTTTTATCTTTTGAATTAAAAAAGTATGTGTTTGTCTTAAAACTAACTGTTAGGTTGTTTGCAGATACAACATTAGCGATTTTTATTGAAATATTACCAAGGTACGTCGACGATATGTATTTGCATTCTTTGTTTTTTTTTATGTATGGATGGTATATAGACTGGCATGCTATTTTAAACCGTTTTTTACGTATTAAATTTTGAATTGTTCTTGGATCAAAACCATTATTATTTGCAATTATTAGAATGATGTTTAGCTCATGTTTTAATTTTACTGGCTAATAAGGGACTTAGTGGGGAGCCCATGGCTAAACCTGATTTTTGTACAAAAAACTGTTTATTATACTGGGAGTAATTTTGGCTAAGACAAAATTGGAATGCTTTAATAAGCTCAGTATTATAATTAATGTCTATACTGCTTTGATTAAGGATGTCTTTTATTAAAGGTAGGCATTCCAAACTCGTTATAACGAACACTTTAGATCATTTAGATTAAGAAAGGATAATTCGAATTTTGCAAACCATTTTTTAGAAACAGGCCATCAGTTTCCTACTATAGAAAATGTTAAAATTATTCCTAATGTAAATAAAGGCTTCAAACTTAATATTTTAGAATCCTTAGAAGTATATAAAGCATCAAAAATTACCGAAAATAACGTGTTAAACGACCAGGTAGATTCGTACCGTACCACTCAGTATTATTCAGTACATTTAATAATTAATGGTATTTCCAAAATATATGTATGTAAACACCACTGTGGTCAAAACGATTTGTAAATAGAAAAGTGATAATAAACGAAGTAGCGTTTATTAATTTATCGTTAAGATGAATTATCACAAAGTAACAGCTGAATCAATCCAATTTTTATTTATATTTTATTAGATTGAAATATTAATTTAATTCCGGAGGGGATTATTAATATATTGATATGTTTTAAAGCAGAAATGGAAAAAGTGTATGGAAGTATTACAGCTGTTTATGACTGCTTGTATCATAAAAGGAATGTAAATGTGCGTTACGGTTTTATCAAACATTGTTTAAAATGAACGAATTAAATGAACTTTAAACTTTTTAAATGTTTAAGCGCTTCGTTAAATTTCTACAATTGTTTCGGGAGATTAGCCCTTTGTCGAGGGAAATACGTTACCAAAGAGGGTTGTGGCGCACCTTACGAAAATTTCGTATACACAATTGTTGTCTACAACGACGTGAGACAACTATATTTAATTTTCGTGTTTGTAAGTTTAAAAATCGCTGAGATTATTCAATGTAATTTTTAAGAATTGAATAACTTCTAAAGAGGGTTGTGGCGTCGAGGGTTGTAGCGCCCCTTACGCAAAATAGTAAGCACGATAGTTGTCTACATCAGTGGACAACAACAATATCTAATTTTTGCGTTTGTAAGTTTAAAAATAGCTGTGATCCGTGATTCGTGATCGTCTGGATAAGTTCAGGCACTTTTACTGTTTATTTGACGTAGTTATGATCATTTTTTTGTTTTAAAATAGAAACTAGTCGAAAGCAAATGAAACTCATTCATATATTTAATTCAAACAATTTCTTCCTTTCGATCCAATCAATTCCTGAAACGGTCAAACAGTCCTAAAACTGCTAATTACAGTTGCAATTGTGGTCAGCAGCACTGCAATGAAATTTATCTGTTATGTTGTATTTTTAGAAGGATAGTATTTTTATAAATACTAGCTAGAACACCATATACACTTTACCTTTTAATTAATATTCTCTTACTCGATTTATTATTTTCCCTTTATGGAAACTATTTCAATAGGTCTAACTCCTAACATACACCATTTTTTCTGGTAGTTATGTCCTACGGAAACTGACGGACGATAGCATTCAGGAGGAAAACGGTCTCAGGTGTAAAATAAGATCAAAATTAGCTTTGAAATAAATAAATATGGGCACTTGACGTTGCCCTCGAGAAGGTATCTTTGTTAAACTTCGACGCTCTGAAGTCCCTTGACAATCTTTCAGAAATATTAAGTACCATTAAGCTTGCTTTCTTCATCCAAAACGCATTCCTCTTTCTGTAGTTTTTAAAATCAATACATTCCTTAAAAATCTCAATATTTAATGGCAATTGTTAATTTATTGATCTTACTCACCCTTTATGATCCCTTATAATTAACACCAACAACGACATGCAGATTTCAGACTAGAAACTAATTCTAATCACTCAGGGATGATACATTGTTAGTGTTAAACTTGAAAAATCTGAAGGTGGTGTTCTTCGAAAAACAAGGGTATCTTCTGAATAATTGACAAGACAACCCCATAATTCCATATTAAACGACACACAGAGTCAAAACTGCAAACAAATTTACAAACACAACTCATATTACAAACGACAGTCCCCTTACCATTTTCTATTATTGTGCACCCCGTTATAGAGTAAGTAGTAGAGCATTCTGAAAAACTCCTTAGGCAAGACAACTCTAACTATGCAAACCTCCTCTTCACATGTGATACCTCATAATCTCGTTAGTTATTCAACATGAATTTGAGACACTAATCTCTAGCTTACACATGCCTTTAGTTTTCGGGTTGAATGGAAATACACCTTTTGAGCACATCTAAAAAAGTAGTTGGTAGAATGGAAGGATTACAAGAACATCTTCTAATGTATTCTGTTGCTTTAATCCTAATTATGACGACACAACGGTTTTTAACTACTACTACTACTACTAGTAGTACTACTACTACTACTACTACTACTAATACTACTACCACTCACTTAAATCCTCAGGCACGTGGATTCTCTGGAAGGATTTGTCTCACAAGCAATACATTCCATTTATAGATACGATATGTAATGTAATGTGTTAACAGTATTTGAGATAAACACTTTTCTTCACTACTTTTATAACATTGTTTGTATATAACATTATTTTCTTCGTACGTCTGCCACATGACAGGTGTCCATCACTGAAGGATTATAATCTCAACAGCAAAAGAAAAAAAGGAATACGAGAAAAATTCACTTATTCTTGGCTATTTTCAGAAACCTGTTGGAGGTATTGCAAAACGGTTTCAACACAAATATCCTAATCAACCGTTTAAGAACTTGTCGAACACTCACTTTATTAGAAGAATAAGCTTCAATTACGTTATGTTATGTTAAATAACAAACTAAACGATGTTTAAGTCCTCGGAGATAGAAGATTTTTGAAATTTTTAACAACCAGATAAACATTATTTTCTCTTCGGCATTATTAATATCCCTGCATGGCATCTGTTACAAACAATTATTACTTCACAGAATTGAAAATTAACAGATATGTTTAATAACGAACGTATCTGTACGGAAGACCGATACAAACTGACATTACGAGTTACAGCGCCATTAATCGGAAAGACAACAGCGAAATAATAATAACACTAAATTTTAAAATGGCGGACCATTGAGATATACGCATATAGGTAAATAACTCTATCCATATGAAACCCGACTTATTGTTAAATGATTTTTACCTAAGATGATAAATTCAATAATATTTATTAAAACTATGTTTTAATTTTTTTCCTTCAAACTGTTGTATTGAGCCTCGTATGATAATATATATTATCAACACTAAAAGCATTCCTGCGACACCTAGCGGTCTGACGGCAAAGATCAATTATTTTCAATTTAGTAATCTGTTAAAAATGTTAACAATTACGCTGCTACTTTACTTATAAGATGGCGCCAGTCAACTTTTTCATATACATAGGTTACAAAGAAAGTTTCTCAACAGCACTACAAGGTACATACGACAAGTTTCTAAAATCGTAACGCAAAATACAATTATTTTCACCCACAAATGTCTAACAGAGAATACGAAATTAGACATCGTAACCAATAGAAGTCATTTATGTTTTAATGATAAATGAATAAACAATACCTTGTTTATTATCACTTTTTTTATTTACAATCCTTTTGACTACAGTTTCGACAAATAGCTTGTCATTATCAAACAAATGATTCAAATTGAATGAATATAAACAGATGGTAATAAACAGTGGTGTTTATATATATTTTGGAAATACCGTTAATTATTAAATGTACTGAATAATACCGAGTGGTACAGTACAAATCTACCTGGTCGTTTAACAGGTTATTTTCGGAAATTTTTGATGCTTTATGTACTTCTAAGGATTCTAATATTTTAACTTTAAAGCCTTTATTTACATTACGAATAATTTTACATTTTCTATAGTAGAAACCTGATGGCCTGTTTCTAAAAAATGGTTTGCAAAATCCGAATGATCTTTTCTTAATCTAAATGACCTTCCCGTTTGGCCTAAGTAGAAGGAATCACATTCTGTACATTCTAGCTTATAGACTCCAGTTTTTTCAAATTTGTCAGTTTTATCTTTTGAATTAAAAAAGTATGTGTTTGTCTTAAAACTAACTGTTAGGTTGTTTGCAGATAGAACATTAGCGATTTTTATTGAAATATTACCAAGGTACGTCGACGATATGTATTTGCATTCTTTGTTTTTTTATGTATGGATGGTATATAGACTGGCATGCTATTTTAAACTGTTTTTTACGTATTAAATTTTGAATTGTTCTTGGATCAAAACCATTATTATTTGCAATTATTAGAATGATGTTTAGCTCATGTTTTAATTTTACTGGCTAATAAGGGACTTAGTGGGGAGCCCATGGCTAAACCTGATTTTTGTACAAAAAACTGTTTATTATACTGGCAGTAATTTTGGCTAAGACAAAATTCGAATGCTTTAATAAGCTCAGTATTATAATTAATGTCTATACTGCTTTGTTTAAGGATGTCTTTTATTAAAGGTAGGCATTCCAAACTCGTTATAACGAACACTTTAGATCATTTAGATTAAGAAAGGATAATTCGAATTTTGCAAACCATTTTTTAGAAACAGGCCATCAGTTTCCTACTATAGAAAATGTTAAAATTATTCCTAATGTAAATAAAGGCTTCAAACTTAATATTTTAGAATCCTTAGAAGTATATAAAGCATCAAAAATTACCGAAAATAACCTGTTAAACGACCAGGTAGATTCGTACCGTACCACTCAGTATTATTCAGTACATTTAATAATTAATGGTATTTCCAAAATATATGTATGTAAACACCACTGTGGTCAAAAGGATTTGTAAATAAAAAAGTGATAATAAACGAAGTAGCGTTTATTAATTTATCGTTAAGATGAATTATCACAAAGTAACAGCTGAATCAATCCAATTTTTATTTATATTTTATTAGATTGAAATATTAATTTAATTCCGGAGGGACTTATTAATATATTGATATGTTTTAAAGCAGAAATAGAAAAAGTGTATGGAATTATTACAGCCGTTTGTGACTGCTTGTATCATAAAAGGAATGGAAATGTGCGTTACGGTTTTATCAAACATTGTTTAAAATGAACGAATTAAATAATAACCAATTGAAGTCATTTATGTTTTAACGATAAATGAATAAACAATACCTTGTTTATTATCACTTTTTTTATTTACAATCCTTTTGACTACAGTTTCGACAAATAGCTTGTCATTATCAAACAAATGATTCAAATTGAATGAATATAAACAGATGGTAATAAACAGTGGTGTTTATATATATTTTGGAAATACCATTAATTATTAAATGTACTGAGTAATACTGAGTGGTACGGTACAAATCTACCTGGTCGTTTAGCAGGTTATTTTCGGAAATTTTTGATACTTTATGTACATCTAAGGATTCTAATATATTAAGTTTAAAGCCTTTATTTACATTACGAATAATTTTAACATTTTCTATAGTAGGAACCTGATGGCCTGTTTCTAAAAAATGGTTTGCAAAATTCGAATTATCTTTTCTTAATCTAAATGACCTTCCCGTTTGGCCTAAGTAGAAGGAATCACATTCTGTACATTCTAGCTTATAGACTCCAGTTTTTTCAAATTTGTCAGTTTTATCTTTTGAATTAAAAAAGTATGTGTTTGTCTTAAAACTAACTGTTAGGTTGTTTGCAGATACAACATTAGCGATTTTTATTGAAATATTACCAAGGTACGTCGACGATATGTATTTGCATTCTTTGTTTTTTTTTATGTATGGATGGTATATAGACTGGCATGCTATTTTAAACCGTTTTTTACGTATTAAATTTTGAATTGTTCTTGGATCAAAACCATTATTATTTGCAATTATTAGAATGATGTTTAGCTCATGTTTTAATTTTACTGGCTAATAAGGGACTTAGTGGGGAGCCCATGGCTAAACCTGATTTTTGTACAAAAAACTGTTTATTATACTGGGAGTAATTTTGGCTAAGACAAAATTGGAATGCTTTAATAAGCTCAGTATTATAATTAATGTCTATACTGCTTTGATTAAGGATGTCTTTTATTAAAGGTAGGCATTCCAAACTCGTTATAACGAACACTTTAGATCATTTAGATTAAGAAAGGATAATTCGAATTTTGCAAACCATTTTTTAGAAACAGGCCATCAGTTTCCTACTATAGAAAATGTTAAAATTATTCCTAATGTAAATAAAGGCTTCAAACTTAATATTTTAGAATCCTTAGAAGTATATAAAGCATCAAAAATTACCGAAAATAACGTGTTAAACGACCAGGTAGATTCGTACCGTACCACTCAGTATTATTCAGTACATTTAATAATTAATGGTATTTCCAAAATATATGTATGTAAACACCACTGTGGTCAAAAGGATTTGTAAATAGAAAAGTGATAATAAACGAAGTAGCGTTTATTAATTTATCGTTAAGATGAATTATCACAAAGTAACAGCTGAATCAATCCAATTTTTATTTATATTTTATTAGATTGAAATATTAATTTAATTCCGGAGGGGATTATTAATATATTGATATGTTTTAAAGCAGAAATGGAAAAAGTGTATGGAAGTATTACAGCTGTTTATGACTGCTTGTATCATAAAAGGAATGTAAATGTGCGTTACGGTTTTATCAAACATTGTTTAAAATGAACGAATTAAATGAACTTTAAACTTTTTAAATGTTTAAGCGCTTCGTTAAATTTCTACAATTGTTTCGGGAGATTAGCCCTTTGTCGAGGGAAATACGTTACCAAAGAGGGTTGTGGCGCACCTTACGAAAATTTCGTATACACAATTGTTGTCTACAACGACGTGAGACAACTATATTTAATTTTCGTGTTTGTAAGTTTAAAAATCGCTGAGATTATTCAATGTAATTTTTAAGAATTGAATAACTTCTAAAGAGGGTTGTGGCGTCGAGGGTTGTAGCGCCCCTTACGCAAAATAGTAAGCACGATAGTTGTCTACATCAGTGGACAACAACAATATCTAATTTTTGCGTTTGTAAGTTTAAAAATAGCTGTGATCCGTGATTCGTGATCGTCTGGATAAGTTCAGGCACTTTTACTGTTTATTTGACGTAGTTATGATCATTTTTTTGTTTTAAAATAGAAACTAGTCGAAAGCAAATGAAACTCATTCATATATTTAATTCAAACAATTTCTTCCTTTCGATCCAATCAATTCCTGAAACGGTCAAACAGTCCTAAAACTGCTAATTACAGTTGCAATTGTGGTCAGCAGCACTGCAATGAAATTTATCTGTTATGTTGTATTTTTAGAAGGATAGTATTTTTATAAATACTAGCTAGAACACCATATACACTTTACCTTTTAATTAATATTCTCTTACTCGATTTATTATTTTCCCTTTATGGAAACTATTTCAATAGGTCTAACTCCTAACATACACCATTTTTTCTGGTAGTTATGTCCTACGGAAACTGACGGACGATAGCATTCAGGAGGAAAACGGTCTCAGGTGTAAAATAAGATCAAAATTAGCTTTGAAATAAATAAATATGGGCACTTGACGTTGCCCTCGAGAAGGTATCTTTGTTAAACTTCGACGCTCTGAAGTCCCTTGACAATCTTTCAGAAATATTAAGTACCATTAAGCTTGCTTTCTTCATCCAAAACGCATTCCTCTTTCTGTAGTTTTTAAAATCAATACATTCCTTAAAAATCTCAATATTTAATGGCAATTGTTAATTTATTGATCTTACTCACCCTTTATGATCCCTTATAATTAACACCAACAACGACATGCAGATTTCAGACTAGAAACTAATTCTAATCACTCAGGGATGATACATTGTTAGTGTTAAACTTGAAAAATCTGAAGGTGGTGTTCTTCGAAAAACAAGGGTATCTTCTGAATAATTGACAAGACAACCCCATAATTCCATATTAAACGACACACAGAGTCAAAACTGCAAACAAATTTACAAACACAACTCATATTACAAACGACAGTCCCCTTACCATTTTCTATTATTGTGCACCCCGTTATAGAGTAAGTAGTAGAGCATTCTGAAAAACTCCTTAGGCAAGACAACTCTAACTATGCAAACCTCCTCTTCACATGTGATACCTCATAATCTCGTTAGTTATTCAACATGAATTTGAGACACTAATCTCTAGCTTACACATGCCTTTAGTTTTCGGGTTGAATGGAAATACACCTTTTGAGCACATCTAAAAAAGTAGTTGGTAGAATGGAAGGATTACAAGAACATCTTCTAATGTATTCTGTTGCTTTAATCCTAATTATGACGACACAACGGTTTTTAACTACTACTACTACTACTAGTAGTACTACTACTACTACTACTACTAATACTACTACCACTCACTTAAATCCTCAGGCACGTGGATTCTCTGGAAGGATTTGTCTCACAAGCAATACATTCCATTTATAGATACGATATGTAATGTAATGTGTTAACAGTATTTGAGATAAACACTTTTCTTCACTACTTTTATAACATTGTTTGTATATAACATTATTTTCTTCGTACGTCTGCCACATGACAGGTGTCCATCACTGAAGGATTATAATCTCAACAGCAAAAGAAAAAAAGGAATACGAGAAAAATTCACTTATTCTTGGCTATTTTCAGAAACCTGTTGGAGGTATTGCAAAACGGTTTCAACACAAATATCCTAATCAACCGTTTAAGAACTTGTCGAACACTCACTTTATTAGAAGAATAAGCTTCAATTACGTTATGTTATGTTAAATAACAAACTAAACGATGTTTAAGTCCTCGGAGATAGAAGATTTTTGAAATTTTTAACAACCAGATAAACATTATTTTCTCTTCGGCATTATTAATATCCCTGCATGGCATCTGTTACAAACAATTATTACTTCACAGAATTGAAAATTAACAGATATGTTTAATAACGAACGTATCTGTACGGAAGACCGATACAAACTGACATTACGAGTTACAGCGCCATTAATCGGAAAGACAACAGCGAAATAATAATAACACTAAATTTTAAAATGGCGGACCATTGAGATATACGCATATAGGTAAATAACTCTATCCATATGAAACCCGACTTATTGTTAAATGATTTTTACCTAAGATGATAAATTCAATAATATTTATTAAAACTATGTTTTAATTTTTTTCCTTCAAACTGTTGTATTGAGCCTCGTATGATAATATATATTATCAACACTAAAAGCATTCCTGCGACACCTAGCGGTCTGACGGCAAAGATCAATTATTTTCAATTTAGTAATCTGTTAAAAATGTTAACAATTACGCTGCTACTTTACTTACAAGATGGCGCCAGTCAACTTTTTCATATACATAGGTTACAAAGAAAGTTTCTCAACAGCACTACAAGGTACATACGACAAGTTTCTAAAATCGTAACGCAAAATACAATTATTTTCACCCACAAATGTCTAACAGAGAATACGAAATTAGACATCGTAACCAATAGAAGTCATTTATGTTTTAATGATAAATGAATAAACAATACCTTGTTTATTATCACTTTTTTTATTTACAATCCTTTTGACTACAGTTTCGACAAATAGCTTGTCATTATCAAACAAATGATTCAAATTGAATGAATATAAACAGATGGTAATAAACAGTGGTGTTTATATATATTTTGGAAATACCGTTAATTATTAAATGTACTGAATAATACCGAGTGGTACAGTACAAATCTACCTGGTCGTTTAACAGGTTATTTTCGGAAATTTTTGATGCTTTATGTACTTCTAAGGATTCTAATATTTTAACTTTAAAGCCTTTATTTACATTACGAATAATTTTACATTTTCTATAGTAGAAACCTGATGGCCTGTTTCTAAAAAATGGTTTGCAAAATCCGAATGATCTTTTCTTAATCTAAATGACCTTCCCGTTTGGCCTAAGTAGAAGGAATCACATTCTGTACATTCTAGCTTATAGACTCCAGTTTTTTCAAATTTGTCAGTTTTATCTTTTGAATTAAAAAAGTATGTGTTTGTCTTAAAACTAACTGTTAGGTTGTTTGCAGATAGAACATTAGCGATTTTTATTGAAATATTACCAAGGTACGTCGACGATATGTATTTGCATTCTTTGTTTTTTTATGTATGGATGGTATATAGACTGGCATGCTATTTTAAACTGTTTTTTACGTATTAAATTTTGAATTGTTCTTGGATCAAAACCATTATTATTTGCAATTATTAGAATGATGTTTAGCTCATGTTTTAATTTTACTGGCTAATAAGGGACTTAGTGGGGAGCCCATGGCTAAACCTGATTTTTGTACAAAAAACTGTTTATTATACTGGCAGTAATTTTGGCTAAGACAAAATTCGAATGCTTTAATAAGCTCAGTATTATAATTAATGTCTATACTGCTTTGTTTAAGGATGTCTTTTATTAAAGGTAGGCATTCCAAACTCGTTATAACGAACACTTTAGATCATTTAGATTAAGAAAGGATAATTCGAATTTTGCAAACCATTTTTTAGAAACAGGCCATCAGTTTCCTACTATAGAAAATGTTAAAATTATTCCTAATGTAAATAAAGGCTTCAAACTTAATATTTTAGAATCCTTAGAAGTATATAAAGCATCAAAAATTACCGAAAATAACCTGTTAAACGACCAGGTAGATTCGTACCGTACCACTCAGTATTATTCAGTACATTTAATAATTAATGGTATTTCCAAAATATATGTATGTAAACACCACTGTGGTCAAAAGGATTTGTAAATAAAAAAGTGATAATAAACGAAGTAGCGTTTATTAATTTATCGTTAAGATGAATTATCACAAAGTAACAGCTGAATCAATCCAATTTTTATTTATATTTTATTAGATTGAAATATTAATTTAATTCCGGAGGGACTTATTAATATATTGATATGTTTTAAAGCAGAAATAGAAAAAGTGTATGGAATTATTACAGCCGTTTGTGACTGCTTGTATCATAAAAGGAATGGAAATGTGCGTTACGGTTTTATCAAACATTGTTTAAAATGAACGAATTAAATAATAACCAATTGAAGTCATTTATGTTTTAACGATAAATGAATAAACAATACCTTGTTTATTATCACTTTTTTTATTTACAATCCTTTTGACTACAGTTTCGACAAATAGCTTGTCATTATCAAACAAATGATTCAAATTGAATGAATATAAACAGATGGTAATAAACAGTGGTGTTTATATATATTTTGGAAATACCATTAATTATTAAATGTACTGAGTAATACTGAGTGGTACGGTACAAATCTACCTGGTCGTTTAGCAGGTTATTTTCGGAAATTTTTGATACTTTATGTACATCTAAGGATTCTAATATATTAAGTTTAAAGCCTTTATTTACATTACGAATAATTTTAACATTTTCTATAGTAGGAACCTGATGGCCTGTTTCTAAAAAATGGTTTGCAAAATTCGAATTATCTTTTCTTAATCTAAATGACCTTCCCGTTTGGCCTAAGTAGAAGGAATCACATTCTGTACATTCTAGCTTATAGACTCCAGTTTTTTCAAATTTGTCAGTTTTATCTTTTGAATTAAAAAAGTATGTGTTTGTCTTAAAACTAACTGTTAGGTTGTTTGCAGATACAACATTAGCGATTTTTATTGAAATATTACCAAGGTACGTCGACGATATGTATTTGCATTCTTTGTTTTTTTTTATGTATGGATGGTATATAGACTGGCATGCTATTTTAAACCGTTTTTTACGTATTAAATTTTGAATTGTTCTTGGATCAAAACCATTATTATTTGCAATTATTAGAATGATGTTTAGCTCATGTTTTAATTTTACTGGCTAATAAGGGACTTAGTGGGGAGCCCATGGCTAAACCTGATTTTTGTACAAAAAACTGTTTATTATACTGGGAGTAATTTTGGCTAAGACAAAATTGGAATGCTTTAATAAGCTCAGTATTATAATTAATGTCTATACTGCTTTGATTAAGGATGTCTTTTATTAAAGGTAGGCATTCCAAACTCGTTATAACGAACACTTTAGATCATTTAGATTAAGAAAGGATAATTCGAATTTTGCAAACCATTTTTTAGAAACAGGCCATCAGTTTCCTACTATAGAAAATGTTAAAATTATTCCTAATGTAAATAAAGGCTTCAAACTTAATATTTTAGAATCCTTAGAAGTATATAAAGCATCAAAAATTACCGAAAATAACGTGTTAAACGACCAGGTAGATTCGTACCGTACCACTCAGTATTATTCAGTACATTTAATAATTAATGGTATTTCCAAAATATATGTATGTAAACACCACTGTGGTCAAAAGGATTTGTAAATAGAAAAGTGATAATAAACGAAGTAGCGTTTATTAATTTATCGTTAAGATGAATTATCACAAAGTAACAGCTGAATCAATCCAATTTTTATTTATATTTTATTAGATTGAAATATTAATTTAATTCCGGAGGGGATTATTAATATATTGATATGTTTTAAAGCAGAAATGGAAAAAGTGTATGGAAGTATTACAGCTGTTTATGACTGCTTGTATCATAAAAGGAATGTAAATGTGCGTTACGGTTTTATCAAACATTGTTTAAAATGAACGAATTAAATGAACTTTAAACTTTTTAAATGTTTAAGCGCTTCGTTAAATTTCTACAATTGTTTCGGGAGATTAGCCCTTTGTCGAGGGAAATACGTTACCAAAGAGGGTTGTGGCGCACCTTACGAAAATTTCGTATACACAATTGTTGTCTACAACGACGTGAGACAACTATATTTAATTTTCGTGTTTGTAAGTTTAAAAATCGCTGAGATTATTCAATGTAATTTTTAAGAATTGAATAACTTCTAAAGAGGGTTGTGGCGTCGAGGGTTGTAGCGCCCCTTACGCAAAATAGTAAGCACGATAGTTGTCTACATCAGTGGACAACAACAATATCTAATTTTTGCGTTTGTAAGTTTAAAAATAGCTGTGATCCGTGATTCGTGATCGTCTGGATAAGTTCAGGCACTTTTACTGTTTATTTGACGTAGTTATGATCATTTTTTTGTTTTAAAATAGAAACTAGTCGAAAGCAAATGAAACTCATTCATATATTTAATTCAAACAATTTCTTCCTTTCGATCCAATCAATTCCTGAAACGGTCAAACAGTCCTAAAACTGCTAATTACAGTTGCAATTGTGGTCAGCAGCACTGCAATGAAATTTATCTGTTATGTTGTATTTTTAGAAGGATAGTATTTTTATAAATACTAGCTAGAACACCATATACACTTTACCTTTTAATTAATATTCTCTTACTCGATTTATTATTTTCCCTTTATGGAAACTATTTCAATAGGTCTAACTCCTAACATACACCATTTTTTCTGGTAGTTATGTCCTACGGAAACTGACGGACGATAGCATTCAGGAGGAAAACGGTCTCAGGTGTAAAATAAGATCAAAATTAGCTTTGAAATAAATAAATATGGGCACTTGACGTTGCCCTCGAGAAGGTATCTTTGTTAAACTTCGACGCTCTGAAGTCCCTTGACAATCTTTCAGAAATATTAAGTACCATTAAGCTTGCTTTCTTCATCCAAAACGCATTCCTCTTTCTGTAGTTTTTAAAATCAATACATTCCTTAAAAATCTCAATATTTAATGGCAATTGTTAATTTATTGATCTTACTCACCCTTTATGATCCCTTATAATTAACACCAACAACGACATGCAGATTTCAGACTAGAAACTAATTCTAATCACTCAGGGATGATACATTGTTAGTGTTAAACTTGAAAAATCTGAAGGTGGTGTTCTTCGAAAAACAAGGGTATCTTCTGAATAATTGACAAGACAACCCCATAATTCCATATTAAACGACACACAGAGTCAAAACTGCAAACAAATTTACAAACACAACTCATATTACAAACGACAGTCCCCTTACCATTTTCTATTATTGTGCACCCCGTTATAGAGTAAGTAGTAGAGCATTCTGAAAAACTCCTTAGGCAAGACAACTCTAACTATGCAAACCTCCTCTTCACATGTGATACCTCATAATCTCGTTAGTTATTCAACATGAATTTGAGACACTAATCTCTAGCTTACACATGCCTTTAGTTTTCGGGTTGAATGGAAATACACCTTTTGAGCACATCTAAAAAAGTAGTTGGTAGAATGGAAGGATTACAAGAACATCTTCTAATGTATTCTGTTGCTTTAATCCTAATTATGACGACACAACGGTTTTTAACTACTACTACTACTACTAGTAGTAGTACTACTACTACTACTACTAATACTACTACCACTCACTTAAATCCTCAGGCACGTGGATTCTCTGGAAGGATTTGTCTCACAAGCAATACATTCCATTTATAGATACGATATGTAATGTAATGTGTTAACAGTATTTGAGATAAACACTTTTCTTCACTACTTTTATAACATTGTTTGTATATAACATTATTTTCTTCGTACGTCTGCCACATGACAGGTGTCCATCACTGAAGGATTATAATCTCAACAGCAAAAGAAAAAAAGGAATACGAGAAAAATTCACTTATTCTTGGCTATTTTCAGAAACCTGTTGGAGGTATTGCAAAACGGTTTCAACACAAATATCCTAATCAACCGTTTAAGAACTTGTCGAACACTCACTTTATTAGAAGAATAAGCTTCAATTACGTTATGTTATGTTAAATAACAAACTAAACGATGTTTAAGTCCTCGGAGATAGAAGATTTTTGAAATTTTTAACAACCAGATAAACATTATTTTCTCTTCGGCATTATTAATATCCCTGCATGGCATCTGTTACAAACAATTATTACTTCACAGAATTGAAAATTAACAGATATGTTTAATAACGAACGTATCTGTACGGAAGACCGATACAAACTGACATTACGAGTTACAGCGCCATTAATCGGAAAGACAACAGCGAAATAATAATAACACTAAATTTTAAAATGGCGGACCATTGAGATATACGCATATAGGTAAATAACTCTATCCATATGAAACCCGACTTATTGTTAAATGATTTTTACCTAAGATGATAAATTCAATAATATTTATTAAAACTATGTTTTAATTTTTTTCCTTCAAACTGTTGTATTGAGCCTCGTATGATAATATATATTATCAACACTAAAAGCATTCCTGCGACACCCAGCGGTCTGACGGCAAAGATCAATTATTTTCAATTTAGTAATCTGTTAAAAATGTTAACAATTACGCTGCTACTTTACTTATAAGATGGCGCCAGTCAACTTTTTCATATACATAGGTTACAAAGAAAGTTTCTCAACAGCACTACAAGGTACATACAACAAGTTTCTAAAATCGTAACGCAAAATACAATTATTTTCACCCACAAATGTCTAACAGAGAATACGAAATTAGACATCGTAACCATTTGAAGTCATTTATGTTTTAACGATAAATGAATAAACAATACCTTGTTTATTATCACTTTTTTTATTTACAATCCTTTTGACTACAGTTTCGACAAATAGCTTGTTATTATCAAACAAATGATTCAAATTGAATGAATATAAACAGATGGTACTAAACAGTGGTGTTTATATATATTTTGGAAATACCGTTAATTATTAACATTTTCTATAGTAGGAACCTGATGGCCTGTTTCTAAAAAATGGTTTGCAAAATTCGAATTATCTTTTCTTAATCTAAATGACCTTCCCGTTTGGCCTAAGTAGAAGGAATCACATTCTGTACATTCTAGCTTATAGACTCCAGTTTTTTCAAATTTGTCAGTTTTATCTTTTGAATTAAAAAAGTATGTGTTTGTCTTAAAACTAACTGTTAGGTTGTTTGCAGATAGAACATTAGCGATTTTTATTGAAATATTACCAAGGTACGTCGACGATATGTATTTGCATTCTTTGTTTTTTTTATGTACGGATGGTATATAGACTGGCATGCTGTTTTAAATTGTTTTTTACATATTAAATTTTGAATTGTTCTTAGATCAAAACCATTATAATTGCAATTATTAGAATTATGTTTAGCTCATGTTTTAATTTTACTGGCTAATAAAGGACTCAGTGTTTATTGTACTGGCAGTAATTTTGGTTAAGACACAATTCGAATGCCTTAATTAGCTCAGTTTTATAATTAATGTCTATACTGCTTTGATTAAGGATGTCTTTTATTAAAGGTAGGCATTCCAAACTCGTTATAACGAACACTTTAGATCATTTAGATTAAGAAAGGATAATTCGAATTTTGCAAACCATTTTTTAGAAACAGGCCATCAGTTTCCTACTATAGAAAATGTTAAAATTATTCCTAATGTAAATAAAGGCTTCAAACTTAATATTTTAGAATCCTTAGAAGTATATAAAGCATCAAAAATTACCGAAAATAAACTGTTAAACGACCAGGTAGATTGAAATATTAATTTAATTCCGGAGGGGATTATTAATATATTGATATGTCTTAAAGCAGAAATGGAAAAAGTGTATGGAAGTATTACAGCTGTTTATGACTACTTATATCATAAAAGGAATGGAAATGTGGGTTACGGTTTTATCAAACATTGTTTAAAATGAACGAATTAAATGAACTTTAACTTTTTAAATGTTTAAGCGCTTCGTTAAATTTCTACAATTGTTTCGGGAGATTAGCCCTTTGTCAAGGGAAATACGTTACCATAGAGGGTTGTGACGCACTTTACGAAAATTTCGCATACACAATTGTTGTCTACAACGACGTGAGACAACTATATTTAATTTTCGCATTTGTAAGTTTGAAAATGGCTGAGAGTAGTGATTGTACTTTTTAAGAATTGAATAATTTCTAAAGAGGGTTGTGCGCTCCCTTACTCAAAATCGTATGCACAATAGTTGTCTACATCAGTGGACAACAACAGTATCTAATTTTTGCGTTTGTAAGTTTGAAAATAGCTGTGATCCGTGATTCGTGATCGTCTGGATCAGTTCAAACACTTTTACTGTCCATTTGACGCAGTTATTATTATTCTTTTGTTTCAAAATAAAAACTGGTCCAAAGCAAATGGAATTCATTCATATCTTTAATTCAAACAATTTCTTCCTTTCGATCCAATCAATTCCTGAAACGGTCAAACAGTCCAAAACTGCTAATTACAGTTGCAATTGTGGTCAGCAGCACTGCAATGAAATTTATGTGTTATGTTGTATTTTTAGAAGGATAGCATTTTTATAAAAACTAGCTAGAACACCATGAACACTTTACATTTTAATTAATATTCTCTTACTCGATTTATTATTTTCGCTTTATGGAAACTATTTCAATAGGTCTAATTCCTAACATGCATCATTTTTCTCGTAGTTATGTCCTACTGAAACTGACGGATGATAGCATACAGGACGGAAAAAGTCTCAGGTGTAAAACACAATTAAAATAAGCTTTGAAATAAATAAATATGGGCAAATGATGTTGCTCTCAAGAAGGTATCTTTGTTACACTTCGATGCTCTAAAGTCCCTTGATTATCTTTCAGAAATATTAAGTACCATCAAGTTTGCTTTCTTCAACCAAAAGGCATTCCTCTTTCTATAGTTTTCAAAATCAATACATTCCCTAAAAATGTTAATATTTAATGGCAATTGTTAATTTATTGATCTTACTCACCCTTTATGATCCCTTGTGATTAACAGCAACTACAACATGAAGATTTCAGACTAGAAACTAATTCTAGTCACTCAGAGATGATACATTGCTAGCGTTAAACTTGAAAAATCTGAAGGTGATGTTCTTCGAAATGCAAACGAATCCTCTGAATAATTAACAAGACAACCCCATCATTCCTTATTGAATAACGTACAACAATTTACAACCACAACTCACATAACAAAATACAGCCCCCTTACCTTTTTGCACCCTTCATATGTGATATGTCATAATCTCGTTAGTTTTTCAACAAACATTTGAGACACTAATCTGTAGCTTCTACATGCATCTAGTTTTCATGGGTTGAGTATGAAAGACACCTTTTCAGCACATCTAAAGAAGTTGATAAACTTGAAATATTACATGGACATCTTCTGAAATATTTGCTTGCTTTAATCCTAATTATGATGACACAACGCTTTTATAATTACTCACCTAAATCCTCAGGCATGTGCATTCTCGGGAAGGATTTGTCTCACAAGCAAGACATTCCATTTATAGATACAATATGTAATGTAATGTATTAACAGTATTTGAGATAAACATTTTTCTTCACTAGTTTTGTAACATTTTCAAATGGAAATTGTAACATTATTTGTATATACATTTATTGCCATTATACATTAACATTTTAGGGAATGTATTGATTTTGAAAACTACAGAAAGAGGAGTGCCTTTTGGTTGAAAAAAGCAGTCTTGATGTATGTGAAGCGTACTTAATATTTCTGAAAGATTGTCAAGGGACTTCAGAGCGTTTGAATGTAACAAAGATACCTTCTCGAGAGTAACGTCAGGTGCCTATATTTATTTATTTCAAACCTGATTTTAATCGTTTTTCTTTTATTCTTAGAATAATATTGCCAGCTTTACTAAAATTAAACATTAGTTAACACATACACGGTAAATGAATGGTATGTTTTAACGTGTAACGTAAGATTGCTACAGTTTTATTGCTTCAAATCTGAATCTAAATCTGCTTGACGTTTTGAATTCAGCAAAAATATTACAATTGGATTATGATCTTTTATTCTTAAACGTATATTGCTTCTTTATTACAATTAAACATTATCCAAAAAAGAAGGTCGAAACCGGTCGTGGGATATGGCTTCGGTTCGTTGTGCCTTCTTGGTAGGACGCGTTCAAAATTTGAGATCATTGATCTTAAAATTTAGACGAATAGGGATTTTAACTCCTTCTTTTTTTGATATGTTACATCTTCGTCTAATAATACATCGGAATCAACATTGTAATTCAATGCTGGTAGGGGTATTAGTTAGTAGTTGTTTTTGTTGAATCCATATTTATATTTATATTCTTATAATTAATCAGTAGTTAATACAAACACAGCAAGGTAAGGTATATTTCTACACGCAACGTTAGTGCCCCATTATATTTTTTATTTGAAGTCCAATTTTCAATTTGCTTGCATTTTGGATTTAGCTGAAATTTTAACATCGGATCATGCCCATGGATTTCTAAAAAATTATTGTTTGTTTTAGGTAAATAGAAAATTATTTAATAGAAACGCAATTAGTCAAAGTACGTTTTTGCGCACAAGGTCAGGAGACTATAATTTTTTTATTTCAAGTCTAATTTTATATCTGCTTGTATTTTTGGGTTCTTTGGAAGATTTTAGGTGGGGAGAAGTTTTAATATTAGGAAAGTCTTGCATCTGTGGTGCATTATATGCATAAATTTATAACTAAACACTTTTCAGACACATTTAGTTTTAATGAATTTTCTGCTTATTTTTTTACAGGAAATGTGTGAATAGATAATCTTATGTGGGATGAAACCTGACCTAAAGGATGTCGCAATTTACAGTGAAGATTTTTAAATTTTTTAAATTATTATTTATATACGAATTATTGTTATTTATTTCAAACAGATTTATTAATAGATAAGGATCCATGGTGTATAATAATTTGAATGCATTGACTTTATAATAACCAAAGTTGTTTTATTTTCTTTTTGGTGTATAAATAATTATTAATTACTAATAATAAATTTACTTCCAATTAATCGATATAAATAATATAAAAAACTAAATGTGTTTAAAAGGTATTTAGTTATATATTTAGGTAAGTAATGCATCACACAGGCAGGAGTTTTTTAATACCACAACATCACCCCACCTAAAAAATTATAAAGAACCTAAAAATACAAGCTGATTTAAAATTAAACTCCAAACGAAATAATAATAGTCCCTTGAAGTACTGATCAAAAATGTACTTTGACTAATTGTAGTTTTCAATATTGATACATTCCTTAGAATGTTAATGTATAATGGCAATTGTTAAATTATTGATCTCACTCACCCTTTATGATCCCTGTAATTAAAACCAACAACATGATTATTTTAGACTAGAAACTAGTTATAGTCACTCAGAAATGATACATTGCTAGTGTTAAACTAGAAAAATCAGATGCTGATGGTCTTCGAAATGCAAGGGAATCTTCGGTATAATTAACAAGACAACCCCATAATTCCATATTGAATAACGTAAAATCAAAACTGCAAACAAATTTACAACCACAACTCACATAACGAAATACAGCCCCCTTACCTTTTTGCACCCTTCATATGTGATATGTGATAACCTCGTTAGTTATTTGACAAACATTTGAGACACTAATCTGTAGCTTCTACATGTATCTAGTTTTCGGGTTGAGCATGAAAGACACCTTTTGAGCACATCTAAGCAAATTGGTAAACTTAAAGGATTACATGGACATCTTCTGAAATATTTACTTGCTTTAATCCTAATTATGATGACACAACACTTTTATAATTACTCACTTAAATCCTTGGGCACGTGCATTCTCAGGAAGGATTTATCTTACAAGCAAGACATTCCATTTTTAGATTTAATATATAATGTAATGTATTAATTGTATTTGAGATAAATAATTTTCTTCACCAGTTTTGTAGCATTTTCAAATGGAAATTGTAACATTGCTTGTATATACACTTATTTTCTTCGTATACCTGATAAAAATGCTCCTGCCACATGACAGGTATCCATCACTGAAGTTTTACAATGTCAACAGCAAAAGAACGCAAGGATTACAAGAAAATTTCACTTCTTCCTAGGTGTTTTAAGAAAATTGTTGGAAGTATTTCAAAACGGTTTCAACACAAATTTCAATTTCAATTGTTTAAGAACTAAACGATTACTGACTTCATTAGCAGAATAAGCTTCATTTACGTAAAATTACAGACTAAACGATGTTTAAACGTGGGCTTTCAGCAACCAAGCATCTTCACTTTTGTAGGTTATAATATCGATGAAATAATTTCTATCATGGTTACAATTAGTAGAAATGTTCTAAAACCGATATTTAAACAAGATTTGGCTTACAATACAACTTTCTAAGTACTTTTTATTATTTTATTACAATATTTTGTATACAATTTGTAAACAAAACGCCATTTTAGCTAGTGAGCGTAACCCGATCGATAATATTTCGCAGTGGCTCTATGATGTTGCGTTCAACTACTGCCGTAACCAGAAAACCTCAGATGTAGAAAATTTTTGAAATTTTCGACAACGAAATTAACATTAAAACCGCATTTTCTCTTCAGAATTATAAATATTTCTGATGATATCAGTTGCTACCAATTATTACTTCACAGAATTAAAAATTAAGAGGGATATTAAATTCTGAAAGTATTTGTATGCAAGGCTGACGTTTCGAGTTTCGGGTTACAGCGCCACCACCGGAATGACGTAACAGAAAAAATAATAATAACACTAAGCACAGTAAGCTTAACTTAATCTCAAACATAAAAATCAGTTGTTAGGTAGGCTTCGATAATTCCTTCTAATGTACAAATACTTATTATAAGAAATTTACTTTATTTGTTTTCATCAAATGTTAGTAACTAATTACGTTTATTACGGTACTGCAAAATTGTTTGATAAAAACTATATTTAATAATTTTTTAGCGACTTTGATCAGTTGTAGAATTCCATCAAATGGAACGCACCTAAAAAATAATAATAACACTAAGTATTAGGAGCGCAGCAATTTTAACATAACCTCAAACCAAAAAATCAGCTGTTAGGTAGGCTTCGATAATTCCTTCAAATGTACAAATCCTTATTGTAAGAAATTTACATCATTTGTTTTCATCAAATGTTAGTAACTAATTACGTTTATTGCGATACTGCAAAATTGTTTGATGAAAACTATATTTAATAATTTTTTAGCGACTTTGATCAGTTGCAGAATTCCATCAAATGGAACGCACCTAAAAATAATAATAACATTAAGTATCAGGAGCACAGCAATCCAAAAATCTTTGTCAACTCATGCTCTCCTAATACAAAAGAGCAAATTTTCGAAGTTTACATTTCAGGCATTTAGCAATGATGTCCGGCGCCTTCACCATTTTTGAACAGTATTTTTAGATAACGATGTCCGACGCCTTTGCTATTTTTTTGAACAATTAATGATAATTGTATACATGAAAATAAACGTTGAAATACCCGTCTGAATTTTAAATATAAATTATTTGTGACAATGAAGTTAATTTTCTATTGCAACAATATTATAAATAAATATATATGTGTACTTACCATTTTATTCACGCAATTCAATTTTTTCACAGTAAATCACTACACATTTTTTTATAAGTATTATAAAAAAGAAATATTTTCATTTGTTTTTTCTTACTTTTTATTAACAAACTCATGTTAATATGATAGTGAAATAAACAATTAATTAAAAATTCAGTTGTATGTAAAATAAAAATTCAAATATAATCAACTTATTTAATAAATTGTATTTTTTAATATTGATATAAATGTAGTAAAGATGGCAATATTATTCTAAGAATAAAAGGAAAACGATTAAAATCAGGTTTGAAATAAATAAATATAGGCACCTGACGTTGCTCTCGAGAAGGTACCTTTGTTACATTTAGACGCTCTGAAGTCCCTTGGCAATCTTTCAGAAATATTAAGTACGCTTCATATGCATCAAGACTGCCTTTTTCAACCAAAAGGCATTCCTCTTTCTGTAGTTTTCAAAATTAATACATTCCCTAAAACGTTAATGTTTAATGGCAATTGTTAAACTATTGATCTTACTCACCCTTTATGATACTTGTAATTAAAACCAACAACATGAAGATTTCAGACTAGAAACTAATTCTAGTCACTCAGAAATGATACATTGCTAGTATTAAACTAGAAAAATCTGAAGGTGATGGTCTTCGAAATACAAGGGAATCTTCGGTATAATTAACAAGACAACCCTATAATTCCATATTGAATAACGTAAAATCAAAACTGCAAACACATTTACAACCACAACTCACATAACGAAATACAGCCCCTTACCTTTCTGCACCCTTCATATGTGATATGTCATAATCTCGTTAGTTATTCGACAAACATTTGAGACACTAATCTATAGTTGAGTATGAAAGACACCTTTTGAGCACATCTAAGGAAATTGGTAAACTTGAAAGATTACATGCACATCTTCTGAAATATTTGCTTGCTTTAATCCTAATTATGATGACACAACGCTTTTATAATTACTCACTTAAATCCTCGGGCACGTGGATTCTCTGGAAGGATTTGTCTAACAAGCAATACATTCCATTTATAGATAAAATATGTAATGTAATGTATTAACAGTATTTAAGATAAACTGTTTCCTTCATTAGTTTTGTAACATTGGTTGTATATACACTTACTTTCTTCATATGTCTGATAAAAATACTTAAAAAATTTAGTGTTATTGTTGTTATTTTGCAATGACGTCATTCTGGTAGTGGCACTGTAACCCGTAATTTGAAACGTCAACCTTGCACACAAATACATTCAGAATTTAATATCCCTCTTAATTTTTAATTCTGTGAAGTAATAATTGGTAGCAACTGATATCATCAGGAATATTTATAATTCTGAAGAGAAAATGCGGTTTTAATGTTTATTTCGTTGTCGAAAATTTCAAAAATTTTCTATATCTGAGGACTTCTGGTTACGGCAGTAGTTGAACGCAACATCATAGAGCCACTGCGAATGATTATCGATCGGGTTACGCTCACTAGCTAAAATGGCGTTTTGTTTACATTTGTTTACAAAATAATGTAATAAAATAATAAAAAGTACTTAGAAAGTTGTATTGTAAACCAAATCTCGTTTAAATATCGGTTTTAAAACATATGAAGAGGAGGCTTGGATAGTTAGTTATTTTGCCTAATGATATTTTCGGAATGCTCTACTACTTCCTCTATTACGTGGGTGCACAATAACACAAGAAGGTAAGGGGGCTGTATTTCGTTATGTGAGTTGTGGTTGTAAATTTGTTTGCAGTTTTGATTTCACGTTATTCAATATGGAATTATGGGGTTGTTTTGTTAATTGTACAGGAGATTCCCTTGCATTTCGAAGAACATCACCTTCAGATTTTTCTAGTTTAACACTAGCAATGTATCATTTCTGAGTGACTAGAATTAGTTTCTAGTCTGAAATCTTCATGTTGTTGGTTTTAATTACAAGGATCATAAAGGGTGAGTAAGATCAATAATTTAACAATTGCCATTATACATTAACATTTTAGGGAATGTATTGATTATGAAAACTACAGAAAGAGGAGTGCCTTTTGGTTGAAAAAAGCAGTCTTTTGTATGTGGAGCGTTCTTAATATTTCTGAAAGATTGCCAAGGGCCTTCAGAGCATCCGAATGTAACAAAGATACCTTCTCGAGAGCAACATCAGGTGCCTATATTTATTTATTTCAAACATGATTTTAATAGTTTTCCTTTTATTCTTAGAATAATATTGCCAGCTTTACTAAAATTAATCATTAGTTAGCACATACACGGTAAATGAATGGTATGTTTTAACGTGTAACGTAAGATTGCTACAGTTTTATTGTTTCAAATCTGAATCTAAATCTGCTTGACGTTTTGAATTCAGCAAAAATATTACAATTGGATTATGATCTTTTATTCTTAAACGTATATTGCTTCTTTATTACAATTAAACATTAGTTAATACAAACACAGCAAGGTAAGGTATGTTTCAACACGCAACTTTAGGGCCCCTTTACATTTTTTATTTGAAGTCCAATTTTCAATTTGCTTGCATTTTGGATTTTGCTGAAATTTTAACATCGAATCATGCCCTTAGATTTCTAAAAAATTATTGTTTGTTTTAGTAAAATAGAAAATTATTTAATAGAAACGCAATTAGTCAAAGTACGTTTTTGAGCACAACGTCAGGGGACTATAATTTTTTTATTTCAAGTCTAATTTTATATCTGATTGTATTTTTGGGTTCTTTGGAAGATTTTAGGTGGGGAGAAGTTTTAATATTAGAAAAGTCTTGCATCTGTGGTGCATTATATGCATAAATTTATAACTAAGATACTTTTCAGACACATTTAGTTTTAATGAATTTTCTGTTTATTTTTTTACAGGAAATGTGTGAATAGATAATCTTATGTGGGATGAAACCTGACCTAAAGGATGTCGCAATTTACAGTGAAGATTTTTAAATTTTTTAAATTATTATTTATATACGAATTATTGTTATTTATTTCAAACAGATTTATTAATAGATAAGGATCCATGGTGTATAATAATTTGAATACATTGACTTTATAATAACCAAAGTTGTTTTATTTTCTTTTTGGTGTATAAATAATTATTAATTACTAATAATAAATTTACTTCCAATTAATCGATATAAATAATATAAAAAACTAAATGTGTTTAAAAGGTATTTAGTTATATATTTAGGTAAGTAATGCATCACAAAGGCAGGAGTTTTTTAATACTACAACATCAACCCCACCTAAAAAGATATATAAAGAACCCAAAAATACAAGCCGATTTAAAATTAAACTCGAAATGAAATAATAATAGTCCCTTGAAGTACTGATCAAAAATGTGCTTTGACTAATTGTAGTTTCAAAATTGATACATTCCTTAAAATGTTAATGTATAATGGCAATTGTTAAATTATTGATCTCACTTACCCTTTATGATCCCTGTTATTAAAACCAACAACATGAAGATTTCAGACTAGAAACTAATTCTAGTCACACAGAAATGATGCATTGCTAGTGTTAAACTAGAAAAATCTGAAGGTGATGTTCTTCGAAATGCAAGGGAATCTTCGGTATAATTAACAAGACAACCCCATAATTCCATATTGAATAACGTAAAATAAAAACTGCAAACACATTTACAACTACAACTCACATAACGAAATACAGCCCCCTTACCTTTTTGCACCCTTCATATGTGATATGTGACATTCTTGTTAGTTATTCGACAAACATTTGAGACACCAATCTGTAGCTTCTACATGTATCTAGTTTTCGGGTTGAGTAAGAAAGACACCTTTTGAGGACATCTAAAGAAGTTGGTATACTTGAAAGATTACATGGATATCTTCTGAAATATTTGCTTGCTTTAATCCTAATTACGATGACACAACCCTTTTATAATTACTCACTTAAATCCTTGGGCACGTGCATTCTCGGGAAGGATTTGTCTCACAAGCAAGACATTCCATTTATAGATATAATATATAATGTAATGTATTAACAGTATATGAGATAAACATTTCTCTTCACTAGTTTTGTAACATTTTCAAATGGAATTTGTAACATTGTTTGTATATACATTTATTGCCATTATACACTAACATTTTAGGTAATGTATTGATTTTGAAAACTACAGAAAGAGGAGTGCCTTTTGGTTGAAAAGAGCAGTCTTGATGTATGTGAAGCGTACTTAATATTTCTGAAAGATTGCCAAGGGACTTCAGAGCGTTTGAATGTAACAAAGATACCTATTATAAATTTTATTAAAACATGCATCGTTTTTCTACGCTTTATCTGGCTTACCCTTCCATATATTTAAACGCGGTTTGTTGCATCGGAAAGAGCAGATTTCAATGCATAGAGGGACGTTATTTCAGTTTCAAAATCAATTTCTAAATGCCTTAAAACTGGTCGTAAAAAGTACCTATTTTTGAAATTTTATTAAAACATGCATTGTTTTTCTACGCTTTATCTGGCTTACCCTTCCATATATTTAAACGCGGTTTGTTGCATCGGAAAGAGCAGATTTCAATGCATAGAGGGACGTTATTTCAGTTTCAAAATCAATTTCTAAATGCCTTAAAACTGGTCGTAAAAAGTACCTATTTTTGAAATTTTATTAAAACATGCATCGTTTTTCTACGCTTTATCTGGCTTACCCTTCCATATATTTAAACGCGGTTTGTTGCATCGGAAAGAGCAGATTTCAATGCATAGAGGGACGTTATTTCAGTTTCAAAATCAATTTCTAAATGCCTTAAAACTGGTCGTAAAAAGTACCTATTTTTGAAATTTTATTAAAACATGCATCGTTTTTCTACGCTTTATCTGGCTTACCCTTCCATATATTTAAACGCGGTTTGTTGCATCGGAAAGAGCAGATTTCAATGCATAGAGGGACGTTATTTCAGTTTCTAAAACAATTTCTAAATGCCTTAAAACTGGTCGTAAAAAGTACCTATTTTTGAAATTTTATTAAAACATGCATCGTTTTTCTACGCTTTATCTGGCTTACCCTTCCATATATTTAAACGCGGTTTGTTGCATCGGAAAGAGCAGATTTCAATGCATAGAGGGACGTTATTTCAGTTTCAAAATCAATTTCTAAATGCCTTAAAACTGGTCGTAAAAAGTACCTATTTTTGAAATTTTATTAAAACATGCATCGCTTTTCTACGCTTTATCTGGCTTACCCTTCCATATATTTAAACGCGGTTTGTTGCATCGGAAAGAGCAGATTTCAATGCATAGAGGGACGTTATTTCAGTTTCAAAATCAATTTCTAAATGCCTTAAAACTGGTCGTAAAAAGTACCTATTTTTGAAATTTTATTAAAACATGCATTGTTTTTCTACGCTTTATCTGGCTTACCCTTCCATATATTTAAACGCGGTTTGTTGCATCGGAAAGAGCAGATTTCAATGCATAGAGGGACGTTATTTCAGTTTCAAAATCAATTTCTAAATGCCTTAAAACTGGTCGTAAAAAGTACCTATTTTTGAAATTTTATTAAAACATGCATCGTTTTTCTACGCTTTATCTGGCTTACCCTTCCATATATTTAAACGCGGTTTGTTGCATCGGAAAGAGCAGATTTCAATGCATAGAGGGACGTTATTTCAGTTTCAAAATCAATTTCTAAATGCCTTAAAACTGGTCGTAAAAAGTACCTATTTTTGAAATTTTATTAAAACATGCATCGTTTTTCTACGCTTTATCTGGCTTACCCTTCCATATATTTAAACGCGGTTTGTTGCATCGGAAAGAGCAGATTTCAATGCATAGAGGGACGTTATTTCAGTTTCTAAAACAATTTCTAAATGCCTTAAAACTGGTCGTAAAAAGTACCTATTTTTGAAATTTTATTAAAACATGCATCGTTTTTCTACGCTTTATCTGGCTTACCCTTCCATATATTTAAACGCGGTTTGTTGCATCGGAAAGAGCAGATTTCAATGCATAGAGGGACGTTATTTCAGTTTCAAAATCAATTTCTAAATGCCTTAAAACTGGTCGTAAAAAGTACCTATTTTTGAAATTTTATTAAAACATGCATCGCTTTTCTACGCTTTATCTGGCTTACCCTTCCATATATTTAAACGCGGTTTGTTGCATCGGAAAGAGCAGATTTCAATGCATAGAGGGACGTTATTTCAGTTTCAAAATCAATTTCTAAATGCCTTAAAACTGGTCGTAAAAAGTACCTATTTTTGAAATTTTATTAAAACATGCATCGTTTTTCTACGCTTTATCTGGCTTACCCTTCCATATATTTAAACGCGGTTTGTTGCATCGGAAAGAGCAGATTTCAATGCATAGAGGGACGTTATTTCAGTTTCAAAATCAATTTCTAAATGCCTTAAAACTGGTCGTAAAAAGTACCTATTTTTGAAATTTTATTAAAACATGCATCGTTTTTCTACGCTTTATCTGGCTTACCCTTCCATATATTTAAACGCGGTTTGTTGCATCGGAAAGAGCAGATTTCAATGCATAGAGGGACGTTATTTCAGTTTCAAAATCAATTTCTAAATGCCTTAAAACTGGTCGTAAAAAGTACCTATTTTTGAAATTTTATTAAAACATGCATCGTTTTTCTACGCTTTATCTGGCTTACCCTTCCATATATTTAAACGCGGTTTGTTGCATCGGAAAGAGCAGATTTCAATGCATAGAGGGACGTTATTTCAGTTTCAAAATCAATTTCTAAATGCCTTAAAACTGGTCGTAAAAAGTACCTATTTTTGAAATTTTATTAAAACATGCATCGTTTTTCTACGCTTTATCTGGCTTACCCTTCCATATATTTAAACGCGGTTTGTTGCATCGGAAAGAGCAGATTTCAATGCATAGAGGGACGTTATTTCAGTTTCAAAATCAATTTCTAAATGCCTTAAAACTGGTCGTAAAAAGTACCTATTTTTGAAATTTTATTAAAACATGCATCGTTTTTCTACGCTTTATCTGGCTTACCCTTTTTAAACGCGGTTTGTTGCATCGGAAAGAGCAGATTTCAATGCATAGAGGGACGTTATTTCAGTTTCAAAATCAATTTCTAAATGCCTTAAAACTGGTCGTAAAAAGTACCTATTTTTGAAATTTTATTAAAACATGCATCGTTTTTCTACGCTTTATCTGGCTTACCCTTCCATATATTTAAACGCGGTTTGTTGCATCGGAAAGAGCAGATTTCAATGCATAGAGGGACGTTATTTCAGTTTCAAAATCAATTTCTAAATGCCTTAAAACTGGTCGTAAAAAGTACCTATTTTTGAAATTTTATTAAAACATGCATCGTTTTTCTACGCTTTATCTGGCTTACCCTTCCATATATTTAAACGCGGTTTGTTGCATCGGAAAGAGCAGATTTCAATGCATAGAGGGACGTTATTTCAGTTTCAAAATCAATTTCTAAATGCCTTAAAACTGGTCGTAAAAAGTACCTATTTTTGAAATTTTATTAAAACATGCATCGTTTTTCTACGCTTTATCTGGCTTACCCTTCCATATATTTAAACGCGGTTTGTTGCATCGGAAAGAGCAGATTTCAATGCATAGAGGGACGTTATTTCAGTTTCAAAATCAATTTCTAAATGCCTTAAAACTGGTCGTAAAAAGTACCTATTTTTGAAATTTTATTAAAACATGCATCGTTTTTCTACGCTTTATCTGGCTTACCCTTCCATATATTTAAACGCGGTTTGTTGCATCGGAAAGAGCAGATTTCAATGCATAGAGGGACGTTATTTCAGTTTCAAAATCAATTTCTAAATGCCTTAAAACTGGTCGTAAAAAGTACCTATTTTTGAAATTTTATTAAAACATGCATCGTTTTTCTACGCTTTATCTGGCTTACCCTTCCATATATTTAAACGCGGTTTGTTGCATCGGAAAGAGCAGATTTCAATGCATAGAGGGACGTTATTTCAGTTTCAAAATCAATTTCTAAATGCCTTAAAACTGGTCGTAAAAAGTACCTATTTTTGAAATTTTATTAAAACATGCATCGTTTTTCTACGCTTTATCTGGCTTACCCTTCCATATATTTAAACGCGGTTTGTTGCATCGGAAAGAGCAGATTTCAATGCATAGAGGGACGTTATTTCAGTTTCAAAATCAATTTCTAAATGCCTTAAAACTGGTCGTAAAAAGTACCTATTTTTGAAATTTTATTAAAACATGCATCGTTTTTCTACGCTTTATCTGGCTTACCCTTCCATATATTTAAACGCGGTTTGTTGCATCGGAAAGAGCAGATTTCAATGCATAGAGGGACGTTATTTCAGTTTCAAAATCAATTTCTAAATGCCTTAAAACTGGTCGTAAAAAGTACCTATTTTTGAAATTTTATTAAAACATGCATCGTTTTTCTACGCTTTATCTGGCTTACCCTTCCATATATTTAAACGCGGTTTGTTGCATCGGAAAGAGCAGATTTCAATGCATAGAGGGACGTTATTTCAGTTTCAAAATCAATTTCTAAATGCCTTAAAACTGGTCGTAAAAAGTACCTATTTTTGAAATTTTATTAAAACATGCATCGTTTTTCTACGCTTTATCTGGCTTACCCTTCCATATATTTAAACGCGGTTTGTTGCATCGGAAAGAGCAGATTTCAATGCATAGAGGGACGTTATTTCAGTTTCAAAATCAATTTCTAAATGCCTTAAAACTGGTCGTAAAAAGTACCTATTTTTGAAATTTTATTAAAACATGCATCGTTTTTCTACGCTTTATCTGGCTTACCCTTCCATATATTTAAACGCGGTTTGTTGCATCGGAAAGAGCAGATTTCAATGCATAGAGGGACGTTATTTCAGTTTCAAAATCAATTTCTAAATGCCTTAAAACTGGTCGTAAAAAGTACCTATTTTTGAAATTTTATTAAAACATGCATCGTTTTTCTACGCTTTATCTGGCTTACCCTTCCATATATTTAAACGCGGTTTGTTGCATCGGAAAGAGCAGATTTCAATGCATAGAGGGACGTTATTTCAGTTTCAAAATCAATTTCTAAATGCCTTAAAACTGGTCGTAAAAAGTACCTATTTTTGAAATTTTATTAAAACATGCATCGTTTTTCTACGCTTTATCTGGCTTACCCTTCCATATATTTAAACGCGGTTTGTTGCATCGGAAAGAGCAGATTTCAATGCATAGAGGGACGTTATTTCAGTTTCAAAATCAATTTCTAAATGCCTTAAAACTGGTCGTAAAAAGTACCTATTTTTGAAATTTTATTAAAACATGCATCGTTTTTCTACGCTTTATCTGGCTTACCCTTCCATATATTTAAACGCGGTTTGTTGCATCGGAAAGAGCAGATTTCAATGCATAGAGGGACGTTATTTCAGTTTCAAAATCAATTTCTAAATGCCTTAAAACTGGTCGTAAAAAGTACCTATTTTTGAAATTTTATTAAAACATGCATCGTTTTTCTACGCTTTATCTGGCTTACCCTTCCATATATTTAAACGCGGTTTGTTGCATCGGAAAGAGCAGATTTCAATGCATAGAGGGACGTTATTTCAGTTTCAAAATCAATTTCTAAATGCCTTAAAACTGGTCGTAAAAAGTACCTATTTTTGAAATTTTATTAAAACATGCATCGTTTTTCTACGCTTTATCTGGCTTACCCTTCCATATATTTAAACGCGGTTTGTTGCATCGGAAAGAGCAGATTTCAATGCATAGAGGGACGTTATTTCAGTTTCAAAATCAATTTCTAAATGCCTTAAAACTGGTCGTAAAAAGTACCTATTTTTGAAATTTTATTAAAACATGCATCGTTTTTCTACGCTTTATCTGGCTTACCCTTCCATATATTTAAACGCGGTTTGTTGCATCGGAAAGAGCAGATTTCAATGCATAGAGGGACGTTATTTCAGTTTCAAAATCAATTTCTAAATGCCTTAAAACTGGTCGTAAAAAGTACCTATTTTTGAAATTTTATTAAAACATGCATCGTTTTTCTACGCTTTATCTGGCTTACCCTTCCATATATTTAAACGCGGTTTGTTGCATCGGAAAGAGCAGATTTCAATGCATAGAGGGACGTTATTTCAGTTTCAAAATCAATTTCTAAATGCCTTAAAACTGGTCGTAAAAAGTACCTATTTTTGAAATTTTATTAAAACATGCATCGTTTTTCTACGCTTTATCTGGCTTACCCTTCCATATATTTAAACGCGGTTTGTTGCATCGGAAAGAGCAGATTTCAATGCATAGAGGGACGTTATTTCAGTTTCAAAATCAATTTCTAAATGCCTTAAAACTGGTCGTAAAAAGTACCTATTTTTGAAATTTTATTAAAACATGCATCGTTTTTCTACGCTTTATCTGGCTTACCCTTCCATATATTTAAACGCGGTTTGTTGCATCGGAAAGAGCAGATTTCAATGCATAGAGGGACGTTATTTCAGTTTCAAAATCAATTTCTAAATGCCTTAAAACTGGTCGTAAAAAGTACCTATTTTTGAAATTTTATTAAAACATGCATCGTTTTTCTACGCTTTATCTGGCTTACCCTTCCATATATTTAAACGCGGTTTGTTGCATCGGAAAGAGCAGATTTCAATGCATAGAGGGACGTTATTTCAGTTTCAAAATCAATTTCTAAATGCCTTAAAACTGGTCGTAAAAAGTACCTATTTTTGAAATTTTATTAAAACATGCATCGTTTTTCTACGCTTTATCTGGCTTACCCTTCCATATATTTAAACGCGGTTTGTTGCATCGGAAAGAGCAGATTTCAATGCATAGAGGGACGTTATTTCAGTTTCAAAATCAATTTCTAAATGCCTTAAAACTGGTCGTAAAAAGTACCTATTTTTGAAATTTTATTAAAACATGCATCGTTTTTCTACGCTTTATCTGGCTTACCCTTCCATATATTTAAACGCGGTTTGTTGCATCGGAAAGAGCAGATTTCAATGCATAGAGGGACGTTATTTCAGTTTCAAAATCAATTTCTAAATGCCTTAAAACTGGTCGTAAAAAGTACCTATTTTTGAAATTTTATTAAAACATGCATCGTTTTTCTACGCTTTATCTGGCTTACCCTTCCATATATTTAAACGCGGTTTGTTGCATCGGAAAGAGCAGATTTCAATGCATAGAGGGACGTTATTTCAGTTTCAAAATCAATTTCTAAATGCCTTAAAACTGGTCGTAAAAAGTACCTATTTTTGAAATTTTATTAAAACATGCATCGTTTTTCTACGCTTTATCTGGCTTACCCTTCCATATATTTAAACGCGGTTTGTTGCATCGGAAAGAGCAGATTTCAATGCATAGAGGGACGTTATTTCAGTTTCAAAATCAATTTCTAAATGCCTTAAAACTGGTCGTAAAAAGTACCTATTTTTGAAATTTTATTAAAACATGCATCGTTTTTCTACGCTTTATCTGGCTTACCCTTCCATATATTTAAACGCGGTTTGTTGCATCGGAAAGAGCAGATTTCAATGCATAGAGGGACGTTATTTCAGTTTCAAAATCAATTTCTAAATGCCTTAAAACTGGTCGTAAAAAGTACCTATTTTTGAAATTTTATTAAAACATGCATCGTTTTTCTACGCTTTATCTGGCTTACCCTTCCATATATTTAAACGCGGTTTGTTGCATCGGAAAGAGCAGATTTCAATGCATAGAGGGACGTTATTTCAGTTTCAAAATCAATTTCTAAATGCCTTAAAACTGGTCGTAAAAAGTACCTATTTTTGAAATTTTATTAAAACATGCATCGTTTTTCTACGCTTTATCTGGCTTACCCTTCCATATATTTAAACGCGGTTTGTTGCATCGGAAAGAGCAGATTTCAATGCATAGAGGGACGTTATTTCAGTTTCAAAATCAATTTCTAAATGCCTTAAAACTGGTCGTAAAAAGTACCTATTTTTGAAATTTTATTAAAACATGCATCGTTTTTCTACGCTTTATCTGGCTTACCCTTCCATATATTTAAACGCGGTTTGTTGCATCGGAAAGAGCAGATTTCAATGCATAGAGGGACGTTATTTCAGTTTCAAAATCAATTTCTAAATGCCTTAAAACTGGTCGTAAAAAGTACCTATTTTTGAAATTTTATTAAAACATGCATCGTTTTTCTACGCTTTATCTGGCTTACCCTTCCATATATTTAAACGCGGTTTGTTGCATCGGAAAGAGCAGATTTCAATGCATAGAGGGACGTTATTTCAGTTTCAAAATCAATTTCTAAATGCCTTAAAACTGGTCGTAAAAAGTACCTATTTTTGAAATTTTATTAAAACATGCATCGTTTTTCTACGCTTTATCTGGCTTACCCTTCCATATATTTAAACGCGGTTTGTTGCATCGGAAAGAGCAGATTTCAATGCATAGAGGGACGTTATTTCAGTTTCAAAATCAATTTCTAAATGCCTTAAAACTGGTCGTAAAAAGTACCTATTTTTGAAATTTTATTAAAACATGCATCGTTTTTCTACGCTTTATCTGGCTTACCCTTCCATATATTTAAACGCGGTTTGTTGCATCGGAAAGAGCAGATTTCAATGCATAGAGGGACGTTATTTCAGTTTCAAAATCAATTTCTAAATGCCTTAAAACTGGTCGTAAAAAGTACCTATTTTTGAAATTTTATTAAAACATGCATCGTTTTTCTACGCTTTATCTGGCTTACCCTTCCATATATTTAAACGCGGTTTGTTGCATCGGAAAGAGCAGATTTCAATGCATAGAGGGACGTTATTTCAGTTTCAAAATCAATTTCTAAATGCCTTAAAACTGGTCGTAAAAAGTACCTATTTTTGAAATTTTATTAAAACATGCATCGTTTTTCTACGCTTTATCTGGCTTACCCTTCCATATATTTAAACGCGGTTTGTTGCATCGGAAAGAGCAGATTTCAATGCATAGAGGGACGTTATTTCAGTTTCAAAATCAATTTCTAAATGCCTTAAAACTGGTCGTAAAAAGTACCTATTTTTGAAATTTTATTAAAACATGCATCGTTTTTCTACGCTTTATCTGGCTTACCCTTCCATATATTTAAACGCGGTTTGTTGCATCGGAAAGAGCAGATTTCAATGCATAGAGGGACGTTATTTCAGTTTCAAAATCAATTTCTAAATGCCTTAAAACTGGTCGTAAAAAGTACCTATTTTTGAAATTTTATTAAAACATGCATCGTTTTTCTACGCTTTATCTGGCTTACCCTTCCATATATTTAAACGCGGTTTGTTGCATCGGAAAGAGCAGATTTCAATGCATAGAGGGACGTTATTTCAGTTTCAAAATCAATTTCTAAATGCCTTAAAACTGGTCGTAAAAAGTACCTATTTTTGAAATTTTATTAAAACATGCATCGTTTTTCTACGCTTTATCTGGCTTACCCTTCCATATATTTAAACGCGGTTTGTTGCATCGGAAAGAGCAGATTTCAATGCATAGAGGGACGTTATTTCAGTTTCAAAATCAATTTCTAAATGCCTTAAAACTGGTCGTAAAAAGTACCTATTTTTGAAATTTTATTAAAACATGCATCGTTTTTCTACGCTTTATCTGGCTTACCCTTCCATATATTTAAACGCGGTTTGTTGCATCGGAAAGAGCAGATTTCAATGCATAGAGGGACGTTATTTCAGTTTCAAAATCAATTTCTAAATGCCTTAAAACTGGTCGTAAAAAGTACCTATTTTTGAAATTTTATTAAAACATGCATCGTTTTTCTACGCTTTATCTGGCTTACCCTTCCATATATTTAAACGCGGTTTGTTGCATCGGAAAGAGCAGATTTCAATGCATAGAGGGACGTTATTTCAGTTTCAAAATCAATTTCTAAATGCCTTAAAACTGGTCGTAAAAAGTACCTATTTTTGAAATTTTATTAAAACATGCATCGTTTTTCTACGCTTTATCTGGCTTACCCTTCCATATATTTAAACGCGGTTTGTTGCATCGGAAAGAGCAGATTTCAATGCATAGAGGGACGTTATTTCAGTTTCAAAATCAATTTCTAAATGCCTTAAAACTGGTCGTAAAAAGTACCTATTTTTGAAATTTTATTAAAACATGCATCGTTTTTCTACGCTTTATCTGGCTTACCCTTCCATATATTTAAACGCGGTTTGTTGCATCGGAAAGAGCAGATTTCAATGCATAGAGGGACGTTATTTCAGTTTCAAAATCAATTTCTAAATGCCTTAAAACTGGTCGTAAAAAGTACCTATTTTTGAAATTTTATTAAAACATGCATCGTTTTTCTACGCTTTATCTGGCTTACCCTTCCATATATTTAAACGCGGTTTGTTGCATCGGAAAGAGCAGATTTCAATGCATAGAGGGACGTTATTTCAGTTTCAAAATCAATTTCTAAATGCCTTAAAACTGGTCGTAAAAAGTACCTATTTTTGAAATTTTATTAAAACATGCATCGTTTTTCTACGCTTTATCTGGCTTACCCTTCCATATATTTAAACGCGGTTTGTTGCATCGGAAAGAGCAGATTTCAATGCATAGAGGGACGTTATTTCAGTTTCAAAATCAATTTCTAAATGCCTTAAAACTGGTCGTAAAAAGTACCTATTTTTGAAATTTTATTAAAACATGCATCGTTTTTCTACGCTTTATCTGGCTTACCCTTCCATATATTTAAACGCGGTTTGTTGCATCGGAAAGAGCAGATTTCAATGCATAGAGGGACGTTATTTCAGTTTCAAAATCAATTTCTAAATGCCTTAAAACTGGTCGTAAAAAGTACCTATTTTTGAAATTTTATTAAAACATGCATCGTTTTTCTACGCTTTATCTGGCTTACCCTTCCATATATTTAAACGCGGTTTGTTGCATCGGAAAGAGCAGATTTCAATGCATAGAGGGACGTTATTTCAGTTTCAAAATCAATTTCTAAATGCCTTAAAACTGGTCGTAAAAAGTACCTATTTTTGAAATTTTATTAAAACATGCATCGTTTTTCTACGCTTTATCTGGCTTACCCTTCCATATATTTAAACGCGGTTTGTTGCATCGGAAAGAGCAGATTTCAATGCATAGAGGGACGTTATTTCAGTTTCAAAATCAATTTCTAAATGCCTTAAAACTGGTCGTAAAAAGTACCTATTTTTGAAATTTTATTAAAACATGCATCGTTTTTCTACGCTTTATCTGGCTTACCCTTCCATATATTTAAACGCGGTTTGTTGCATCGGAAAGAGCAGATTTCAATGCATAGAGGGACGTTATTTCAGTTTCAAAATCAATTTCTAAATGCCTTAAAACTGGTCGTAAAAAGTACCTATTTTTGAAATTTTATTAAAACATGCATCGTTTTTCTACGCTTTATCTGGCTTACCCTTCCATATATTTAAACGCGGTTTGTTGCATCGGAAAGAGCAGATTTCAATGCATAGAGGGACGTTATTTCAGTTTCAAAATCAATTTCTAAATGCCTTAAAACTGGTCGTAAAAAGTACCTATTTTTGAAATTTTATTAAAACATGCATCGTTTTTCTACGCTTTATCTGGCTTACCCTTCCATATATTTAAACGCGGTTTGTTGCATCGGAAAGAGCAGATTTCAATGCATAGAGGGACGTTATTTCAGTTTCAAAATCAATTTCTAAATGCCTTAAAACTGGTCGTAAAAAGTACCTATTTTTGAAATTTTATTAAAACATGCATCGTTTTTCTACGCTTTATCTGGCTTACCCTTCCATATATTTAAACGCGGTTTGTTGCATCGGAAAGAGCAGATTTCAATGCATAGAGGGACGTTATTTCAGTTTCAAAATCAATTTCTAAATGCCTTAAAACTGGTCGTAAAAAGTACCTATTTTTGAAATTTTATTAAAACATGCATCGTTTTTCTACGCTTTATCTGGCTTACCCTTCCATATATTTAAACGCGGTTTGTTGCATCGGAAAGAGCAGATTTCAATGCATAGAGGGACGTTATTTCAGTTTCAAAATCAATTTCTAAATGCCTTAAAACTGGTCGTAAAAAGTACCTATTTTTGAAATTTTATTAAAACATGCATCGTTTTTCTACGCTTTATCTGGCTTACCCTTCCATATATTTAAACGCGGTTTGTTGCATCGGAAAGAGCAGATTTCAATGCATAGAGGGACGTTATTTCAGTTTCAAAATCAATTTCTAAATGCCTTAAAACTGGTCGTAAAAAGTACCTATTTTTGAAATTTTATTAAAACATGCATCGTTTTTCTACGCTTTATCTGGCTTACCCTTCCATATATTTAAACGCGGTTTGTTGCATCGGAAAGAGCAGATTTCAATGCATAGAGGGACGTTATTTCAGTTTCAAAATCAATTTCTAAATGCCTTAAAACTGGTCGTAAAAAGTACCTATTTTTGAAATTTTATTAAAACATGCATCGTTTTTCTACGCTTTATCTGGCTTACCCTTCCATATATTTAAACGCGGTTTGTTGCATCGGAAAGAGCAGATTTCAATGCATAGAGGGACGTTATTTCAGTTTCAAAATCAATTTCTAAATGCCTTAAAACTGGTCGTAAAAAGTACCTATTTTTGAAATTTTATTAAAACATGCATCGTTTTTCTACGCTTTATCTGGCTTACCCTTCCATATATTTAAACGCGGTTTGTTGCATCGGAAAGAGCAGATTTCAATGCATAGAGGGACGTTATTTCAGTTTCAAAATCAATTTCTAAATGCCTTAAAACTGGTCGTAAAAAGTACCTATTTTTGAAATTTTATTAAAACATGCATCGTTTTTCTACGCTTTATCTGGCTTACCCTTCCATATATTTAAACGCGGTTTGTTGCATCGGAAAGAGCAGATTTCAATGCATAGAGGGACGTTATTTCAGTTTCAAAATCAATTTCTAAATGCCTTAAAACTGGTCGTAAAAAGTACCTATTTTTGAAATTTTATTAAAACATGCATCGTTTTTCTACGCTTTATCTGGCTTACCCTTCCATATATTTAAACGCGGTTTGTTGCATCGGAAAGAGCAGATTTCAATGCATAGAGGGACGTTATTTCAGTTTCAAAATCAATTTCTAAATGCCTTAAAACTGGTCGTAAAAAGTACCTATTTTTGAAATTTTATTAAAACATGCATCGTTTTTCTACGCTTTATCTGGCTTACCCTTCCATATATTTAAACGCGGTTTGTTGCATCGGAAAGAGCAGATTTCAATGCATAGAGGGACGTTATTTCAGTTTCAAAATCAATTTCTAAATGCCTTAAAACTGGTCGTAAAAAGTACCTATTTTTGAAATTTTATTAAAACATGCATCGTTTTTCTACGCTTTATCTGGCTTACCCTTCCATATATTTAAACGCGGTTTGTTGCATCGGAAAGAGCAGATTTCAATGCATAGAGGGACGTTATTTCAGTTTCAAAATCAATTTCTAAATGCCTTAAAACTGGTCGTAAAAAGTACCTATTTTTGAAATTTTATTAAAACATGCATCGTTTTTCTACGCTTTATCTGGCTTACCCTTCCATATATTTAAACGCGGTTTGTTGCATCGGAAAGAGCAGATTTCAATGCATAGAGGGACGTTATTTCAGTTTCAAAATCAATTTCTAAATGCCTTAAAACTGGTCGTAAAAAGTACCTATTTTTGAAATTTTATTAAAACATGCATCGTTTTTCTACGCTTTATCTGGCTTACCCTTCCATATATTTAAACGCGGTTTGTTGCATCGGAAAGAGCAGATTTCAATGCATAGAGGGACGTTATTTCAGTTTCAAAATCAATTTCTAAATGCCTTAAAACTGGTCGTAAAAAGTACCTATTTTTGAAATTTTATTAAAACATGCATCGTTTTTCTACGCTTTATCTGGCTTACCCTTCCATATATTTAAACGCGGTTTGTTGCATCGGAAAGAGCAGATTTCAATGCATAGAGGGACGTTATTTCAGTTTCAAAATCAATTTCTAAATGCCTTAAAACTGGTCGTAAAAAGTACCTATTTTTGAAATTTTATTAAAACATGCATCGTTTTTCTACGCTTTATCTGGCTTACCCTTCCATATATTTAAACGCGGTTTGTTGCATCGGAAAGAGCAGATTTCAATGCATAGAGGGACGTTATTTCAGTTTCAAAATCAATTTCTAAATGCCTTAAAACTGGTCGTAAAAAGTACCTATTTTTGAAATTTTATTAAAACATGCATCGTTTTTCTACGCTTTATCTGGCTTACCCTTCCATATATTTAAACGCGGTTTGTTGCATCGGAAAGAGCAGATTTCAATGCATAGAGGGACGTTATTTCAGTTTCAAAATCAATTTCTAAATGCCTTAAAACTGGTCGTAAAAAGTACCTATTTTTGAAATTTTATTAAAACATGCATCGTTTTTCTACGCTTTATCTGGCTTACCCTTCCATATATTTAAACGCGGTTTGTTGCATCGGAAAGAGCAGATTTCAATGCATAGAGGGACGTTATTTCAGTTTCAAAATCAATTTCTAAATGCCTTAAAACTGGTCGTAAAAAGTACCTATTTTTGAAATTTTATTAAAACATGCATCGTTTTTCTACGCTTTATCTGGCTTACCCTTCCATATATTTAAACGCGGTTTGTTGCATCGGAAAGAGCAGATTTCAATGCATAGAGGGACGTTATTTCAGTTTCAAAATCAATTTCTAAATGCCTTAAAACTGGTCGTAAAAAGTACCTATTTTTGAAATTTTATTAAAACATGCATCGTTTTTCTACGCTTTATCTGGCTTACCCTTCCATATATTTAAACGCGGTTTGTTGCATCGGAAAGAGCAGATTTCAATGCATAGAGGGACGTTATTTCAGTTTCAAAATCAATTTCTAAATGCCTTAAAACTGGTCGTAAAAAGTACCTATTTTTGAAATTTTATTAAAACATGCATCGTTTTTCTACGCTTTATCTGGCTTACCCTTCCATATATTTAAACGCGGTTTGTTGCATCGGAAAGAGCAGATTTCAATGCATAGAGGGACGTTATTTCAGTTTCAAAATCAATTTCTAAATGCCTTAAAACTGGTCGTAAAAAGTACCTATTTTTGAAATTTTATTAAAACATGCATCGTTTTTCTACGCTTTATCTGGCTTACCCTTCCATATATTTAAACGCGGTTTGTTGCATCGGAAAGAGCAGATTTCAATGCATAGAGGGACGTTATTTCAGTTTCAAAATCAATTTCTAAATGCCTTAAAACTGGTCGTAAAAAGTACCTATTTTTGAAATTTTATTAAAACATGCATCGTTTTTCTACGCTTTATCTGGCTTACCCTTCCATATATTTAAACGCGGTTTGTTGCATCGGAAAGAGCAGATTTCAATGCATAGAGGGACGTTATTTCAGTTTCAAAATCAATTTCTAAATGCCTTAAAACTGGTCGTAAAAAGTCCATTTCTCAAATGCCTCTTAAAATCGGTCGTAAAAAGTACTATTTTGAAATTTTAATTAAACATGCATATCGTTTTTCTACGCTTTATCTGGCTTACCCTTCCATATATTTAAACGCGGTTTTGCTTCGGAAAGAGCATTTCAAAATCCATTACTAAATGCCTAAAACTGTCGTAAAAAGTACCTATTTTGAATTTTATTAAACATGCATCGTTTTCTACGCTTTATCTGGCTTACCCTTCCATATATTTAAACGCGGTTTGTTGCATCGGAAAGAGCAGATTTCAATGCATAGAGGGACGTTATTTCAGTTTCAAAATCAATTTCTAAATGCCTTAAAACTGGTCGTAAAAAGTACCTATTTTTGAAATTTTATTAAAACATGCATCGTTTTTCTACGCTTTATCTGGCTTACCCTTCCATATATTTAAACGCGGTTTGTTGCATCGGAAAGAGCAGATTTCAATGCATAGAGGGACGTTATTTCAGTTTCAAAATCAATTTCTAAATGCCTTAAAACTGGTCGTAAAAAGTACCTATTTTTGAAATTTTATTAAAACATGCATCGTTTTTCTACGCTTTATCTGGCTTACCCTTCCATATATTTAAACGCGGTTTGTTGCATCGGAAAGAGCAGATTTCAATGCATAGAGGGACGTTATTTCAGTTTCAAAATCAATTTCTAAATGCCTTAAAACTGGTCGTAAAAAGTACCTATTTTTGAAATTTTATTAAAACATGCATCGTTTTTCTACGCTTTATCTGGCTTACCCTTCCATATATTTAAACGCGGTTTGTTGCATCGGAAAGAGCAGATTTCAATGCATAGAGGGACGTTATTTCAGTTTCAAAATCAATTTCTAAATGCCTTAAAACTGGTCGTAAAAAGTACCTATTTTTGAAATTTTATTAAAACATGCATCGTTTTTCTACGCTTTATCTGGCTTACCCTTCCATATATTTAAACGCGGTTTGTTGCATCGGAAAGAGCAGATTTCAATGCATAGAGGGACGTTATTTCAGTTTCAAAATCAATTTCTAAATGCCTTAAAACTGGTCGTAAAAAGTACCTATTTTTGAAATTTTATTAAAACATGCATCGTTTTTCTACGCTTTATCTGGCTTACCCTTCCATATATTTAAACGCGGTTTGTTGCATCGGAAAGAGCAGATTTCAATGCATAGAGGGACGTTATTTCAGTTTCAAAATCAATTTCTAAATGCCTTAAAACTGGTCGTAAAAAGTACCTATTTTTGAAATTTTATTAAAACATGCATCGTTTTTCTACGCTTTATCTGGCTTACCCTTCCATATATTTAAACGCGGTTTGTTGCATCGGAAAGAGCAGATTTCAATGCATAGAGGGACGTTATTTCAGTTTCAAAATCAATTTCTAAATGCCTTAAAACTGGTCGTAAAAAGTACCTATTTTTGAAATTTTATTAAAACATGCATCGTTTTTCTACGCTTTATCTGGCTTACCCTTCCATATATTTAAACGCGGTTTGTTGCATCGGAAAGAGCAGATTTCAATGCATAGAGGGACGTTATTTCAGTTTCAAAATCAATTTCTAAATGCCTTAAAACTGGTCGTAAAAAGTACCTATTTTTGAAATTTTATTAAAACATGCATCGTTTTTCTACGCTTTATCTGGCTTACCCTTCCATATATTTAAACGCGGTTTGTTGCATCGGAAAGAGCAGATTTCAATGCATAGAGGGACGTTATTTCAGTTTCAAAATCAATTTCTAAATGCCTTAAAACTGGTCGTAAAAAGTACCTATTTTTGAAATTTTATTAAAACATGCATCGTTTTTCTACGCTTTATCTGGCTTACCCTTCCATATATTTAAACGCGGTTTGTTGCATCGGAAAGAGCAGATTTCAATGCATAGAGGGACGTTATTTCAGTTTCAAAATCAATTTCTAAATGCCTTAAAACTGGTCGTAAAAAGTACCTATTTTTGAAATTTTATTAAAACATGCATCGTTTTTCTACGCTTTATCTGGCTTACCCTTCCATATATTTAAACGCGGTTTGTTGCATCGGAAAGAGCAGATTTCAATGCATAGAGGGACGTTATTTCAGTTTCAAAATCAATTTCTAAATGCCTTAAAACTGGTCGTAAAAAGTACCTATTTTTGAAATTTTATTAAAACATGCATCGTTTTTCTACGCTTTATCTGGCTTACCCTTCCATATATTTAAACGCGGTTTGTTGCATCGGAAAGAGCAGATTTCAATGCATAGAGGGACGTTATTTCAGTTTCAAAATCAATTTCTAAATGCCTTAAAACTGGTCGTAAAAAGTACCTATTTTTGAAATTTTATTAAAACATGCATCGTTTTTCTACGCTTTATCTGGCTTACCCTTCCATATATTTAAACGCGGTTTGTTGCATCGGAAAGAGCAGATTTCAATGCATAGAGGGACGTTATTTCAGTTTCAAAATCAATTTCTAAATGCCTTAAAACTGGTCGTAAAAAGTACCTATTTTTGAAATTTTATTAAAACATGCATCGTTTTTCTACGCTTTATCTGGCTTACCCTTCCATATATTTAAACGCGGTTTGTTGCATCGGAAAGAGCAGATTTCAATGCATAGAGGGACGTTATTTCAGTTTCAAAATCAATTTCTAAATGCCTTAAAACTGGTCGTAAAAAGTACCTATTTTTGAAATTTTATTAAAACATGCATCGTTTTTCTACGCTTTATCTGGCTTACCCTTCCATATATTTAAACGCGGTTTGTTGCATCGGAAAGAGCAGATTTCAATGCATAGAGGGACGTTATTTCAGTTTCAAAATCAATTTCTAAATGCCTTAAAACTGGTCGTAAAAAGTACCTATTTTTGAAATTTTATTAAAACATGCATCGTTTTTCTACGCTTTATCTGGCTTACCCTTCCATATATTTAAACGCGGTTTGTTGCATCGGAAAGAGCAGATTTCAATGCATAGAGGGACGTTATTTCAGTTTCAAAATCAATTTCTAAATGCCTTAAAACTGGTCGTAAAAAGTACCTATTTTTGAAATTTTATTAAAACATGCATCGTTTTTCTACGCTTTATCTGGCTTACCCTTCCATATATTTAAACGCGGTTTGTTGCATCGGAAAGAGCAGATTTCAATGCATAGAGGGACGTTATTTCAGTTTCAAAATCAATTTCTAAATGCCTTAAAACTGGTCGTAAAAAGTACCTATTTTTGAAATTTTATTAAAACATGCATCGTTTTTCTACGCTTTATCTGGCTTACCCTTCCATATATTTAAACGCGGTTTGTTGCATCGGAAAGAGCAGATTTCAATGCATAGAGGGACGTTATTTCAGTTTCAAAATCAATTTCTAAATGCCTTAAAACTGGTCGTAAAAAGTACCTATTTTTGAAATTTTATTAAAACATGCATCGTTTTTCTACGCTTTATCTGGCTTACCCTTCCATATATTTAAACGCGGTTTGTTGCATCGGAAAGAGCAGATTTCAATGCATAGAGGGACGTTATTTCAGTTTCAAAATCAATTTCTAAATGCCTTAAAACTGGTCGTAAAAAGTACCTATTTTTGAAATTTTATTAAAACATGCATCGTTTTTCTACGCTTTATCTGGCTTACCCTTCCATATATTTAAACGCGGTTTGTTGCATCGGAAAGAGCAGATTTCAATGCATAGAGGGACGTTATTTCAGTTTCAAAATCAATTTCTAAATGCCTTAAAACTGGTCGTAAAAAGTACCTATTTTTGAAATTTTATTAAAACATGCATCGTTTTTCTACGCTTTATCTGGCTTACCCTTCCATATATTTAAACGCGGTTTGTTGCATCGGAAAGAGCAGATTTCAATGCATAGAGGGACGTTATTTCAGTTTCAAAATCAATTTCTAAATGCCTTAAAACTGGTCGTAAAAAGTACCTATTTTTGAAATTTTATTAAAACATGCATCGTTTTTCTACGCTTTATCTGGCTTACCCTTCCATATATTTAAACGCGGTTTGTTGCATCGGAAAGAGCAGATTTCAATGCATAGAGGGACGTTATTTCAGTTTCAAAATCAATTTCTAAATGCCTTAAAACTGGTCGTAAAAAGTACCTATTTTTGAAATTTTATTAAAACATGCATCGTTTTTCTACGCTTTATCTGGCTTACCCTTCCATATATTTAAACGCGGTTTGTTGCATCGGAAAGAGCAGATTTCAATGCATAGAGGGACGTTATTTCAGTTTCAAAATCAATTTCTAAATGCCTTAAAACTGGTCGTAAAAAGTACCTATTTTTGAAATTTTATTAAAACATGCATCGTTTTTCTACGCTTTATCTGGCTTACCCTTCCATATATTTAAACGCGGTTTGTTGCATCGGAAAGAGCAGATTTCAATGCATAGAGGGACGTTATTTCAGTTTCAAAATCAATTTCTAAATGCCTTAAAACTGGTCGTAAAAAGTACCTATTTTTGAAATTTTATTAAAACATGCATCGTTTTTCTACGCTTTATCTGGCTTACCCTTCCATATATTTAAACGCGGTTTGTTGCATCGGAAAGAGCAGATTTCAATGCATAGAGGGACGTTATTTCAGTTTCAAAATCAATTTCTAAATGCCTTAAAACTGGTCGTAAAAAGTACCTATTTTTGAAATTTTATTAAAACATGCATCGTTTTTCTACGCTTTATCTGGCTTACCCTTCCATATATTTAAACGCGGTTTGTTGCATCGGAAAGAGCAGATTTCAATGCATAGAGGGACGTTATTTCAGTTTCAAAATCAATTTCTAAATGCCTTAAAACTGGTCGTAAAAAGTACCTATTTTTGAAATTTTATTAAAACATGCATCGTTTTTCTACGCTTTATCTGGCTTACCCTTCCATATATTTAAACGCGGTTTGTTGCATCGGAAAGAGCAGATTTCAATGCATAGAGGGACGTTATTTCAGTTTCAAAATCAATTTCTAAATGCCTTAAAACTGGTCGTAAAAAGTACCTATTTTTGAAATTTTATTAAAACATGCATCGTTTTTCTACGCTTTATCTGGCTTACCCTTCCATATATTTAAACGCGGTTTGTTGCATCGGAAAGAGCAGATTTCAATGCATAGAGGGACGTTATTTCAGTTTCAAAATCAATTTCTAAATGCCTTAAAACTGGTCGTAAAAAGTACCTATTTTTGAAATTTTATTAAAACATGCATCGTTTTTCTACGCTTTATCTGGCTTACCCTTCCATATATTTAAACGCGGTTTGTTGCATCGGAAAGAGCAGATTTCAATGCATAGAGGGACGTTATTTCAGTTTCAAAATCAATTTCTAAATGCCTTAAAACTGGTCGTAAAAAGTACCTATTTTTGAAATTTTATTAAAACATGCATCGTTTTTCTACGCTTTATCTGGCTTACCCTTCCATATATTTAAACGCGGTTTGTTGCATCGGAAAGAGCAGATTTCAATGCATAGAGGGACGTTATTTCAGTTTCAAAATCAATTTCTAAATGCCTTAAAACTGGTCGTAAAAAGTACCTATTTTTGAAATTTTATTAAAACATGCATCGTTTTTCTACGCTTTATCTGGCTTACCCTTCCATATATTTAAACGCGGTTTGTTGCATCGGAAAGAGCAGATTTCAATGCATAGAGGGACGTTATTTCAGTTTCAAAATCAATTTCTAAATGCCTTAAAACTGGTCGTAAAAAGTACCTATTTTTGAAATTTTATTAAAACATGCATCGTTTTTCTACGCTTTATCTGGCTTACCCTTCCATATATTTAAACGCGGTTTGTTGCATCGGAAAGAGCAGATTTCAATGCATAGAGGGACGTTATTTCAGTTTCAAAATCAATTTCTAAATGCCTTAAAACTGGTCGTAAAACGTACCTATTTTTGAAATTTTATTAAAACATGCATCGTTTTTCTACGCTTTATCTGGCTCACCCTTCCATATATTTAAACGCGGTTTGTTGCATCGGAAAGAGCAGATTTCAATGCATAGAGGGACGTTATTTCAGTTTCAAAATCAATTTCTAAATGCCTTAAAACTGGTCGTAAAAAGTAGCTATTTTTGAAATTTTATTAAAACATGCATCGTTTTTCTACGCTTTATCTGGCTTACCCTTCCATATATTTAAACGCGGTTTGTTGCATCGGAAAGAGCAGATTTCAATGCATAGAGGGACGTTATTTCAGTTTCAAAATCAATTTCAAAATGCCTTAAAACTGGTCGTAAAAAGTACCTATTTTTGAAATTTTATTAAAACATGCATCGTTTTTCTACGCTTTATCTGGCTTACCCTTCCATATGTTTAAACGCGGTTTGTTGCATCGGAAAGAGCAGATTTCAATGCATAGAGGGACGTTATTTCAGTTTCAAAATCAATTTCTAAATGCCTTAAAACTGGTCGTAAAAAGTACCTATTTTTGAAATTTTATTAAAACATGCATCGTTTTTCTACGCTTTATCTGGCTTACCCTTCCATATATTTAAACGCGGTTTGTTGCATCGGAAAGAGCAGATTTCAATGCATAGAGGGACGTTATTTCAGTTTCAAAATCAATTTCTAAATGCCTTAAAACTGGTCGTAAAAAGTACCTATTTTTGAAATTTTATTAAAACATGCATCGTTTTTCTACGCTTTATCTGGCTTACCCTTCCATATATTTAAACGCGGTTTGTTGCATCGGAAAGAGCAGATTTCAATGCATAGAGGGACGTTATTTCAGTTTCAAAATCAATTTCTAAATGCCTTAAAACTGGTCGTAAAAAGTACCTATTTTTGAAATTTTATTAAAACATGCATCGTTTTTCTACGCTTTATCTGGCTTACCCTTCCATATATTTAAACGCGGTTTGTTGCATCGGAAAGAGCAGATTTCAATGCATAGAGGGACGTTATTTCAGTTTCAAAATCAATTTCTAAATGCCTTAAAACTGGTCGTAAAAAGTACCTATTTTTGAAATTTTATTAAAACATGCATCGTTTTTCTACGCTTTATCTGGCTTACCCTTCCATATATTTAAACGCGGTTTGTTGCATCGGAAAGAGCAGATTTCAATGCATAGAGGGACGTTATTTCAGTTTCAAAATCAATTTCTAAATGCCTTAAAACTGGTCGTAAAAAGTACCTATTTTTGAAATTTTATTAAAACATGCATCGTTTTTCTACGCTTTATCTGGCTTACCCTTCCATATATTTAAACGCGGTTTGTTGCATCGGAAAGAGCAGATTTCAATGCATAGAGGGACGTTATTTCAGTTTCAAAATCAATTTCTAAATGCCTTAAAACTGGTCGTAAAAAGTACCTATTTTTGAAATTTTATTAAATTTTATTAAAACATGCATCGTTTTTCTACGCTTTATCTGGCTCACCCTTCCATATATTTAAACGCGGTTTGTTGCATCGGAAAGAGCAGATTTCAATGCATAGAGGGACGTTATTTCAGTTTCAAAATCAATTTCTAAATGCCTTAAAACTGGTCGTAAAAAGTACCTATTTTTGAAATTTTATTAAAACATGCATCGTTTTTCTACGCTTTATCTGGCTTACCCTTCCATATATTTAAACGCGGTTTGTTGCATCGGAAAGAGCAGATTTCAATGCATAGAGGGACGTTATTTCAGTTTCAAAATCAATTTCAAAATGCCTTAAAACTGGTCGTAAAAAGTACCTATTTTTGAAATTTTATTAAAACATGCATCGTTTTTCTACGCTTTATCTGGCTTACCCTTCCATATATTTAAACGCGGTTTGTTGCATCGGAAAGAGCAGATTTCAATGCATAGAGGGACGTTATTTCAGTTTCAAAATCAATTTCTAAATGCCTTAAAACTGGTCGTAAAAAGTACCTATTTTTGAAATTTTATTAAAACATGCATCGCTTTTCTACGCTTTATCTGGCTCACCCTTCCATATATTTAAACGCGGTTTGTTGCATCGGAAAGAGCAGATTTCAATGCATAGAGGGACGTTATTTCAGTTTCAAAATCAATTTCTAAATGCCTTAAAACTGGTCGTAAAAAGTACCTATTTTTGAAATTTTATTAAAACATGCATCGTTTTTCTACGCTTTATCTGGCTTACCCTTCCATATATTTAAACGCGGTTTGTTGCATCGGAAAGAGCAGATTTCAATGCATAGAGGGACGTTATTTCAGTTTCAAAATCAATTTCTAAATGCCTTAAAACTGGTCGTAAAAAGTACCTATTTTTGAAATTTTATTAAAACATGCATCGTTTTTCTACGCTTTATCTGGCTTACCCTTCCATATATTTAAACGCGGTTTGTTGCATCGGAAAGAGCAGATTTCAATGCATAGAGGGACGTTATTTCAGTTTCAAAATCAATTTCTAAATGCCTTAAAACTGGTCGTAAAAAGTACCTATTTTTGAAATTTTATTAAAACATGCATCGTTTTTCTACGCTTTATCTGGCTTACCCTTCCATATATTTAAACGCGGTTTGTTGCATCGGAAAGAGCAGATTTCAATGCATAGAGGGACGTTATTTCAGTTTCAAAATCAATTTCTAAATGCCTTAAAACTGGTCGTAAAAAGTACCTATTTTTGAAATTTTATTAAAACATGCATCGTTTTTCTACGCTTTATCTGGCTTACCCTTCCATATATTTAAACGCGGTTTGTTGCATCGGAAAGAGCAGATTTCAATGCATAGAGGGACGTTATTTCAGTTTCAAAATCAATTTCTAAATGCCTTAAAACTGGTCGTAAAAAGTACCTATTTTTGAAATTTTATTAAAACATGCATCGTTTTTCTACGCTTTATCTGGCTTACCCTTCCATATATTTAAACGCGGTTTGTTGCATCGGAAAGAGCAGATTTCAATGCATAGAGGGACGTTATTTCAGTTTCAAAATCAATTTCTAAATGCCTTAAAACTGGTCGTAAAAAGTACCTATTTTTGAAATTTTATTAAAACATGCATCGTTTTTCTACGCTTTATCTGGCTTACCCTTCCATATATTTAAACGCGGTTTGTTGCATCGGAAAGAGCAGATTTCAATGCATAGAGGGACGTTATTTCAGTTTCAAAATCAATATCTAAATGCCTTAAAACTGGTCGTGAAAAGTACCTATTTTTGAAATTTTATTAAAACATGCATCGTTTTTCTACGCTTTATCTGGCTTACCCTTCCATATATTTAAACGCGGTTTGTTGCATCGGAAAGAGCAGATTTCAATGCATAGAGGGACGTTATTTCAGTTTCAAAATCAATTTCTAAATGCCTTAAAACTGGTCGTAAAAAGTACCTATTTTTGAAATTTTATTAAAACATGCATCGTTTTTCTACGCTTTATCTGGCTTACCCTTCCATATATTTAAACGCGGTTTGTTGCATCGGAAAGAGCAGATTTCAATGCATAGAGGGACGTTATTTCAGTTTCAAAATCAATTTCTAAATGCCTTAAAACTGGTCGTAAAAAGTACCTATTTTTGAAATTTTATTAAAACATGCATCGTTTTTCTACGCTTTATCTGGCTTACCCTTCCATATATTTAAACGCGGTTTGTTGCATCGGAAAGAGCAGATTTCAATGCATAGAGGGACGTTATTTCAGTTTCAAAATCAATTTCTAAATGCCTTAAAACTGGTCGTAAAAAGTACCTATTTTTGAAATTTTATTAAAACATGCATCGTTTTTCTACGCTTTATCTGGCTTACCCTTCCATATATTTAAACGCGGTTTGTTGCATCGGAAAGAGCAGATTTCAATGCATAGAGGGACGTTATTTCAGTTTCAAAATCAATTTCTAAATGCCTTAAAACTGGTCGTAAAAAGTACCTATTTTTGAAATTTTATTAAAACATGCATCGTTTTTCTACACTTTATCTGGCTTACCCTTCCATATATTTAAACGCGGTTTGTTGCATCGGAAAGAGCAGATTTCAATGCATAGAGGGACGTTATTTCAGTTTCAAAATCAATTTCTAAATGCCTTAAAACTGGTCGTAAAAAGTACCTATTTTTGAAATTTTATTAAAACATGCATCGTTTTTCTACGCTTTATCTGGCTTACCCTTCCATATATTTAAACGCGGTTTGTTGCATCGGAAAGAGCAGATTTCAATGCATAGAGGGACGTTATTTCAGTTTCAAAATCAATTTCTAAATGCCTTAAAACTGGTCGTAAAACGTACCTATTTTTGAAATTTTATTAAAACATGCATCGTTTTTCTACGCTTTATCTGGCTCACCCTTCCATATATTTAAACGCGGTTTGTTGCATCGGAAAGAGCAGATTTCAATGCATAGAGGGACGTTATTTCAGTTTCAAAATCAATTTCTAAATGCCTTAAAACTGGTCGTAAAAAGTAGCTATTTTTGAAATTTTATTAAAACATGCATCGTTTTTCTACGCTTTATCTGGCTTACCCTTCCATATATTTAAACGCGGTTTGTTGCATCGGAAAGAGCAGATTTCAATGCATAGAGGGACGTTATTTCAGTTTCAAAATCAATTTCAAAATGCCTTAAAACTGGTCGTAAAAAGTACCTATTTTTGAAATTTTATTAAAACATGCATCGTTTTTCTACGCTTTATCTGGCTTACCCTTCCATATGTTTAAACGCGGTTTGTTGCATCGGAAAGAGCAGATTTCAATGCATAGAGGGACGTTATTTCAGTTTCAAAATCAATTTCTAAATGCCTTAAAACTGGTCGTAAAAAGTACCTATTTTTGAAATTTTATTAAAACATGCATCGTTTTTCTACGCTTTATCTGGCTTACCCTTCCATATATTTAAACGCGGTTTGTTGCATCGGAAAGAGCAGATTTCAATGCATAGAGGGACGTTATTTCAGTTTCAAAATCAATTTCTAAATGCCTTAAAACTGGTCGTAAAAAGTACCTATTTTTGAAATTTTATTAAAACATGCATCGTTTTTCTACGCTTTATCTGGCTTACCCTTCCATATATTTAAACGCGGTTTGTTGCATCGGAAAGAGCAGATTTCAATGCATAGAGGGACGTTATTTCAGTTTCAAAATCAATTTCTAAATGCCTTAAAACTGGTCGTAAAAAGTACCTATTTTTGAAATTTTATTAAAACATGCATCGTTTTTCTACGCTTTATCTGGCTTACCCTTCCATATATTTAAACGCGGTTTGTTGCATCGGAAAGAGCAGATTTCAATGCATAGAGGGACGTTATTTCAGTTTCAAAATCAATTTCTAAATGCCTTAAAACTGGTCGTGAAAAGTACCTATTTTTGAAATTTTATTAAAACATGCATCGTTTTTCTACGCTTTATCTGGCTTACCCTTCCATATATTTAAACGCGGTTTGTTGCATCGGAAAGAGCAGATTTCAATGCATAGAGGGACGTTATTTCAGTTTCAAAATCAATTTCTAAATGCCTTAAAACTGGTCGTAAAAAGTACCTATTTTTGAAATTTTATTAAAACATGCATCGTTTTTCTACGCTTTATCTGGCTTACCCTTCCATATATTTAAACGCGGTTTGTTGCATCGGAAAGAGCAGATTTCAATGCATAGAGGGACGTTATTTCAGTTTCAAAATCAATTTCAAAATGCGTTAAAACTGGTCGTAAAAAGTACCTATTTTTGAAATTTTATTAAAACATGCATCGTTTTTCTACGCTTTATCTGGCTTACCCTTCCATATATTTAAACGCGGTTTGTTGCATCGGAAAGAGCAGATTTCAATGCATAGAGGGACGTTATTTCAGTTTCAAAATCAATTTCTAAATGCCTTAAAACTGGTCGTAAAAAGTACCTATTTTTGAAATTTTATTAAAACATGCATCGTTTTTCTACGCTTTATCTGGCTTACCCTTCCATATATTTAAACGCGGTTTGTTGCATCGGAAAGAGCAGATTTCAATGCATAGAGGGACGTTATTTCAGTTTCAAAATCAATTTCTAAATGCCTTAAAACTGGTCGTAAAAAGTACCTATTTTTGAAATTTTATTAAAACATGCATCGTTTTTCTACCCTTTATCAGGCTTACCCTTCCATATATTTAAACGCGGTTTGTTGCATCGGAAAGAGCAGATTTCAATGCATAGAGGGACGTTATTTCAGTTTCAAAATCAATTTCTAAATGCCTTAAAACTGGTCGTAAAGAGTACCTATATTTTAAATTTTATTAAAACATGCATCGTTTTTCTACGCTTTATCTGGCTTACCCTTCCATATATTTAAACGCGGTTTGTTGCATCGGAAAGAGCAGATTTCAATGCATAGAGGGACGTTATTTCAGTTTCAAAATCAATTTCTAAATGCCTTAAAACTGGTCGTAAAAAGTACCTATTTTTGAAATTTTATTAAAACATGCATCGTTTTTCTACGCTTTATCTGGCTTACCCTTCCATATATTTAAACGCGGTTTGTTGCATCGGAAAGAGCAGATTTCAATGCATAGAGGGACGTTATTTCAGTTTCAAAATCAATTTCTAAATGCCTTAAAACTGGTCGTAAAAAGTACCTATTTTTGAAATTTTATTAAAACATGCATCGTTTTTCTACGCTTTATCTGGCTTACCCTTCCATATATTTAAACGCGGTTTGTTGCATCGGAAAGAGCAGATTTCAATGCATAGAGGGACGTTATTTCAGTTTCAAAATCAATTTCTAAATGCCTTAAAACTGGTCGTGAAAAGTACCTATTTTTGAAATTTTATTAAAACATGCATCGTTTTTCTACGCTTTATCTGGCTTACCCTTCCATATATTTAAACGCGGTTTGTTGCATCGGAAAGAGCAGATTTCAATGCATAGAGGGACGTTATTTCAGTTTCAAAATCAATTTCTAAATGCCTTAAAACTGGTCGTAAAAAGTACCTATTTTTGAAATTTTATTAAAACATGCATCGTTTTTCTACGCTTTATCTGGCTTACCCTTCCATATATTTAAACGCGGTTTGTTGCATCGGAAAGAGCAGATTTCAATGCATAGAGGGACGTTATTTCAGTTTCAAAATCAATATCTAAATGCCTTAAAACTGGTCGTGAAAAGTACCTATTTTTGAAATTTTATTAAAACATGCATCATTTTTCTACGCTTTATCTGGCTTACCCTTCCATATATTTAAACGCGGTTTGTTGCATCGGAAAGAGCAGATTTCAATGCATAGAGGGACGTTATTTCAGTTTCAAAATCAATTTCTAAATGCCTTAAAACTGGTCGTAAAAAGTACCTATTTTTGAAATTTTATTAAAACATGCATCGTTTTTCTACGCTTTATCTGGCTTACCCTTCCATATATTTAAACGCGGTTTGTTGCATCGGAAAGAGCAGATTTCAATGCATAGAGGGACGTTATTTCAGTTTCAAAATCAATTTCTAAATGCCTTAAAACTGGTCGTAAAAAGTACCTATTTTTGAAATTTTATTAAAACATGCATCGTTTTTCTACGCTTTATCTGGCTTACCCTTCCATATATTTAAACGCGGTTTGTTGCATCGGAAAGAGCAGATTTCAATGCATAGAGGGACGTTATTTCAGTTTCAAAATCAATTTCTAAATGCCTTAAAACTGGTCGTAAAAAGTACCTATTTTTGAAATTTTATTAAAACATGCATCGTTTTTCTACGCTTTATCTGGCTTACCCTTCCATATATTTAAACGCGGTTTGTTGCATCGGAAAGAGCAGATTTCAATGCATAGAGAGACGTTATTTCAGTTTCAAAATCAATTTCTAAATGCCTTAAAACTGGTCGTAAAAAGTACCTATTTTTGAAATTTTATTAAAACATGCATCGTTTTTCTACGCTTTATCTGGCTTACCCTTCCATATATTTAAACGCGGTTTGTTGCATCGGAAAGAGCAGATTTCAATGCATAGAGGGACGTTATTTCAGTTTCAAAATCAATTTCTAAATGCCTTAAAACTGGTCGTAAAAAGTACCTATTTTTGAAATTTTATTAAAACATGCATCGTTTTTCTACGCTTTATCTGGCTTACCCTTCCATATATTTAAACGCGGTTTGTTGCATCGGAAAGAGCAGATTTCAATGCATAGAGGGACGTTATTTCAGTTTCAAAATCAATTTCAAAATGCCTTAAAACTGGTCGTAAAAAGTACCTATTTTTGAAATTTTATTAAAACATGCATCGTTTTTCTACGCTTTATCTGGCTTACCCTTCCATATATTTAAACGCGGTTTGTTGCATCGGAAAGAGCAGATTTCAATGCATAGAGGGACGTTATTTCAGTTTCAAAATCAATTTCTAAATGCCTTAAAACTGGTCGTAAAAAGTACCTATTTTTGAAATTTTATTAAAACATGCATCGTTTTTCTACGCTTTATCTGGCTTACCCTTCCATATGTTTAAACGCGGTTTGTTGCATCGGAAAGAGCAGATTTCAATGCATAGAGGGACGTTATTTCAGTTTCAAAATCAATTTCTAAATGCCTTAAAACTGGTCGTAAAAAGTACCTATTTTTGAAATTTTATTAAAACATGCATCGTTTTTCTACGCTTTATCTGGCTTACCCTTCCATATATTTAAACGCGGTTTGTTGCATCGGAAAGAGCAGATTTCAATGCATAGAGGGACGTTATTTCAGTTTCAAAATCAATTTCTAAATGCCTTAAAACTGGTCGTAAAAAGTACCTATTTTTGAAATTTTATTAAAACATGCATCGTTTTTCTACGCTTTATCTGGCTTACCCTTCCATATATTTAAACGCGGTTTGTTGCATCGGAAAGAGCAGATTTCAATGCATAGAGGGACGTTATTTCAGTTTCAAAATCAATTTCTAAATGCCTTAAAACTGGTCGTAAAAAGTACCTATTTTTGAAATTTTATTAAAACATGCATCGTTTTTCTACGCTTTATCTGGCTTACCCTTCCATATATTTAAACGCGGTTTGTTGCATCGGAAAGAGCAGATTTCAATGCATAGAGGGACGTTATTTCAGTTTCAAAATCAATTTCTAAATGCCTTAAAACTGGTCGTGAAAAGTAGCTATTTTTGAAATTTTATTAAAACATGCATCGTTTTTCTACGCTTTATCTGGCTTACCCTTCCATATATTTAAACGCGGTTTGTTGCATCGGAAAGAGCAGATTTCAATGCATAGAGGGACGTTATTTCAGTTTCAAAATCAATTTCTAAATGCCTTAAAACTGGTCGTAAAAAGTACCTATTTTTGAAATTTTATTAAAACATGCATCGTTTTTCTACGCTTTATCTGGCTTACCCTTCCATATATTTAAACGCGGTTTGTTGCATCGGAAAGAGCAGATTTCAATGCATAGAGGGACGTTATTTCAGTTTCAAAATCAATATCTAAATGCCTTAAAACTGGTCGTGAAAAGTACCTATTTTTGAAATTTTATTAAAACATGCATCATTTTTCTACGCTTTATCTGGCTTACCCTTCCATATATTTAAACGCGGTTTGTTGCATCGGAAAGAGCAGATTTCAATGCATAGAGGGACGTTATTTCAGTTTCAAAATCAATTTCTAAATGCCTTAAAACTGGTCGTAAAAAGTACCTATTTTTGAAATTTTATTAAAACATGCATCGTTTTTCTACGCTTTATCTGGCTTACCCTTCCATATATTTAAACGCGGTTTGTTGCATCGGAAAGAGCAGATTTCAATGCATAGAGGGACGTTATTTCAGTTTCAAAATCAATTTCTAAATGCCTTAAAACTGGTCGTAAAAAGTACCTATTTTTGAAATTTTATTAAAACATGCATCGTTTTTCTACGCTTTATCTGGCTTACCCTTCCATATATTTAAACGCGGTTTGTTGCATCGGAAAGAGCAGATTTCAATGCATAGAGGGACGTTATTTCAGTTTCAAAATCAATTTCTAAATGCCTTAAAACTGGTCGTAAAAAGTACCTATTTTTGAAATTTTATTAAAACATGCATCGTTTTTCTACGCTTTATCTGGCTTACCCTTCCATATATTTAAACGCGGTTTGTTGCATCGGAAAGAGCAGATTTCAATGCATAGAGAGACGTTATTTCAGTTTCAAAATCAATTTCTAAATGCCTTAAAACTGGTCGTAAAAAGTACCTATTTTTGAAATTTTATTAAAACATGCATCGTTTTTCTACGCTTTATCTGGCTTACCCTTCCATATATTTAAACGCGGTTTGTTGCATCGGAAAGAGCAGATTTCAATGCATAGAGGGACGTTATTTCAGTTTCAAAATCAATTTCTAAATGCCTTAAAACTGGTCGTAAAAAGTACCTATTTTTGAAATTTTATTAAAACATGCATCGTTTTTCTACGCTTTATCTGGCTTACCCTTCCATATATTTAAACGCGGTTTGTTGCATCGGAAAGAGCAGATTTCAATGCATAGAGGGACGTTATTTCAGTTTCAAAATCAATTTCTAAATGCCTTAAAACTGGTCGTAAAAAGTACCTATTTTTGAAATTTTATTAAAACATGCATCGTTTTTCTACGCTTTATCTGGCTTACCCTTCCATATATTTAAACGCGGTTTGTTGCATCGGAAAGAGCAGATTTCAATGCATAGAGGGACGTTATTTCAGTTTCAAAATCAATTTCTAAATGCCTTAAAACTGGTCGTGAAAAGTAGCTATTTTTGAAATTTTATTAAAACATGCATCGTTTTTCTACGCTTTATCTGGCTTACCCTTCCATGTATTTAAACGCGGTTTGTTGCATCGGAAAGAGCAGATTTCAATGCATAGAGGGACGTTATTTCAGTTTCAAAATCAATTTCTAAATGCCTTAAAACTGGTCGTAAAAAGTACCTATTTTTGAAATTTTATTAAAACATGCATCGTTTTTCTACGCTTTATCTGGCTTACCCTTCCATATATTTAAACGCGGTTTGTTGCATCGGAAAGAGCAGATTTCAATGCATAGAGGGACGTTATTTCAGTTTCAAAATCAATATCTAAATGCCTTAAAACTGGTCGTGAAAAGTACCTATTTTTGAAATTTTATTAAAACATGCATCATTTTTCTACGCTTTATCTGGCTTACCCTTCCATATATTTAAACGCGGTTTGTTGCATCGGAAAGAGCAGATTTCAATGCATAGAGGGACGTTATTTCAGTTTCAAAATCAATTTCTAAATGCCTTAAAACTGGTCGTAAAAAGTACCTATTTTTGAAATTTTATTAAAACATGCATCGTTTTTCTACGCTTTATCTGGCTTATCCTTCCATATATTTAAACGCGGTTTGTTGCATCGGAAAGAGCAGATTTCAATGCATAGAGGGACGTTATTTCAGTTTCAAAATCAATTTCTAAATGCCTTAAAACTGGTCGTAAAAAGTACCTATTTTTGAAATTTTATTAAAACATGCATCGTTTTTCTACGCTTTATCTGGCTTACCCTTCCATATATTTAAACGCGGTTTGTTGCATCGGAAAGAGCAGATTTCAATGCATAGAGGGACGTTATTTCAGTTTCAAAATCAATTTCTAAATGCCTTAAAACTGGTCGTAAAAAGTACCTATTTTTGAAATTTTACTAAAACATGCATCGTTTTTCTACGCTTTATCTGGCTTACCCTTCCATATATTTAAACGCGGTTTGTTGCATCGGAAAGAGCAGATTTCAATGCATAGAGGGACGTTATTTCAGTTTCAAAATCAATTTCTAAATGCCTTAAAACTGGTCGTGAAAAGTAGCTATTTTTGAAATTTTATTAAAACATGCATCGTTTTTCTACGCTTTATCTGGCTTACCCTTCCATATATTTAAACGCGGTTTGTTGCATCGGAAAGAGCAGATTTCAATGCATAGAGGGACGTTATTTCAGTTTCAAAATCAATTTCTAAATGCCTTAAAACTGGTCGTAAAAAGTACCTATTTTTGAAATTTTATTAAAACATGCATCGTTTTTCTACCCTTTATCAGGCTTACCCTTCCATATATTTAAACGCGGTTTGTTGCATCGGAAAGAGCAGATTTCAATGCATAGAGGGACGTTATTTCAGTTTCAAAATCAATTTCTAAATGCCTTAAAACTGGTCGTAAAGAGTACCTATATTTTAAATTTTATTAAAACATGCATCGTTTTTCTACGCTTTATCTGGCTTACCCTTCCATATATTTAAACGCGGTTTGTTGCATCGGAAAGAGCAGATTTCAATGCATAGAGGGACGTTATTTCAGTTTCAAAATCAATTTCTAAATGCCTTAAAACTGGTCGTAAAAAGTACCTATTTTTGAAATTTTATTAAAACATGCATCGTTTTTCTACGCTTTATCTGGCTTACCCTTCCATATATTTAAACGCGGTTTGTTGCATCGGAAAGAGCAGATTTCAATGCATAGAGGGACGTTATTTCAGTTTCAAAATCAATTTCTAAATGCCTTAAAACTGGTCGTAAAAAGTACCTATTTTTGAAATTTTATTAAAACATGCATCGTTTTTCTACGCTTTATCTGGCTTACCCTTCCATATATTTAAACGCGGTTTGTTGCATCGGAAAGAGCAGATTTCAATGCATAGAGGGACGTTATTTCAGTTCCAAAATCAATTTCTAAATGCCTTAAAACTGGTCGTAAAAAGTACCTATTTTTGAAATTTTATTAAAACATGCATCGTTTTTCTACGCTTTATCTGGCTTACCCTTCCATATATTTAAACGCGGTTTGTTGCATCGGAAAGAGCAGATTTCAATGCATAGAGGGACGTTATTTCAGTTTCAAAATCAATTTCAAAATGCGTTAAAACTGGTCGTAAAAAGTACCTATTTTTGAAATTTTATTAAAACATGCATCGTTTTTCTACGCTTTATCTGGCTTACCCTTCCATATATTTAAACGCGGTTTGTTGCATCGGAAAGAGCAGATTTCAATGCATAGAGGGACGTTATTTCAGTTTCAAAATCAATTTCTAAATGCCTTAAAACTGGTCGTAAAAAGTACCTATTTTTGAAATTTTATTAAAACATGCATCGTTTTTCTACGCTTTATCTGGCTTACCCTTCCATATATTTAAACGCGGTTTGTTGCATCGGAAAGAGCAGATTTCAATGCATAGAGGGACGTTATTTCAGTTTCAAAATCAATTTCTAAATGCCTTAAAACTGGTCGTAAAAAGTACCTATTTTTGAAATTTTATTAAAACATGCATCGTTTTTCTACCCTTTATCAGGCTTACCCTTCCATATATTTAAACGCGGTTTGTTGCATCGGAAAGAGCAGATTTCAATGCATAGAGGGACGTTATTTCAGTTTCAAAATCAATTTCTAAATGCCTTAAAACTGGTCGTAAAGAGTACCTATATTTTAAATTTTATTAAAACATGCATCGTTTTTCTACGCTTTATCTGGCTTACCCTTCCATATATTTAAACGCGGTTTGTTGCATCGGAAAGAGCAGATTTCAATGCATAGAGGGACGTTATTTCAGTTTCAAAATCAATTTCTAAATGCCTTAAAACTGGTCGTAAAAAGTACCTATTTTTGAAATTTTATTAAAACATGCATCGTTTTTCTACGCTTTATCTGGCTTACCCTTCCATATATTTAAACGCGGTTTGTTGCATCGGAAAGAGCAGATTTCAATGCATAGAGGGACGTTATTTCAGTTTCAAAATCAATTTCTAAATGCCTTAAAACTGGTCGTAAAAAGTACCTATTTTTGAAATTTTATTAAAACATGCATCGTTTTTCTACGCTTTATCTGGCTTACCCTTCCATATATTTAAACGCGGTTTGTTGCATCGGAAAGAGCAGATTTCAATGCATAGAGGGACGTTATTTCAGTTTCAAAATCAATTTCTAAATGCCTTAAAACTGGTCGTGAAAAGTACCTATTTTTGAAATTTTATTAAAACATGCATCGTTTTTCTACGCTTTATCTGGCTTACCCTTCCATATATTTAAACGCGGTTTGTTGCATCGGAAAGAGCAGATTTCAATGCATAGAGGGACGTTATTTCAGTTTCAAAATCAATTTCTAAATGCCTTAAAACTGGTCGTAAAAAGTACCTATTTTTGAAATTTTATTAAAACATGCATCGTTTTTCTACGCTTTATCTGGCTTACCCTTCCATATATTTAAACGCGGTTTGTTGCATCGGAAAGAGCAGATTTCAATGCATAGAGGGACGTTATTTCAGTTTCAAAATCAATATCTAAATGCCTTAAAACTGGTCGTGAAAAGTACCTATTTTTGAAATTTTATTAAAACATGCATCATTTTTCTACGCTTTATCTGGCTTACCCTTCCATATATTTAAACGCGGTTTGTTGCATCGGAAAGAGCAGATTTCAATGCATAGAGGGACGTTATTTCAGTTTCAAAATCAATTTCTAAATGCCTTAAAACTGGTCGTAAAAAGTACCTATTTTTGAAATTTTATTAAAACATGCATCGTTTTTCTACGCTTTATCTGGCTTACCCTTCCATATATTTAAACGCGGTTTGTTGCATCGGAAAGAGCAGATTTCAATGCATAGAGGGACGTTATTTCAGTTTCAAAATCAATTTCTAAATGCCTTAAAACTGGTCGTAAAAAGTACCTATTTTTGAAATTTTATTAAAACATGCATCGTTTTTCTACGCTTTATCTGGCTTACCCTTCCATATATTTAAACGCGGTTTGTTGCATCGGAAAGAGCAGATTTCAATGCATAGAGGGACGTTATTTCAGTTTCAAAATCAATTTCTAAATGCCTTAAAACTGGTCGTAAAAAGTACCTATTTTTGAAATTTTATTAAAACATGCATCGTTTTTCTACGCTTTATCTGGCTTACCCTTCCATATATTTAAACGCGGTTTGTTGCATCGGAAAGAGCAGATTTCAATGCATAGAGGGACGTTATTTCAGTTTCAAAATCAATTTCTAAATGCCTTAAAACTGGTCGTAAAAAGTACCTATTTTTGAAATTTTATTAAAACATGCATCGTTTTTCTACGCTTTATCTGGCTTACCCTTCCATATATTTAAACGCGGTTTGTTGCATCGGAAAGAGCAGATTTCAATGCATAGAGGGACGTTATTTCAGTTCCAAAATCAATTTCTAAATGCCTTAAAACTGGTCGTAAAAAGTACCTATTTTTGAAATTTTATTAAAACATGCATCGTTTTTCTACGCTTTATCTGGCTTACCCTTCCATATATTTAAACGCGGTTTGTTGCATCGGAAAGAGCAGATTTCAATGCATAGAGGGACGTTATTTCAGTTTCAAAATCAATTTCAAAATGCGTTAAAACTGGTCGTAAAAAGTACCTATTTTTGAAATTTTATTAAAACATGCATCGTTTTTCTACGCTTTATCTGGCTTACCCTTCCATATATTTAAACGCGGTTTGTTGCATCGGAAAGAGCAGATTTCAATGCATAGAGGGACGTTATTTCAGTTTCAAAATCAATTTCTAAATGCCTTAAAACTGGTCGTAAAAAGTACCTATTTTTGAAATTTTATTAAAACATGCATCGTTTTTCTACGCTTTATCTGGCTTACCCTTCCATATATTTAAACGCGGTTTGTTGCATCGGAAAGAGCAGATTTCAATGCATAGAGGGACGTTATTTCAGTTTCAAAATCAATATCTAAATGCCTTAAAACTGGTCGTGAAAAGTACCTATTTTTGAAATTTTATTAAAACATGCATCATTTTTCTACGCTTTATCTGGCTTACCCTTCCATATATTTAAACGCGGTTTGTTGCATCGGAAAGAGCAGATTTCAATGCATAGAGGGACGTTATTTCAGTTTCAAAATCAATTTCTAAATGCCTTAAAACTGGTCGTAAAAAGTACCTATTTTTGAAATTTTATTAAAACATGCATCGTTTTTCTACGCTTTATCTGGCTTACCCTTCCATATATTTAAACGCGGTTTGTTGCATCGGAAAGAGCAGATTTCAATGCATAGAGGGACGTTATTTCAGTTTCAAAATCAATTTCTAAATGCCTTAAAACTGGTCGTGAAAAGTAGCTATTTTTGAAATTTTATTAAAACATGCATCGTTTTTCTACGCTTTATCTGGCTTACCCTTCCATATATTTAAACGCGGTTTGTTGCATCGGAAAGAGCAGATTTCAATGCATAGAGGGACGTTATTTCAGTTTCAAAATCAATTTCTAAATGCCTTAAAACTGGTCGTAAAAAGTACCTATTTTTGAAATTTTATTAAAACATGCATCGTTTTTCTACCCTTTATCAGGCTTACCCTTCCATATATTTAAACGCGGTTTGTTGCATCGGAAAGAGCAGATTTCAATGCATAGAGGGACGTTATTTCAGTTTCAAAATCAATTTCTAAATGCCTTAAAACTGGTCGTAAAGAGTACCTATATTTTAAATTTTATTAAAACATGCATCGTTTTTCTACGCTTTATCTGGCTTACCCTTCCATATATTTAAACGCGGTTTGTTGCATCGGAAAGAGCAGATTTCAATGCATAGAGGGACGTTATTTCAGTTTCAAAATCAATTTCTAAATGCCTTAAAACTGGTCGTAAAAAGTACCTATTTTTGAAATTTTATTAAAACATGCATCGTTTTTCTACGCTTTATCTGGCTTACCCTTCCATATATTTAAACGCGGTTTGTTGCATCGGAAAGAGCAGATTTCAATGCATAGAGGGACGTTATTTCAGTTTCAAAATCAATTTCTAAATGCCTTAAAACTGGTCGTAAAAAGTACCTATTTTTGAAATTTTATTAAAACATGCATCGTTTTTCTACGCTTTATCTGGCTTACCCTTCCATATATTTAAACGCGGTTTGTTGCATCGGAAAGAGCAGATTTCAATGCATAGAGGGACGTTATTTCAGTTTCAAAATCAATTTCTAAATGCCTTAAAACTGGTCGTAAAAAGTACCTATTTTTGAAATTTTATTAAAACATGCATCGTTTTTCTACGCTTTATCTGGCTTACCCTTCCATATATTTAAACGCGGTTTGTTGCATCGGAAAGAGCAGATTTCAATGCATAGAGGGACGTTATTTCAGTTTCAAAATCAATTTCTAAATGCCTTAAAACTGGTCGTAAAAAGTACCTATTTTTGAAATTTTATTAAAACATGCATCGTTTTTCTACGCTTTATCTGGCTTACCCTTCCATATATTTAAACGCGGTTTGTTGCATCGGAAAGAGCAGATTTCAATGCATAGAGGGACGTTATTTCAGTTTCAAAATCAATTTCTAAATGCCTTAAAACTGGTCGTAAAAAGTACCTATTTTTGAAATTTTATTAAAACATGCATCGTTTTTCTACGCTTTATCTGGCTTACCCTTCCATATATTTAAACGCGGTTTGTTGCATCGGAAAGAGCAGATTTCAATGCATAGAGGGACGTTATTTCAGTTTCAAAATCAATTTCTAAATGCCTTAAAACTGGTCGTAAAAAGTACCTATTTTTGAAATTTTATTAAAACATGCATCGTTTTTCTACGCTTTATCTGGCTTACCCTTCCATATATTTAAACGCGGTTTGTTGCATCGGAAAGAGCAGATTTCAATGCATAGAGGGACGTTATTTCAGTTTCAAAATCAATTTCTAAATGCCTTAAAACTGGTCGTAAAAAGTACCTATTTTTGAAATTTTATTAAAACATGCATCGTTTTTCTACGCTTTATCTGGCTTACCCTTCCATATATTTAAACGCGGTTTGTTGCATCGGAAAGAGCAGATTTCAATGCATAGAGGGACGTTATTTCAGTTTCAAAATCAATTTCTAAATGCCTTAAAACTGGTCGTAAAAAGTACCTATTTTTGAAATTTTATTAAAACATGCATCGTTTTTCTACGCTTTATCTGGCTTACCCTTCCATATATTTAAACGCGGTTTGTTGCATCGGAAAGAGCAGATTTCAATGCATAGAGGGACGTTATTTCAGTTTCAAAATCAATTTCTAAATGCCTTAAAACTGGTCGTAAAAAGTACCTATTTTTGAAATTTTATTAAAACATGCATCGTTTTTCTACGCTTTATCTGGCTTACCCTTCCATATATTTAAACGCGGTTTGTTGCATCGGAAAGAGCAGATTTCAATGCATAGAGGGACGTTATTTCAGTTTCAAAATCAATTTCTAAATGCCTTAAAACTGGTCGTAAAAAGTACCTATTTTTGAAATTTTATTAAAACATGCATCGTTTTTCTACGCTTTATCTGGCTTACCCTTCCATATATTTAAACGCGGTTTGTTGCATCGGAAAGAGCAGATTTCAATGCATAGAGGGACGTTATTTCAGTTTCAAAATCAATTTCTAAATGCCTTAAAACTGGTCGTAAAAAGTACCTATTTTTGAAATTTTATTAAAACATGCATCGTTTTTCTACGCTTTATCTGGCTTACCCTTCCATATATTTAAACGCGGTTTGTTGCATCGGAAAGAGCAGATTTCAATGCATAGAGGGACGTTATTTCAGTTTCAAAATCAATTTCTAAATGCCTTAAAACTGGTCGTAAAAAGTACCTATTTTTGAAATTTTATTAAAACATGCATCGTTTTTCTACGCTTTATCTGGCTTACCCTTCCATATATTTAAACGCGGTTTGTTGCATCGGAAAGAGCAGATTTCAATGCATAGAGGGACGTTATTTCAGTTTCAAAATCAATTTCTAAATGCCTTAAAACTGGTCGTAAAAAGTACCTATTTTTGAAATTTTATTAAAACATGCATCGTTTTTCTACGCTTTATCTGGCTTACCCTTCCATATATTTAAACGCGGTTTGTTGCATCGGAAAGAGCAGATTTCAATGCATAGAGGGACGTTATTTCAGTTTCAAAATCAATTTCTAAATGCCTTAAAACTGGTCGTAAAAAGTACCTATTTTTGAAATTTTATTAAAACATGCATCGTTTTTCTACGCTTTATCTGGCTTACCCTTCCATATATTTAAACGCGGTTTGTTGCATCGGAAAGAGCAGATTTCAATGCATAGAGGGACGTTATTTCAGTTTCAAAATCAATTTCTAAATGCCTTAAAACTGGTCGTAAAAAGTACCTATTTTTGAAATTTTATTAAAACATGCATCGTTTTTCTACGCTTTATCTGGCTTACCCTTCCATATATTTAAACGCGGTTTGTTGCATCGGAAAGAGCAGATTTCAATGCATAGAGGGACGTTATTTCAGTTTCAAAATCAATTTCTAAATGCCTTAAAACTGGTCGTAAAAAGTACCTATTTTTGAAATTTTATTAAAACATGCATCGTTTTTCTACGCTTTATCTGGCTTACCCTTCCATATATTTAAACGCGGTTTGTTGCATCGGAAAGAGCAGATTTCAATGCATAGAGGGACGTTATTTCAGTTTCAAAATCAATTTCTAAATGCCTTAAAACTGGTCGTAAAAAGTACCTATTTTTGAAATTTTATTAAAACATGCATCGTTTTTCTACGCTTTATCTGGCTTACCCTTCCATATATTTAAACGCGGTTTGTTGCATCGGAAAGAGCAGATTTCAATGCATAGAGGGACGTTATTTCAGTTTCAAAATCAATTTCTAAATGCCTTAAAACTGGTCGTAAAAAGTACCTATTTTTGAAATTTTATTAAAACATGCATCGTTTTTCTACGCTTTATCTGGCTTACCCTTCCATATATTTAAACGCGGTTTGTTGCATCGGAAAGAGCAGATTTCAATGCATAGAGGGACGTTATTTCAGTTTCAAAATCAATTTCTAAATGCCTTAAAACTGGTCGTAAAAAGTACCTATTTTTGAAATTTTATTAAAACATGCATCGTTTTTCTACGCTTTATCTGGCTTACCCTTCCATATATTTAAACGCGGTTTGTTGCATCGGAAAGAGCAGATTTCAATGCATAGAGGGACGTTATTTCAGTTTCAAAATCAATTTCTAAATGCCTTAAAACTGGTCGTAAAAAGTACCTATTTTTGAAATTTTATTAAAACATGCATCGTTTTTCTACGCTTTATCTGGCTTACCCTTCCATATATTTAAACGCGGTTTGTTGCATCGGAAAGAGCAGATTTCAATGCATAGAGGGACGTTATTTCAGTTTCAAAATCAATTTCTAAATGCCTTAAAACTGGTCGTAAAAAGTACCTATTTTTGAAATTTTATTAAAACATGCATCGTTTTTCTACGCTTTATCTGGCTTACCCTTCCATATATTTAAACGCGGTTTGTTGCATCGGAAAGAGCAGATTTCAATGCATAGAGGGACGTTATTTCAGTTTCAAAATCAATTTCTAAATGCCTTAAAACTGGTCGTAAAAAGTACCTATTTTTGAAATTTTATTAAAACATGCATCGTTTTTCTACGCTTTATCTGGCTTACCCTTCCATATATTTAAACGCGGTTTGTTGCATCGGAAAGAGCAGATTTCAATGCATAGAGGGACGTTATTTCAGTTTCAAAATCAATTTCTAAATGCCTTAAAACTGGTCGTAAAAAGTACCTATTTTTGAAATTTTATTAAAACATGCATCGTTTTTCTACGCTTTATCTGGCTTACCCTTCCATATATTTAAACGCGGTTTGTTGCATCGGAAAGAGCAGATTTCAATGCATAGAGGGACGTTATTTCAGTTTCAAAATCAATTTCTAAATGCCTTAAAACTGGTCGTAAAAAGTACCTATTTTTGAAATTTTATTAAAACATGCATCGTTTTTCTACGCTTTATCTGGCTTACCCTTCCATATATTTAAACGCGGTTTGTTGCATCGGAAAGAGCAGATTTCAATGCATAGAGGGACGTTATTTCAGTTTCAAAATCAATTTCTAAATGCCTTAAAACTGGTCGTAAAAAGTACCTATTTTTGAAATTTTATTAAAACATGCATCGTTTTTCTACGCTTTATCTGGCTTACCCTTCCATATATTTAAACGCGGTTTGTTGCATCGGAAAGAGCAGATTTCAATGCATAGAGGGACGTTATTTCAGTTTCAAAATCAATTTCTAAATGCCTTAAAACTGGTCGTAAAAAGTACCTATTTTTGAAATTTTATTAAAACATGCATCGTTTTTCTACGCTTTATCTGGCTTACCCTTCCATATATTTAAACGCGGTTTGTTGCATCGGAAAGAGCAGATTTCAATGCATAGAGGGACGTTATTTCAGTTTCAAAATCAATTTCTAAATGCCTTAAAACTGGTCGTAAAAAGTACCTATTTTTGAAATTTTATTAAAACATGCATCGTTTTTCTACGCTTTATCTGGCTTACCCTTCCATATATTTAAACGCGGTTTGTTGCATCGGAAAGAGCAGATTTCAATGCATAGAGGGACGTTATTTCAGTTTCAAAATCAATTTCTAAATGCCTTAAAACTGGTCGTAAAAAGTACCTATTTTTGAAATTTTATTAAAACATGCATCGTTTTTCTACGCTTTATCTGGCTTACCCTTCCATATATTTAAACGCGGTTTGTTGCATCGGAAAGAGCAGATTTCAATGCATAGAGGGACGTTATTTCAGTTTCAAAATCAATTTCTAAATGCCTTAAAACTGGTCGTAAAAAGTACCTATTTTTGAAATTTTATTAAAACATGCATCGTTTTTCTACGCTTTATCTGGCTTACCCTTCCATATATTTAAACGCGGTTTGTTGCATCGGAAAGAGCAGATTTCAATGCATAGAGGGACGTTATTTCAGTTTCAAAATCAATTTCTAAATGCCTTAAAACTGGTCGTAAAAAGTACCTATTTTTGAAATTTTATTAAAACATGCATCGTTTTTCTACGCTTTATCTGGCTTACCCTTCCATATATTTAAACGCGGTTTGTTGCATCGGAAAGAGCAGATTTCAATGCATAGAGGGACGTTATTTCAGTTTCAAAATCAATTTCTAAATGCCTTAAAACTGGTCGTAAAAAGTACCTATTTTTGAAATTTTATTAAAACATGCATCGTTTTTCTACGCTTTATCTGGCTTACCCTTCCATATATTTAAACGCGGTTTGTTGCATCGGAAAGAGCAGATTTCAATGCATAGAGGGACGTTATTTCAGTTTCAAAATCAATTTCTAAATGCCTTAAAACTGGTCGTAAAAAGTACCTATTTTTGAAATTTTATTAAAACATGCATCGTTTTTCTACGCTTTATCTGGCTTACCCTTCCATATATTTAAACGCGGTTTGTTGCATCGGAAAGAGCAGATTTCAATGCATAGAGGGACGTTATTTCAGTTTCAAAATCAATTTCTAAATGCCTTAAAACTGGTCGTAAAAAGTACCTATTTTTGAAATTTTATTAAAACATGCATCGTTTTTCTACGCTTTATCTGGCTTACCCTTCCATATATTTAAACGCGGTTTGTTGCATCGGAAAGAGCAGATTTCAATGCATAGAGGGACGTTATTTCAGTTTCAAAATCAATTTCTAAATGCCTTAAAACTGGTCGTAAAAAGTACCTATTTTTGAAATTTTATTAAAACATGCATCGTTTTTCTACGCTTTATCTGGCTTACCCTTCCATATATTTAAACGCGGTTTGTTGCATCGGAAAGAGCAGATTTCAATGCATAGAGGGACGTTATTTCAGTTTCAAAATCAATTTCTAAATGCCTTAAAACTGGTCGTAAAAAGTACCTATTTTTGAAATTTTATTAAAACATGCATCGTTTTTCTACGCTTTATCTGGCTTACCCTTCCATATATTTAAACGCGGTTTGTTGCATCGGAAAGAGCAGATTTCAATGCATAGAGGGACGTTATTTCAGTTTCAAAATCAATTTCTAAATGCCTTAAAACTGGTCGTAAAAAGTACCTATTTTTGAAATTTTATTAAAACATGCATCGTTTTTCTACGCTTTATCTGGCTTACCCTTCCATATATTTAAACGCGGTTTGTTGCATCGGAAAGAGCAGATTTCAATGCATAGAGGGACGTTATTTCAGTTTCAAAATCAATTTCTAAATGCCTTAAAACTGGTCGTAAAAAGTACCTATTTTTGAAATTTTATTAAAACATGCATCGTTTTTCTACGCTTTATCTGGCTTACCCTTCCATATATTTAAACGCGGTTTGTTGCATCGGAAAGAGCAGATTTCAATGCATAGAGGGACGTTATTTCAGTTTCAAAATCAATTTCTAAATGCCTTAAAACTGGTCGTAAAAAGTACCTATTTTTGAAATTTTATTAAAACATGCATCGTTTTTCTACGCTTTATCTGGCTTACCCTTCCATATATTTAAACGCGGTTTGTTGCATCGGAAAGAGCAGATTTCAATGCATAGAGGGACGTTATTTCAGTTTCAAAATCAATTTCTAAATGCCTTAAAACTGGTCGTAAAAAGTACCTATTTTTGAAATTTTATTAAAACATGCATCGTTTTTCTACGCTTTATCTGGCTTACCCTTCCATATATTTAAACGCGGTTTGTTGCATCGGAAAGAGCAGATTTCAATGCATAGAGGGACGTTATTTCAGTTTCAAAATCAATTTCTAAATGCCTTAAAACTGGTCGTAAAAAGTACCTATTTTTGAAATTTTATTAAAACATGCATCGTTTTTCTACGCTTTATCTGGCTTACCCTTCCATATATTTAAACGCGGTTTGTTGCATCGGAAAGAGCAGATTTCAATGCATAGAGGGACGTTATTTCAGTTTCAAAATCAATTTCTAAATGCCTTAAAACTGGTCGTAAAAAGTACCTATTTTTGAAATTTTATTAAAACATGCATCGTTTTTCTACGCTTTATCTGGCTTACCCTTCCATATATTTAAACGCGGTTTGTTGCATCGGAAAGAGCAGATTTCAATGCATAGAGGGACGTTATTTCAGTTTCAAAATCAATTTCTAAATGCCTTAAAACTGGTCGTAAAAAGTACCTATTTTTGAAATTTTATTAAAACATGCATCGTTTTTCTACGCTTTATCTGGCTTACCCTTCCATATATTTAAACGCGGTTTGTTGCATCGGAAAGAGCAGATTTCAATGCATAGAGGGACGTTATTTCAGTTTCAAAATCAATTTCTAAATGCCTTAAAACTGGTCGTAAAAAGTACCTATTTTTGAAATTTTATTAAAACATGCATCGTTTTTCTACGCTTTATCTGGCTTACCCTTCCATATATTTAAACGCGGTTTGTTGCATCGGAAAGAGCAGATTTCAATGCATAGAGGGACGTTATTTCAGTTTCAAAATCAATTTCTAAATGCCTTAAAACTGGTCGTAAAAAGTACCTATTTTTGAAATTTTATTAAAACATGCATCGTTTTTCTACGCTTTATCTGGCTTACCCTTCCATATATTTAAACGCGGTTTGTTGCATCGGAAAGAGCAGATTTCAATGCATAGAGGGACGTTATTTCAGTTTCAAAATCAATTTCTAAATGCCTTAAAACTGGTCGTAAAAAGTACCTATTTTTGAAATTTTATTAAAACATGCATCGTTTTTCTACGCTTTATCTGGCTTACCCTTCCATATATTTAAACGCGGTTTGTTGCATCGGAAAGAGCAGATTTCAATGCATAGAGGGACGTTATTTCAGTTTCAAAATCAATTTCTAAATGCCTTAAAACTGGTCGTAAAAAGTACCTATTTTTGAAATTTTATTAAAACATGCATCGTTTTTCTACGCTTTATCTGGCTTACCCTTCCATATATTTAAACGCGGTTTGTTGCATCGGAAAGAGCAGATTTCAATGCATAGAGGGACGTTATTTCAGTTTCAAAATCAATTTCTAAATGCCTTAAAACTGGTCGTAAAAAGTACCTATTTTTGAAATTTTATTAAAACATGCATCGTTTTTCTACGCTTTATCTGGCTTACCCTTCCATATATTTAAACGCGGTTTGTTGCATCGGAAAGAGCAGATTTCAATGCATAGAGGGACGTTATTTCAGTTTCAAAATCAATTTCTAAATGCCTTAAAACTGGTCGTAAAAAGTACCTATTTTTGAAATTTTATTAAAACATGCATCGTTTTTCTACGCTTTATCTGGCTTACCCTTCCATATATTTAAACGCGGTTTGTTGCATCGGAAAGAGCAGATTTCAATGCATAGAGGGACGTTATTTCAGTTTCAAAATCAATTTCTAAATGCCTTAAAACTGGTCGTAAAAAGTACCTATTTTTGAAATTTTATTAAAACATGCATCGTTTTTCTACGCTTTATCTGGCTTACCCTTCCATATATTTAAACGCGGTTTGTTGCATCGGAAAGAGCAGATTTCAATGCATAGAGGGACGTTATTTCAGTTTCAAAATCAATTTCTAAATGCCTTAAAACTGGTCGTAAAAAGTACCTATTTTTGAAATTTTATTAAAACATGCATCGTTTTTCTACGCTTTATCTGGCTTACCCTTCCATATATTTAAACGCGGTTTGTTGCATCGGAAAGAGCAGATTTCAATGCATAGAGGGACGTTATTTCAGTTTCAAAATCAATTTCTAAATGCCTTAAAACTGGTCGTAAAAAGTACCTATTTTTGAAATTTTATTAAAACATGCATCGTTTTTCTACGCTTTATCTGGCTTACCCTTCCATATATTTAAACGCGGTTTGTTGCATCGGAAAGAGCAGATTTCAATGCATAGAGGGACGTTATTTCAGTTTCAAAATCAATTTCTAAATGCCTTAAAACTGGTCGTAAAAAGTACCTATTTTTGAAATTTTATTAAAACATGCATCGTTTTTCTACGCTTTATCTGGCTTACCCTTCCATATATTTAAACGCGGTTTGTTGCATCGGAAAGAGCAGATTTCAATGCATAGAGGGACGTTATTTCAGTTTCAAAATCAATTTCTAAATGCCTTAAAACTGGTCGTAAAAAGTACCTATTTTTGAAATTTTATTAAAACATGCATCGTTTTTCTACGCTTTATCTGGCTTACCCTTCCATATATTTAAACGCGGTTTGTTGCATCGGAAAGAGCAGATTTCAATGCATAGAGGGACGTTATTTCAGTTTCAAAATCAATTTCTAAATGCCTTAAAACTGGTCGTAAAAAGTACCTATTTTTGAAATTTTATTAAAACATGCATCGTTTTTCTACGCTTTATCTGGCTTACCCTTCCATATATTTAAACGCGGTTTGTTGCATCGGAAAGAGCAGATTTCAATGCATAGAGGGACGTTATTTCAGTTTCAAAATCAATTTCTAAATGCCTTAAAACTGGTCGTAAAAAGTACCTATTTTTGAAATTTTATTAAAACATGCATCGTTTTTCTACGCTTTATCTGGCTTACCCTTCCATATATTTAAACGCGGTTTGTTGCATCGGAAAGAGCAGATTTCAATGCATAGAGGGACGTTATTTCAGTTTCAAAATCAATTTCTAAATGCCTTAAAACTGGTCGTAAAAAGTACCTATTTTTGAAATTTTATTAAAACATGCATCGTTTTTCTACGCTTTATCTGGCTTACCCTTCCATATATTTAAACGCGGTTTGTTGCATCGGAAAGAGCAGATTTCAATGCATAGAGGGACGTTATTTCAGTTTCAAAATCAATTTCTAAATGCCTTAAAACTGGTCGTAAAAAGTACCTATTTTTGAAATTTTATTAAAACATGCATCGTTTTTCTACGCTTTATCTGGCTTACCCTTCCATATATTTAAACGCGGTTTGTTGCATCGGAAAGAGCAGATTTCAATGCATAGAGGGACGTTATTTCAGTTTCAAAATCAATTTCTAAATGCCTTAAAACTGGTCGTAAAAAGTACCTATTTTTGAAATTTTATTAAAACATGCATCGTTTTTCTACGCTTTATCTGGCTTACCCTTCCATATATTTAAACGCGGTTTGTTGCATCGGAAAGAGCAGATTTCAATGCATAGAGGGACGTTATTTCAGTTTCAAAATCAATTTCTAAATGCCTTAAAACTGGTCGTAAAAAGTACCTATTTTTGAAATTTTATTAAAACATGCATCGTTTTTCTACGCTTTATCTGGCTTACCCTTCCATATATTTAAACGCGGTTTGTTGCATCGGAAAGAGCAGATTTCAATGCATAGAGGGACGTTATTTCAGTTTCAAAATCAATTTCTAAATGCCTTAAAACTGGTCGTAAAAAGTACCTATTTTTGAAATTTTATTAAAACATGCATCGTTTTTCTACGCTTTATCTGGCTTACCCTTCCATATATTTAAACGCGGTTTGTTGCATCGGAAAGAGCAGATTTCAATGCATAGAGGGACGTTATTTCAGTTTCAAAATCAATTTCTAAATGCCTTAAAACTGGTCGTAAAAAGTACCTATTTTTGAAATTTTATTAAAACATGCATCGTTTTTCTACGCTTTATCTGGCTTACCCTTCCATATATTTAAACGCGGTTTGTTGCATCGGAAAGAGCAGATTTCAATGCATAGAGGGACGTTATTTCAGTTTCAAAATCAATTTCTAAATGCCTTAAAACTGGTCGTAAAAAGTACCTATTTTTGAAATTTTATTAAAACATGCATCGTTTTTCTACGCTTTATCTGGCTTACCCTTCCATATATTTAAACGCGGTTTGTTGCATCGGAAAGAGCAGATTTCAATGCATAGAGGGACGTTATTTCAGTTTCAAAATCAATTTCTAAATGCCTTAAAACTGGTCGTAAAAAGTACCTATTTTTGAAATTTTATTAAAACATGCATCGTTTTTCTACGCTTTATCTGGCTTACCCTTCCATATATTTAAACGCGGTTTGTTGCATCGGAAAGAGCAGATTTCAATGCATAGAGGGACGTTATTTCAGTTTCAAAATCAATTTCTAAATGCCTTAAAACTGGTCGTAAAAAGTACCTATTTTTGAAATTTTATTAAAACATGCATCGTTTTTCTACGCTTTATCTGGCTTACCCTTCCATATATTTAAACGCGGTTTGTTGCATCGGAAAGAGCAGATTTCAATGCATAGAGGGACGTTATTTCAGTTTCAAAATCAATTTCTAAATGCCTTAAAACTGGTCGTAAAAAGTACCTATTTTTGAAATTTTATTAAAACATGCATCGTTTTTCTACGCTTTATCTGGCTTACCCTTCCATATATTTAAACGCGGTTTGTTGCATCGGAAAGAGCAGATTTCAATGCATAGAGGGACGTTATTTCAGTTTCAAAATCAATTTCTAAATGCCTTAAAACTGGTCGTAAAAAGTACCTATTTTTGAAATTTTATTAAAACATGCATCGTTTTTCTACGCTTTATCTGGCTTACCCTTCCATATATTTAAACGCGGTTTGTTGCATCGGAAAGAGCAGATTTCAATGCATAGAGGGACGTTATTTCAGTTTCAAAATCAATTTCTAAATGCCTTAAAACTGGTCGTAAAAAGTACCTATTTTTGAAATTTTATTAAAACATGCATCGTTTTTCTACGCTTTATCTGGCTTACCCTTCCATATATTTAAACGCGGTTTGTTGCATCGGAAAGAGCAGATTTCAATGCATAGAGGGACGTTATTTCAGTTTCAAAATCAATTTCTAAATGCCTTAAAACTGGTCGTAAAAAGTACCTATTTTTGAAATTTTATTAAAACATGCATCGTTTTTCTACGCTTTATCTGGCTTACCCTTCCATATATTTAAACGCGGTTTGTTGCATCGGAAAGAGCAGATTTCAATGCATAGAGGGACGTTATTTCAGTTTCAAAATCAATTTCTAAATGCCTTAAAACTGGTCGTAAAAAGTACCTATTTTTGAAATTTTATTAAAACATGCATCGTTTTTCTACGCTTTATCTGGCTCACCCTTCCATATATTTAAACGCGGTTTGTTGCATCGGAAAGAGCAGATTTCAGTGCATAGAGGGACGTTATTTCAGTTTCAAAATCAATTTCTAAATGCCTTAAAACTGGTCGTAAAAAGTACCTATTTTTGAAATTTTATTAAAACATGCATCGTTTTTCTACGCTTTATCTGGCTTACCCTTCCATATATTTAAACGCGGTTTGTTGCATCGGAAAGAGCAGATTTCAATGCATAGAGGGACGTTATTTCAGTTTCAAAATCAATTTCTAAATGCCTTAAAACTGGTCGTAAAAAGTACCTATTTTTGAAATTTTATTAAAACATGCATCGTTTTTCTACGCTTTATCTGGCTTACCCTTCCATATATTTAAACGCGGTTTGTTGCATCGGAAAGAGCAGATTTCAATGCATAGAGGGACGTTATTTCAGTTTCAAAATCAATTTCTAAATGCCTTAAAACTGGTCGTAAAAAGTACCTATTTTTGAAATTTTATTAAAACATGCATCGTTTTTCTACGCTTTATCTGGCTTACCCTTCCATATATTTAAACGCGGTTTGTTGCATCGGAAAGAGCAGATTTCAATGCATAGAGGGACGTTATTTCAGTTTCAAAATCAATTTCTAAATGCCTTAAAACTGGTCGTAAAAAGTACCTATTTTTGAAATTTTATTAAAACATGCATCGTTTTTCTACGCTTTATCTGGCTTACCCTTCCATATATTTAAACGCGGTTTGTTGCATCGGAAAGAGCAGATTTCAATGCATAGAGGGACGTTATTTCAGTTTCAAAATCAATTTCTAAATGCCTTAAAACTGGTCGTAAAAAGTACCTATTTTTGAAATTTTATTAAAACATGCATCGTTTTTCTACGCTTTATCTGGCTTACCCTTCCATATATTTAAACGCGGTTTGTTGCATCGGAAAGAGCAGATTTCAATGCATAGAGGGACGTTATTTCAGTTTCAAAATCAATTTCTAAATGCCTTAAAACTGGTCGTAAAAAGTACCTATTTTTGAAATTTTATTAAAACATGCATCGTTTTTCTACGCTTTATCTGGCTTACCCTTCCATATATTTAAACGCGGTTTGTTGCATCGGAAAGAGCAGATTTCAATGCATAGAGGGACGTTATTTCAGTTTCAAAATCAATTTCTAAATGCCTTAAAACTGGTCGTAAAAAGTACCTATTTTTGAAATTTTATTAAAACATGCATCGTTTTTCTACGCTTTATCTGGCTTACCCTTCCATATATTTAAACGCGGTTTGTTGCATCGGAAAGAGCAGATTTCAATGCATAGAGGGACGTTATTTCAGTTTCAAAATCAATTTCTAAATGCCTTAAAACTGGTCGTAAAAAGTACCTATTTTTGAAATTTTATTAAAACATGCATCGTTTTTCTACGCTTTATCTGGCTTACCCTTCCATATATTTAAACGCGGTTTGTTGCATCGGAAAGAGCAGATTTCAATGCATAGAGGGACGTTATTTCAGTTTCAAAATCAATTTCTAAATGCCTTAAAACTGGTCGTAAAAAGTACCTATTTTTGAAATTTTATTAAAACATGCATCGTTTTTCTACGCTTTATCTGGCTTACCCTTCCATATATTTAAACGCGGTTTGTTGCATCGGAAAGAGCAGATTTCAATGCATAGAGGGACGTTATTTCAGTTTCAAAATCAATTTCTAAATGCCTTAAAACTGGTCGTAAAAAGTACCTATTTTTGAAATTTTATTAAAACATGCATCGTTTTTCTACGCTTTATCTGGCTTACCCTTCCATATATTTAAACGCGGTTTGTTGCATCGGAAAGAGCAGATTTCAATGCATAGAGGGACGTTATTTCAGTTTCAAAATCAATTTCTAAATGCCTTAAAACTGGTCGTAAAAAGTACCTATTTTTGAAATTTTATTAAAACATGCATCGTTTTTCTACGCTTTATCTGGCTTACCCTTCCATATATTTAAACGCGGTTTGTTGCATCGGAAAGAGCAGATTTCAATGCATAGAGGGACGTTATTTCAGTTTCAAAATCAATTTCTAAATGCCTTAAAACTGGTCGTAAAAAGTACCTATTTTTGAAATTTTATTAAAACATGCATCGTTTTTCTACGCTTTATCTGGCTTACCCTTCCATATATTTAAACGCGGTTTGTTGCATCGGAAAGAGCAGATTTCAATGCATAGAGGGACGTTATTTCAGTTTCAAAATCAATTTCTAAATGCCTTAAAACTGGTCGTAAAAAGTACCTATTTTTGAAATTTTATTAAAACATGCATCGTTTTTCTACGCTTTATCTGGCTTACCCTTCCATATATTTAAACGCGGTTTGTTGCATCGGAAAGAGCAGATTTCAATGCATAGAGGGACGTTATTTCAGTTTCAAAATCAATTTCTAAATGCCTTAAAACTGGTCGTAAAAAGTACCTATTTTTGAAATTTTATTAAAACATGCATCGTTTTTCTACGCTTTATCTGGCTTACCCTTCCATATATTTAAACGCGGTTTGTTGCATCGGAAAGAGCAGATTTCAATGCATAGAGGGACGTTATTTCAGTTTCAAAATCAATTTCTAAATGCCTTAAAACTGGTCGTAAAAAGTACCTATTTTTGAAATTTTATTAAAACATGCATCGTTTTTCTACGCTTTATCTGGCTTACCCTTCCATATATTTAAACGCGGTTTGTTGCATCGGAAAGAGCAGATTTCAATGCATAGAGGGACGTTATTTCAGTTTCAAAATCAATTTCTAAATGCCTTAAAACTGGTCGTAAAAAGTACCTATTTTTGAAATTTTATTAAAACATGCATCGTTTTTCTACGCTTTATCTGGCTTACCCTTCCATATATTTAAACGCGGTTTGTTGCATCGGAAAGAGCAGATTTCAATGCATAGAGGGACGTTATTTCAGTTTCAAAATCAATTTCTAAATGCCTTAAAACTGGTCGTAAAAAGTACCTATTTTTGAAATTTTATTAAAACATGCATCGTTTTTCTACGCTTTATCTGGCTTACCCTTCCATATATTTAAACGCGGTTTGTTGCATCGGAAAGAGCAGATTTCAATGCATAGAGGGACGTTATTTCAGTTTCAAAATCAATTTCTAAATGCCTTAAAACTGGTCGTAAAAAGTACCTATTTTTGAAATTTTATTAAAACATGCATCGTTTTTCTACGCTTTATCTGGCTTACCCTTCCATATATTTAAACGCGGTTTGTTGCATCGGAAAGAGCAGATTTCAATGCATAGAGGGACGTTATTTCAGTTTCAAAATCAATTTCTAAATGCCTTAAAACTGGTCGTAAAAAGTACCTATTTTTGAAATTTTATTAAAACATGCATCGTTTTTCTACGCTTTATCTGGCTTACCCTTCCATATATTTAAACGCGGTTTGTTGCATCGGAAAGAGCAGATTTCAATGCATAGAGGGACGTTATTTCAGTTTCAAAATCAATTTCTAAATGCCTTAAAACTGGTCGTAAAAAGTACCTATTTTTGAAATTTTATTAAAACATGCATCGTTTTTCTACGCTTTATCTGGCTTACCCTTCCATATATTTAAACGCGGTTTGTTGCATCGGAAAGAGCAGATTTCAATGCATAGAGGGACGTTATTTCAGTTTCAAAATCAATTTCTAAATGCCTTAAAACTGGTCGTAAAAAGTACCTATTTTTGAAATTTTATTAAAACATGCATCGTTTTTCTACGCTTTATCTGGCTTACCCTTCCATATATTTAAACGCGGTTTGTTGCATCGGAAAGAGCAGATTTCAATGCATAGAGGGACGTTATTTCAGTTTCAAAATCAATTTCTAAATGCCTTAAAACTGGTCGTAAAAAGTACCTATTTTTGAAATTTTATTAAAACATGCATCGTTTTTCTACGCTTTATCTGGCTTACCCTTCCATATATTTAAACGCGGTTTGTTGCATCGGAAAGAGCAGATTTCAATGCATAGAGGGACGTTATTTCAGTTTCAAAATCAATTTCTAAATGCCTTAAAACTGGTCGTAAAAAGTACCTATTTTTGAAATTTTATTAAAACATGCATCGTTTTTCTACGCTTTATCTGGCTTACCCTTCCATATATTTAAACGCGGTTTGTTGCATCGGAAAGAGCAGATTTCAATGCATAGAGGGACGTTATTTCAGTTTCAAAATCAATTTCTAAATGCCTTAAAACTGGTCGTAAAAAGTACCTATTTTTGAAATTTTATTAAAACATGCATCGTTTTTCTACGCTTTATCTGGCTTACCCTTCCATATATTTAAACGCGGTTTGTTGCATCGGAAAGAGCAGATTTCAATGCATAGAGGGACGTTATTTCAGTTTCAAAATCAATTTCTAAATGCCTTAAAACTGGTCGTAAAAAGTACCTATTTTTGAAATTTTATTAAAACATGCATCGTTTTTCTACGCTTTATCTGGCTTACCCTTCCATATATTTAAACGCGGTTTGTTGCATCGGAAAGAGCAGATTTCAATGCATAGAGGGACGTTATTTCAGTTTCAAAATCAATTTCTAAATGCCTTAAAACTGGTCGTAAAAAGTACCTATTTTTGAAATTTTATTAAAACATGCATCGTTTTTCTACGCTTTATCTGGCTTACCCTTCCATATATTTAAACGCGGTTTGTTGCATCGGAAAGAGCAGATTTCAATGCATAGAGGGACGTTATTTCAGTTTCAAAATCAATTTCTAAATGCCTTAAAACTGGTCGTAAAAAGTACCTATTTTTGAAATTTTATTAAAACATGCATCGTTTTTCTACGCTTTATCTGGCTTACCCTTCCATATATTTAAACGCGGTTTGTTGCATCGGAAAGAGCAGATTTCAATGCATAGAGGGACGTTATTTCAGTTTCAAAATCAATTTCTAAATGCCTTAAAACTGGTCGTAAAAAGTACCTATTTTTGAAATTTTATTAAAACATGCATCGTTTTTCTACGCTTTATCTGGCTTACCCTTCCATATATTTAAACGCGGTTTGTTGCATCGGAAAGAGCAGATTTCAATGCATAGAGGGACGTTATTTCAGTTTCAAAATCAATTTCTAAATGCCTTAAAACTGGTCGTAAAAAGTACCTATTTTTGAAATTTTATTAAAACATGCATCGTTTTTCTACGCTTTATCTGGCTTACCCTTCCATATATTTAAACGCGGTTTGTTGCATCGGAAAGAGCAGATTTCAATGCATAGAGGGACGTTATTTCAGTTTCAAAATCAATTTCTAAATGCCTTAAAACTGGTCGTAAAAAGTACCTATTTTTGAAATTTTATTAAAACATGCATCGTTTTTCTACGCTTTATCTGGCTTACCCTTCCATATATTTAAACGCGGTTTGTTGCATCGGAAAGAGCAGATTTCAATGCATAGAGGGACGTTATTTCAGTTTCAAAATCAATTTCTAAATGCCTTAAAACTGGTCGTAAAAAGTACCTATTTTTGAAATTTTATTAAAACATGCATCGTTTTTCTACGCTTTATCTGGCTTACCCTTCCATATATTTAAACGCGGTTTGTTGCATCGGAAAGAGCAGATTTCAATGCATAGAGGGACGTTATTTCAGTTTCAAAATCAATTTCTAAATGCCTTAAAACTGGTCGTAAAAAGTACCTATTTTTGAAATTTTATTAAAACATGCATCGTTTTTCTACGCTTTATCTGGCTTACCCTTCCATATATTTAAACGCGGTTTGTTGCATCGGAAAGAGCAGATTTCAATGCATAGAGGGACGTTATTTCAGTTTCAAAATCAATTTCTAAATGCCTTAAAACTGGTCGTAAAAAGTACCTATTTTTGAAATTTTATTAAAACATGCATCGTTTTTCTACGCTTTATCTGGCTTACCCTTCCATATATTTAAACGCGGTTTGTTGCATCGGAAAGAGCAGATTTCAATGCATAGAGGGACGTTATTTCAGTTTCAAAATCAATTTCTAAATGCCTTAAAACTGGTCGTAAAAAGTACCTATTTTTGAAATTTTATTAAAACATGCATCGTTTTTCTACGCTTTATCTGGCTTACCCTTCCATATATTTAAACGCGGTTTGTTGCATCGGAAAGAGCAGATTTCAATGCATAGAGGGACGTTATTTCAGTTTCAAAATCAATTTCTAAATGCCTTAAAACTGGTCGTAAAAAGTACCTATTTTTGAAATTTTATTAAAACATGCATCGTTTTTCTACGCTTTATCTGGCTTACCCTTCCATATATTTAAACGCGGTTTGTTGCATCGGAAAGAGCAGATTTCAATGCATAGAGGGACGTTATTTCAGTTTCAAAATCAATTTCTAAATGCCTTAAAACTGGTCGTAAAAAGTACCTATTTTTGAAATTTTATTAAAACATGCATCGTTTTTCTACGCTTTATCTGGCTTACCCTTCCATATATTTAAACGCGGTTTGTTGCATCGGAAAGAGCAGATTTCAATGCATAGAGGGACGTTATTTCAGTTTCAAAATCAATTTCTAAATGCCTTAAAACTGGTCGTAAAAAGTACCTATTTTTGAAATTTTATTAAAACATGCATCGTTTTTCTACGCTTTATCTGGCTTACCCTTCCATATATTTAAACGCGGTTTGTTGCATCGGAAAGAGCAGATTTCAATGCATAGAGGGACGTTATTTCAGTTTCAAAATCAATTTCTAAATGCCTTAAAACTGGTCGTAAAAAGTACCTATTTTTGAAATTTTATTAAAACATGCATCGTTTTTCTACGCTTTATCTGGCTTACCCTTCCATATATTTAAACGCGGTTTGTTGCATCGGAAAGAGCAGATTTCAATGCATAGAGGGACGTTATTTCAGTTTCAAAATCAATTTCTAAATGCCTTAAAACTGGTCGTAAAAAGTACCTATTTTTGAAATTTTATTAAAACATGCATCGTTTTTCTACGCTTTATCTGGCTTACCCTTCCATATATTTAAACGCGGTTTGTTGCATCGGAAAGAGCAGATTTCAATGCATAGAGGGACGTTATTTCAGTTTCAAAATCAATTTCTAAATGCCTTAAAACTGGTCGTAAAAAGTACCTATTTTTGAAATTTTATTAAAACATGCATCGTTTTTCTACGCTTTATCTGGCTTACCCTTCCATATATTTAAACGCGGTTTGTTGCATCGGAAAGAGCAGATTTCAATGCATAGAGGGACGTTATTTCAGTTTCAAAATCAATTTCTAAATGCCTTAAAACTGGTCGTAAAAAGTACCTATTTTTGAAATTTTATTAAAACATGCATCGTTTTTCTACGCTTTATCTGGCTTACCCTTCCATATATTTAAACGCGGTTTGTTGCATCGGAAAGAGCAGATTTCAATGCATAGAGGGACGTTATTTCAGTTTCAAAATCAATTTCTAAATGCCTTAAAACTGGTCGTAAAAAGTACCTATTTTTGAAATTTTATTAAAACATGCATCGTTTTTCTACGCTTTATCTGGCTTACCCTTCCATATATTTAAACGCGGTTTGTTGCATCGGAAAGAGCAGATTTCAATGCATAGAGGGACGTTATTTCAGTTTCAAAATCAATTTCTAAATGCCTTAAAACTGGTCGTAAAAAGTACCTATTTTTGAAATTTTATTAAAACATGCATCGTTTTTCTACGCTTTATCTGGCTTACCCTTCCATATATTTAAACGCGGTTTGTTGCATCGGAAAGAGCAGATTTCAATGCATAGAGGGACGTTATTTCAGTTTCAAAATCAATTTCTAAATGCCTTAAAACTGGTCGTAAAAAGTACCTATTTTTGAAATTTTATTAAAACATGCATCGTTTTTCTACGCTTTATCTGGCTTACCCTTCCATATATTTAAACGCGGTTTGTTGCATCGGAAAGAGCAGATTTCAATGCATAGAGGGACGTTATTTCAGTTTCAAAATCAATTTCTAAATGCCTTAAAACTGGTCGTAAAAAGTACCTATTTTTGAAATTTTATTAAAACATGCATCGTTTTTCTACGCTTTATCTGGCTTACCCTTCCATATATTTAAACGCGGTTTGTTGCATCGGAAAGAGCAGATTTCAATGCATAGAGGGACGTTATTTCAGTTTCAAAATCAATTTCTAAATGCCTTAAAACTGGTCGTAAAAAGTACCTATTTTTGAAATTTTATTAAAACATGCATCGTTTTTCTACGCTTTATCTGGCTTACCCTTCCATATATTTAAACGCGGTTTGTTGCATCGGAAAGAGCAGATTTCAATGCATAGAGGGACGTTATTTCAGTTTCAAAATCAATTTCTAAATGCCTTAAAACTGGTCGTAAAAAGTACCTATTTTTGAAATTTTATTAAAACATGCATCGTTTTTCTACGCTTTATCTGGCTTACCCTTCCATATATTTAAACGCGGTTTGTTGCATCGGAAAGAGCAGATTTCAATGCATAGAGGGACGTTATTTCAGTTTCAAAATCAATTTCTAAATGCCTTAAAACTGGTCGTAAAAAGTACCTATTTTTGAAATTTTATTAAAACATGCATCGTTTTTCTACGCTTTATCTGGCTTACCCTTCCATATATTTAAACGCGGTTTGTTGCATCGGAAAGAGCAGATTTCAATGCATAGAGGGACGTTATTTCAGTTTCAAAATCAATTTCTAAATGCCTTAAAACTGGTCGTAAAAAGTACCTATTTTTGAAATTTTATTAAAACATGCATCGTTTTTCTACGCTTTATCTGGCTTACCCTTCCATATATTTAAACGCGGTTTGTTGCATCGGAAAGAGCAGATTTCAATGCATAGAGGGACGTTATTTCAGTTTCAAAATCAATTTCTAAATGCCTTAAAACTGGTCGTAAAAAGTACCTATTTTTGAAATTTTATTAAAACATGCATCGTTTTTCTACGCTTTATCTGGCTTACCCTTCCATATATTTAAACGCGGTTTGTTGCATCGGAAAGAGCAGATTTCAATGCATAGAGGGACGTTATTTCAGTTTCAAAATCAATTTCTAAATGCCTTAAAACTGGTCGTAAAAAGTACCTATTTTTGAAATTTTATTAAAACATGCATCGTTTTTCTACGCTTTATCTGGCTTACCCTTCCATATATTTAAACGCGGTTTGTTGCATCGGAAAGAGCAGATTTCAATGCATAGAGGGACGTTATTTCAGTTTCAAAATCAATTTCTAAATGCCTTAAAACTGGTCGTAAAAAGTACCTATTTTTGAAATTTTATTAAAACATGCATCGTTTTTCTACGCTTTATCTGGCTTACCCTTCCATATATTTAAACGCGGTTTGTTGCATCGGAAAGAGCAGATTTCAATGCATAGAGGGACGTTATTTCAGTTTCAAAATCAATTTCTAAATGCCTTAAAACTGGTCGTAAAAAGTACCTATTTTTGAAATTTTATTAAAACATGCATCGTTTTTCTACGCTTTATCTGGCTTACCCTTCCATATATTTAAACGCGGTTTGTTGCATCGGAAAGAGCAGATTTCAATGCATAGAGGGACGTTATTTCAGTTTCAAAATCAATTTCTAAATGCCTTAAAACTGGTCGTAAAAAGTACCTATTTTTGAAATTTTATTAAAACATGCATCGTTTTTCTACGCTTTATCTGGCTTACCCTTCCATATATTTAAACGCGGTTTGTTGCATCGGAAAGAGCAGATTTCAATGCATAGAGGGACGTTATTTCAGTTTCAAAATCAATTTCTAAATGCCTTAAAACTGGTCGTAAAAAGTACCTATTTTTGAAATTTTATTAAAACATGCATCGTTTTTCTACGCTTTATCTGGCTTACCCTTCCATATATTTAAACGCGGTTTGTTGCATCGGAAAGAGCAGATTTCAATGCATAGAGGGACGTTATTTCAGTTTCAAAATCAATTTCTAAATGCCTTAAAACTGGTCGTAAAAAGTACCTATTTTTGAAATTTTATTAAAACATGCATCGTTTTTCTACGCTTTATCTGGCTTACCCTTCCATATATTTAAACGCGGTTTGTTGCATCGGAAAGAGCAGATTTCAATGCATAGAGGGACGTTATTTCAGTTTCAAAATCAATTTCTAAATGCCTTAAAACTGGTCGTAAAAAGTACCTATTTTTGAAATTTTATTAAAACATGCATCGTTTTTCTACGCTTTATCTGGCTTACCCTTCCATATATTTAAACGCGGTTTGTTGCATCGGAAAGAGCAGATTTCAATGCATAGAGGGACGTTATTTCAGTTTCAAAATCAATTTCTAAATGCCTTAAAACTGGTCGTAAAAAGTACCTATTTTTGAAATTTTATTAAAACATGCATCGTTTTTCTACGCTTTATCTGGCTTACCCTTCCATATATTTAAACGCGGTTTGTTGCATCGGAAGGAGCAGATTTCAATGCATAGAGGGACGTTATTTCAGTTTCAAAATCAATTTCAAAATGCCTTAAAACTGGTCGTAAAAAGTACCTATTTTTGAAATTTTATTAAAACATGCATCGTTTTTCTACGCTTTATCTGGCTTACCCTTCCATATATTTAAACGCGGTTTGTTGCATCGGAAAGAGCAGATTTCAATGCATAGAGGGACGTTATTTCAGTTTCAAAATCAATTTCTAAATGCCTTAAAACTGGTCGTAAAAAGTACCTATTTTTGAAATTTTATTAAAACATGCATCGTTTTTCTACGCTTTATCTGGCTTACCCTTCCATATATTTAAACGCGGTTTGTTGCATCGGAAAGAGCAGATTTCAATGCATAGAGGGACGTTATTTCAGTTTCAAAATCAATTTCTAAATGCCTTAAAACTGGTCGTAAAAAGTACCTATTTTTGAAATTTTATTAAAACATGCATCGTTTTTCTACGCTTTATCTGGCTTACCCTTCCATATATTTAAACGCGGTTTGTTGCATCGGAAAGAGCAGATTTCAATGCATAGAGGGACGTTATTTCAGTTTCAAAATCAATTTCTAAATGCCTTAAAACTGGTCGTAAAAAGTACCTATTTTTGAAATTTTATTAAAACATGCATCGTTTTTCTACGCTTTATCTGGCTTACCCTTCCATATATTTAAACGCGGTTTGTTGCATCGGAAAGAGCAGATTTCAATGCATAGAGGGACGTTATTTCAGTTTCAAAATCAATTTCTAAATGCCTTAAAACTGGTCGTAAAAAGTACCTATTTTTGAAATTTTATTAAAACATGCATCGTTTTTCTACGCTTTATCTGGCTTACCCTTCCATATATTTAAACGCGGTTTGTTGCATCGGAAAGAGCAGATTTCAATGCATAGAGGGACGTTATTTCAGTTTCAAAATCAATTTCTAAATGCCTTAAAACTGGTCGTAAAAAGTACCTATTTTTGAAATTTTATTAAAACATGCATCGTTTTTCTACGCTTTATCTGGCTTACCCTTCCATATATTTAAACGCGGTTTGTTGCATCGGAAAGAGCAGATTTCAATGCATAGAGGGACGTTATTTCAGTTTCAAAATCAATTTCTAAATGCCTTAAAACTGGTCGTAAAAAGTACCTATTTTTGAAATTTTATTAAAACATGCATCGTTTTTCTACGCTTTATCTGGCTTACCCTTCCATATATTTAAACGCGGTTTGTTGCATCGGAAGGAGCAGATTTCAATGCATAGAGGGACGTTATTTCAGTTTCAAAATCAATTTCAAAATGCCTTAAAACTGGTCGTAAAGAGTACCTATTTTTGAAATTTTATTAAAACATGCATCGTTTTTCTACGCTTTATCTGGCTTACCCTTCCATATATTTAAACGCGGTTTGTTGCATCGGAAAGAGCAGATTTCAATGCATAGAGGGACGTTATTTCAGTTTCAAAATCAATTTCTAAATGCCTTAAAACTGGTCGTAAAAAGTACCTATTTTTGAAATTTTATTAAAACATGCATCGTTTTTCTACGCTTTATCTGGCTTACCCTTCCATATATTTAAACGCGGTTTGTTGCATCGGAAAGAGCAGATTTCAATGCATAGAGGGACGTTATTTCAGTTTCAAAATCAATTTCAAAATGCCTTAAAACTGGTCGTAAAAAGTACCTATTTTTGAAATTTTATTAAAACATGCATCGTTTTTCTACGCTTTATCTGGCTTACCCTTCCATATATTTAAACGCGGTTTGTTGCATCGGAAAGAGCAGATTTCAATGCATAGAGGGACGTTATTTCAGTTTCAAAATCAATTTCTAAATGCCTTAAAACTGGTCGTAAAAAGTACCTATTTTTGAAATTTTATTAAAACATGCATCGTTTTTCTACGCTTTATCTGGCTTACCCTTCCATATATTTAAACGCGGTTTGTTGCATCGGAAAGAGCAGATTTCAATGCATAGAGGGACGTTATTTCAGTTTCAAAATCAATGACTACACGAACGCGTAAAAAAAACATGCATCGTTTTTTCTACTCTTTATCTGGCTTACCCTTGCCATATATTTAAACCGCGGTTTGTTGCATCGAAAGCGTAAAATTACCCTATTTTTTTTATCTGCTTTTTAGATTTCAATGCATAGAGGGACGTTATTTCAGTTTCAAAATCAATTTCTAAATGCCTTAAAACTGGTCGTAAAATTACCTATTTTTGAAATTTTATTAAAACATGCATCGTTTTTCTACGCTTTATCTGGCTTACCCTTCCATATATTTAAACGCGGTTTGTTGCATCGGAAAGAGCAGATTTCAATGCATAGAGGGACGTTATTTCAGTTTCAAAATCAATTTCTAAATGCCTTAAAACTGGTCGTAAAAAGTACCTATTTTTGAAATTTTATTAAAACATGCATCGTTTTTCTACGCTTTATCTGGCTTACCCTTCCATATATTTAAACGCGGTTTGTTGCATCGGAAAGAGCAGATTTCAATGCATAGAGGGACGTTATTTCAGTTTCAAAATCAATTTCTAAATGCCTTAAAACTGGTCGTAAAAAGTACCTATTTTTGAAATTTTATTAAAACATGCATCGTTTTTCTACGCTTTATCTGGCTTACCCTTCCATATATTTAAACGCGGTTTGTTGCATCGGAAAGAGCAGATTTCAATGCATAGAGGGACGTTATTTCAGTTTCAAAATCAATTTCTAAATGCCTTAAAACTGGTCGTAAAAAGTACCTATTTTTGAAATTTTATTAAAACATGCATCGTTTTTCTACGCTTTATCTGGCTTACCCTTCCATATATTTAAACGCGGTTTGTTGCATCGGAAAGAGCAGATTTCAATGCATAGAGGGACGTTATTTCAGTTTCAAAATCAATTTCTAAATGCCTTAAAACTGGTCGTAAAAAGTACCTATTTTTGAAATTTTATTAAAACATGCATCGTTTTTCTACGCTTTATCTGGCTTACCCTTCCATATATTTAAACGCGGTTTGTTGCATCGGAAAGAGCAGATTTCAATGCATAGAGGGACGTTATTTCAGTTTCAAAATCAATTTCTAAATGCCTTAAAACTGGTCGTAAAAAGTACCTATTTTTGAAATTTTATTAAAACATGCATCGTTTTTCTACGCTTTATCTGGCTTACCCTTCCATATATTTAAACGCGGTTTGTTGCATCGGAAAGAGCAGATTTCAATGCATAGAGGGACGTTATTTCAGTTTCAAAATCAATTTCTAAATGCCTTAAAACTGGTCGTAAAAAGTACCTATTTTTGAAATTTTATTAAAACATGCATCGTTTTTCTACGCTTTATCTGGCTTACCCTTCCATATATTTAAACGCGGTTTGTTGCATCGGAAAGAGCAGATTTCAATGCATAGAGGGACGTTATTTCAGTTTCAAAATCAATTTCTAAATGCCTTAAAACTGGTCGTAAAAAGTACCTATTTTTGAAATTTTATTAAAACATGCATCGTTTTTCTACGCTTTATCTGGCTTACCCTTCCATATATTTAAACGCGGTTTGTTGCATCGGAAAGAGCAGATTTCAATGCATAGAGGGACGTTATTTCAGTTTCAAAATCAATTTCTAAATGCCTTAAAACTGGTCGTAAAAAGTACCTATTTTTGAAATTTTATTAAAACATGCATCGTTTTTCTACGCTTTATCTGGCTTACCCTTCCATATATTTAAACGCGGTTTGTTGCATCGGAAAGAGCAGATTTCAATGCATAGAGGGACGTTATTTCAGTTTCAAAATCAATTTCTAAATGCCTTAAAACTGGTCGTAAAAAGTACCTATTTTTGAAATTTTATTAAAACATGCATCGTTTTTCTACGCTTTATCTGGCTTACCCTTCCATATATTTAAACGCGGTTTGTTGCATCGGAAAGAGCAGATTTCAATGCATAGAGGGACGTTATTTCAGTTTCAAAATCAATTTCTAAATGCCTTAAAACTGGTCGTAAAAAGTACCTATTTTTGAAATTTTATTAAAACATGCATCGTTTTTCTACGCTTTATCTGGCTTACCCTTCCATATATTTAAACGCGGTTTGTTGCATCGGAAAGAGCAGATTTCAATGCATAGAGGGACGTTATTTCAGTTTCAAAATCAATTTCTAAATGCCTTAAAACTGGTCGTAAAAAGTACCTATTTTTGAAATTTTATTAAAACATGCATCGTTTTTCTACGCTTTATCTGGCTTACCCTTCCATATATTTAAACGCGGTTTGTTGCATCGGAAAGAGCAGATTTCAATGCATAGAGGGACGTTATTTCAGTTTCAAAATCAATTTCTAAATGCCTTAAAACTGGTCGTAAAAAGTACCTATTTTTGAAATTTTATTAAAACATGCATCGTTTTTCTACGCTTTATCTGGCTTACCCTTCCATATATTTAAACGCGGTTTGTTGCATCGGAAAGAGCAGATTTCAATGCATAGAGGGACGTTATTTCAGTTTCAAAATCAATTTCTAAATGCCTTAAAACTGGTCGTAAAAAGTACCTATTTTTGAAATTTTATTAAAACATGCATCGTTTTTCTACGCTTTATCTGGCTTACCCTTCCATATATTTAAACGCGGTTTGTTGCATCGGAAAGAGCAGATTTCAATGCATAGAGGGACGTTATTTCAGTTTCAAAATCAATTTCTAAATGCCTTAAAACTGGTCGTAAAAAGTACCTATTTTTGAAATTTTATTAAAACATGCATCGTTTTTCTACGCTTTATCTGGCTTACCCTTCCATATATTTAAACGCGGTTTGTTGCATCGGAAAGAGCAGATTTCAATGCATAGAGGGACGTTATTTCAGTTTCAAAATCAATTTCTAAATGCCTTAAAACTGGTCGTAAAAAGTACCTATTTTTGAAATTTTATTAAAACATGCATCGTTTTTCTACGCTTTATCTGGCTTACCCTTCCATATATTTAAACGCGGTTTGTTGCATCGGAAAGAGCAGATTTCAATGCATAGAGGGACGTTATTTCAGTTTCAAAATCAATTTCTAAATGCCTTAAAACTGGTCGTAAAAAGTACCTATTTTTGAAATTTTATTAAAACATGCATCGTTTTTCTACGCTTTATCTGGCTTACCCTTCCATATATTTAAACGCGGTTTGTTGCATCGGAAAGAGCAGATTTCAATGCATAGAGGGACGTTATTTCAGTTTCAAAATCAATTTCTAAATGCCTTAAAACTGGTCGTAAAAAGTACCTATTTTTGAAATTTTATTAAAACATGCATCGTTTTTCTACGCTTTATCTGGCTTACCCTTCCATATATTTAAACGCGGTTTGTTGCATCGGAAAGAGCAGATTTCAATGCATAGAGGGACGTTATTTCAGTTTCAAAATCAATTTCTAAATGCCTTAAAACTGGTCGTAAAAAGTACCTATTTTTGAAATTTTATTAAAACATGCATCGTTTTTCTACGCTTTATCTGGCTTACCCTTCCATATATTTAAACGCGGTTTGTTGCATCGGAAAGAGCAGATTTCAATGCATAGAGGGACGTTATTTCAGTTTCAAAATCAATTTCTAAATGCCTTAAAACTGGTCGTAAAAAGTACCTATTTTTGAAATTTTATTAAAACATGCATCGTTTTTCTACGCTTTATCTGGCTTACCCTTCCATATATTTAAACGCGGTTTGTTGCATCGGAAAGAGCAGATTTCAATGCATAGAGGGACGTTATTTCAGTTTCAAAATCAATTTCTAAATGCCTTAAAACTGGTCGTAAAAAGTACCTATTTTTGAAATTTTATTAAAACATGCATCGTTTTTCTACGCTTTATCTGGCTTACCCTTCCATATATTTAAACGCGGTTTGTTGCATCGGAAAGAGCAGATTTCAATGCATAGAGGGACGTTATTTCAGTTTCAAAATCAATTTCTAAATGCCTTAAAACTGGTCGTAAAAAGTACCTATTTTTGAAATTTTATTAAAACATGCATCGTTTTTCTACGCTTTATCTGGCTTACCCTTCCATATATTTAAACGCGGTTTGTTGCATCGGAAAGAGCAGATTTCAATGCATAGAGGGACGTTATTTCAGTTTCAAAATCAATTTCTAAATGCCTTAAAACTGGTCGTAAAAAGTACCTATTTTTGAAATTTTATTAAAACATGCATCGTTTTTCTACGCTTTATCTGGCTTACCCTTCCATATATTTAAACGCGGTTTGTTGCATCGGAAAGAGCAGATTTCAATGCATAGAGGGACGTTATTTCAGTTTCAAAATCAATTTCTAAATGCCTTAAAACTGGTCGTAAAAAGTACCTATTTTTGAAATTTTATTAAAACATGCATCGTTTTTCTACGCTTTATCTGGCTTACCCTTCCATATATTTAAACGCGGTTTGTTGCATCGGAAAGAGCAGATTTCAATGCATAGAGGGACGTTATTTCAGTTTCAAAATCAATTTCTAAATGCCTTAAAACTGGTCGTAAAAAGTACCTATTTTTGAAATTTTATTAAAACATGCATCGTTTTTCTACGCTTTATCTGGCTTACCCTTCCATATATTTAAACGCGGTTTGTTGCATCGGAAAGAGCAGATTTCAATGCATAGAGGGACGTTATTTCAGTTTCAAAATCAATTTCTAAATGCCTTAAAACTGGTCGTAAAAAGTACCTATTTTTGAAATTTTATTAAAACATGCATCGTTTTTCTACGCTTTATCTGGCTTACCCTTCCATATATTTAAACGCGGTTTGTTGCATCGGAAAGAGCAGATTTCAATGCATAGAGGGACGTTATTTCAGTTTCAAAATCAATTTCTAAATGCCTTAAAACTGGTCGTAAAAAGTACCTATTTTTGAAATTTTATTAAAACATGCATCGTTTTTCTACGCTTTATCTGGCTTACCCTTCCATATATTTAAACGCGGTTTGTTGCATCGGAAAGAGCAGATTTCAATGCATAGAGGGACTTTATTTCAGTTTCAAAATCAATTTCTAAATGCCTTAAAACTGGTCGTAAAAAGTACCTATTTTTGAAATTTTATTAAAACATGCATCGTTTTTCTACGCTTTATCTGGCTTACCCTTCCATATATTTAAACGCGGTTTGTTGCATCGGAAAGAGCAGATTTCAATGCATAGAGGGACGTTATTTCAGTTTCAAAATCAATTTCTAAATGCCTTAAAACTGGTCGTAAAAAGTACCTATTTTTGAAATTTTATTAAAACATGCATCGTTTTTCTACGCTTTATCTGGCTTACCCTTCCATATATTTAAACGCGGTTTGTTGCATCGGAAAGAGCAGATTTCAATGCATAGAGGGACGTTATTTCAGTTTCAAAATCAATTTCTAAATGCCTTAAAACTGGTCGTAAAAAGTACCTATTTTTGAAATTTTATTAAAACATGCATCGTTTTTCTACGCTTTATCTGGCTTACCCTTCCATATATTTAAACGCGGTTTGTTGCATCGGAAAGAGCAGATTTCAATGCATAGAGGGACGTTATTTCAGTTTCAAAATCAATTTCTAAATGCCTTAAAACTGGTCGTAAAAAGTACCTATTTTTGAAATTTTATTAAAACATGCATCGTTTTTCTACGCTTTATCTGGCTTACCCTTCCATATATTTAAACGCGGTTTGTTGCATCGGAAAGAGCAGATTTCAATGCATAGAGGGACGTTATTTCAGTTTCAAAATCAATTTCTAAATGCCTTAAAACTGGTCGTAAAAAGTACCTATTTTTGAAATTTTATTAAAACATGCATCGTTTTTCTACGCTTTATCTGGCTTACCCTTCCATATATTTAAACGCGGTTTGTTGCATCGGAAAGAGCAGATTTCAATGCATAGAGGGACGTTATTTCAGTTTCAAAATCAATTTCTAAATGCCTTAAAACTGGTCGTAAAAAGTACCTATTTTTGAAATTTTATTAAAACATGCATCGTTTTTCTACGCTTTATCTGGCTTACCCTTCCATATATTTAAACGCGGTTTGTTGCATCGGAAAGAGCAGATTTCAATGCATAGAGGGACGTTATTTCAGTTTCAAAATCAATTTCTAAATGCCTTAAAACTGGTCGTAAAAAGTACCTATTTTTGAAATTTTATTAAAACATGCATCGTTTTTCTACGCTTTATCTGGCTTACCCTTCCATATATTTAAACGCGGTTTGTTGCATCGGAAAGAGCAGATTTCAATGCATAGAGGGACGTTATTTCAGTTTCAAAATCAATTTCTAAATGCCTTAATGCATAAATTTATAACTAAAATACTTTTCAGACACATTTAGTTTTAATGAATTTTCTGTTTATTTTTTTACAGGAAATGTGTGAATAGATAATCTTATGTGGGATGAAACCTGACCTAAAGGATGTCGCAATTTACAGTGAAGATTTTTAAATTTTTTAAATTATTATTTATATACGAATTATTGTTATTTATTTCAAACAGATTTATTAATAGATAAGGATCCATGGTGTATAATAATTTGAATACATTGACTTTATAATAACCAAAGTTGTTTTATTTTCTTTTTGGTGTATAAATAATTATTAATTACTAATAATAAATTTACTTCCAATTAATCGATATAAATAATATAACCTAACCCGATCGATAATCATTCGCAGTGGCTCTATGATGTTGCGTTCAACTACTGCCGTAACCAGAAAACCTCAGATGTAGAAAATTTTTGAAATTTTCGACAACGAAATTAGCATTAAAACCGCATTTTCTCTTCAGAATTATAAATATTTCTGATGATATCAGTTGCTACCAATTATTACTTCACAGAATTAAAAATTAAGAGGGATATTAAATTCTGAAAGTATTTGTATGCAAGGCTGACGTTTCGAGTTTCGGGTTACAGCGCCACCACCGGAATGACGTAACAGAAAAAATAATAATAACACTAAGCACAGTAAGCTTAACTTAATCTCAAACATAAAAATCAGTTGTTAGGTAGGCTTCGATAATTCCTACTAATGTACAAATACTTATTATAAGAAATTTACTTTATTTGTTTTCATCAAATGTTAGTAACTAATTACGTTTATTACGGTACTGCAAAATTGTTTGATAAAAACTATATTTAATAATTTTTTAGCGACTTTGATCAGTTGTAGAATTCCATCAAATGGAACGCACCTAAAAAATAATAATAACACTAAGTATTAGGAGCGCAGCAATTTTAACATAACCTCAAACCAAAAAATCAGCTGTTAGGTAGGCTTCGATAATTCCTTCAAATGTACAAATCCTTATTGTAAGAAATTTACATCATTTGTTTTCATCAAATGTTAGTAACTAATTACGTTTATTGCGATACTGCAAAATTGTTTGATGAAAACTATATTTAATAATTTTTTAGCGACTTTGATCAGTTGCAGAATTCCATCAAATGGAACGCACCTAAAAATAATAATAACATTAAGTATCAGGAGCACAGCAATCCAAAAATCTTTGTCAACTCATGCTCTCCTAATACAAAAGAGCAAATTTTCGAAGTTTACATTTCAGGCATTTAGCAATGATGTCCGGCGCCTTCACCATTTTTTAACAGTATTTTTAGATAACGATGTCCGACTCCTTCGCTATTTTTTTGAACAATTAATGATAATTGTATACATGAAAATAAACGTTGAAATACCCGTCTGAATTTTAAATATAAATTATTTGTGACAATGAAGTTAATTTTCTATTGCAACAATATTATAAATAAATATATATGTGTACTTACCATTTTATTCACGCAATTCAATTTTTTCACAGTAAATCACTACACATTTTTTTATAAATATTATAAAAAAGAAATATTTTCATCTGTTTTTTCTTACTTTTTATTAACAAACTCATGTTAATATGATAGTGAAATAAACAATTAATTAAAAATTCAGTTGTATGTAAAATAAAAATTCAAATATAATCAACTTATTTAATAAATTGTATTTTTTAATATTGATATAAATGTAGTAAAAATGGCAATATTATTCTAAGAATAAAAGGAAAACGATTAAAATCAGGTTTGAAATAAATAAATATAGGCACCTGACGTTGCTCTCGAGAAGGTACCTTTGTTACATTTAGACGCTCTGAAGTCCCTTGGCAATCTTTCAGAAATATTAAGTACGCTTCATATACATCAAGACTGCCTTTTTCAACCAAAAGGCATTCCTCTTTCTGTAGTTTTCAAAATTAATACATTCCCTAAAACGTTAATGTTTAATGGCAATTGTTAAACTATTGATCTTACTCACCCTTTATGATACTTGTAATTAAAACCAACAACATGAAGATTTCAGACTAGAAACTAATTCTAGTCACTCAGAAATGATACATTGCTAGTATTAAACTAGAAAAATCTGAAGGTGATGGTCTTCGAAATACAAGGGAATCTTCGGTATAATTAACAAGACAACCCTATAATTCCATATTGAATAACGTAAAATCAAAACTGCAAACACATTTACAACCACAACTCACATAACGAAATACAGCCCCTTACCTTTCTGCACCCTTCATATGTGATATGTCATAATCTCGTTAGTTATTCGACAAACATTTGAGACACTAATCTATAGTTGAGTATGAAAGACACCTTTTGAGCACATCTAAGGAAATTGGTAAACTTGAAAGATTACATGCACATCTTCTGAAATATTTGCTTGCTTTAATCCTAATTATGATGACACAACGCTTTTATAATTACTCACTTAAATCCTCGGGCACGTGGATTCTCTGGAAGGATTTGTCTAACAAGCAATACATTCCATTTATAGATAAAATATGTAATGTAATGTATTAACAGTATTTAAGATAAACTGTTTCCTTCATTAGTTTTGTAACATTGGTTGTATATACACTTACTTTCTTCATATGTCTGATAAAAATACTTAAAAAATTTAGTGTTATTGTTGTTATTTTGCAATGACGTCATTCTGGTAGTGGCACTGTAACCCGTAATTTGAAACGTCAACCTTGCACACAAATACATTCAGAATTTAATATCCCTCTTAATTTTTAATTCTGTGAAGTAATAATTGGTAGCAACTGATATCATCAGGAATATTTATAATTCTGAAGAGAAAATGCGGTTTTAATGTTTATTTCGTTGTCGAAAATTTCAAAAATTTTCTATATCTGAGGACTTCTGGTTACGGCAGTAGTTGAACGCAACATCATAGAGCCACTGCGAATGATTATCGATCGGGTTACGCTCACTAGCTAAAATGGCGTTTTGTTTACATTTGTTTACAAAATAATGTAATAAAATAATAAAAAGTACTTAGAAAGTTGTATTGTAAACCAAATCTCGTTTAAATATCGGTTTTAAAACATATGAAGAGGAGGCTTGGATAGTTAGTTATTTTGCCTAATGATATTTTCGGAATGCTCTACTACTTCCTCTATTACGTGGGTGCACAATAACACAAGAAGGTAAGGGGGCTGTATTTCGTTATGTGAGTTGTGGTTGTAAATTTGTTTGCAGTTTTGATTTCACGTTATTCAATATGGAATTATGGGGTTGTTTTGTTAATTGTACAGGAGATTCCCTTGCATTTCGAAGAACATCACCTTCAGATTTTTCTAGTTTAACACTAGCAATGTATCATTTCTGAGTGACTAGAATTAGTTTCTAGTCTGAAATCTTCATGTTGTTGGTTTTAATTACAAGGATCATAAAGGGTGAGTAAGATCAATAATTTAACAATTGCCATTATACATTAACATTTTAGGGAATGTATTGATTATGAAAACTACAGAAAGAGGAGTGCCTTTTGGTTGAAAAAAGCAGTCTTTTGTATGTGGAGCGTTCTTAATATTTCTGAAAGATTGCCAAGGGCCTTCAGAGCATCCGAATGTAACAAAGATACCTTCTCGAGAGCAACATCAGGTGCCTATATTTATTTATTTCAAACATGATTTTAATAGTTTTCCTTTTATTCTTAGAATAATATTGCCAGCTTTACTAAAATTAATCATTAGTTAGCACATACACGGTAAATGAATGGTATGTTTTAACGTGTAACGTAAGATTGCTACAGTTTTATTGTTTCAAATCTGAATCTAAATCTGCTTGACGTTTTGAATTCAGCAAAAATATTACAATTGGATTATGATCTTTTATTCTTAAACGTATATTGCTTCTTTATTACAATTAAACATTAGTTAATACAAACACAGCAAGGTAAGGCATGTTTCTACACGCAACGTTAGAGCCCCTTTATATTTTTTATTTGAAGTCCAATTTTCAATTTGCTTGCATTTTGGATTTTGCTGAAATTTTAACATCGAATCATGCCCTTGGATTTCTAAAAAATTATTGTTTGTTTTAGTAAAATAGAAAATTATTTAATAGAAACGCAATTAGTCAAAGTACGTTTTTGAGCACAACGTCAGGGGACTATAATTTTTTTATTTCAAGTCTAATTTTACATCTGATTGTATTTTTGGGTTCTTTGGAAGATTTTAGGTGGGGAGAAGTTTTAATATTAGAAAAGTCTTGCATCTGTGGTGCATTATATGCATAAATTTATAACTAAGATACTTTTCAGACACATTTAGTTTTAATGAATTTTCTGTTTATTTTTTTACAGGAAATGTGTGAATAGATAATCTTATGTGGGATGAAACCTGACCTAAAGGATGTCGCAATTTACAGTGAAGATTTTTAAATTTTTTAAATTATTATTTATATACGAATTATTGTTATTTATTTCAAACAGATTTATTAATAGATAAGGATCCATGGTGTATAATAATTTGAATACATTGACTTTATAATAACCAAAGTTGTTTTATTTTCTTTTTGGTGTATAAATAATTATTAATTACTAATAATAAATTTACTTCCAATTAATCGATATAAATAATATAAAAAACTAAATGTGTTTAAAAGGTATTTAGTTATATATTTAGGTAAGTAATGCATCACAAAGGCAGGAGTTTTTTAATACTACAACATCAACCCCACCTAAAAAGATATATAAAGAACCCAAAAATACAAGCCGATTTAAAATTAAACTCGAAATGAAATAATAATAGTCCCTTGAAGTACTGATCAAAAATGTGCTTTGACTAATTGTAGTTTCAAAATTGATACATTCCTTAAAATGTTAATGTATAATGGCAATTGTTAAATTATTGATCTCACTTACCCTTTATGATCCCTGTTATTAAAACCAACAACATGAAGATTTCAGACTAGAAACTAATTCTAGTCACACAGAAATGATGCATTGCTAGTGTTAAACTAGAAAAATCTGAAGGTGATGTTCTTCGAAATGCAAGGGAATCTTCGGTATAATTAACAAGACAACCCCATAATTCCATATTGAATAACGTAAAATAAAAACTGCAAACACATTTACAACTACAACTCACATAACGAAATACAGCCCCCTTACCTTTTTGCACCCTTCATATGTGATATGTGACATTCTTGTTAGTTATTCGACAAACATTTGAGACACCAATCTATAGCTTCTACATGTATCTAGTTTTCGGGTTGAGTAAGAAAGACACCTTTTGAGCACATCTAAAGAAGTTGGTATACTTGAAAGATTACATGGATATCTTCTGAAATATTTGCTTGCTTTAATCCTAATTACGATGACACAACCCTTTTATAATTACTCACTTAAATCCTTGGGCACGTGCATTCTCGGGAAGGATTTGTCTCACAAGCAAGACATTCCATTTATAGATATAATATATAATGTAATGTATTAACAGTATTTGAGATAAACATTTCTCTTCACTAGTTTTGTAACATTTTCAAATGGAATTTGTAACATTGTTTGTATATACATTTATTGCCATTATACACTAACATTTTAGGTAATGTATTGATTTTGAAAACTACAGAAAGAGGAGTGCCTTTTGGTTGAAAAGAGCAGTCTTGATGTATGTGAAGCGTACTTAATATTTCTGAAAGATTGCCAAGGGACTTCAGAGCGTTTGAATGTAACAAAGATACCTTCTCGAGAGTAACGTCAGGTGCCTATATTTATTTATTTCAAACCTGATTTTAATCGTTTTTCTTTTATTCTTAGAATAATATTGCCAGCTTTACTAAAATTAATCATTAGTTAACACATACACGGTAAATGAATGGTATGTTTTAACGTGTAACGTAAGACTGCTACAGTTTTATTGTTTCAAATCTGAATCTAAATCTGCTTGACGTTTTGAATTCAGCAAAAATATTATAATTGGATTATGATCTTTTATTCTTAAACGTATATTGCATCTTTATTACAATTAAACATTAGTTAATACAAACACAGCAAGGTAAGGCATGTTTCTACACGCAACGTTAGGGCCCCTTTATATTTTTTATTTGAAGTCCAATTTTCAATTTGCTTGCATTTTGGATTTTGCTGAAATTTTAACATCGAATCATGCCCTTGGATTTCTAAAAAATTATTGTTTGTTTTAGTAAAATAGAAAATTATTTAATAGAAACGCAATTAGTCAAAGTACGTTTTTGAGCACAACGTCAGGGGACTATAATTTTTTTATTTCAAGTCTAATTTTATATCTGCTTGTATTTTTGGGTTCTTTGGAAGATTTTAGGTGGGGAGAAGTTTTAATATTAGAAAAGTCTTGCATCTGTGGTGCATTATATGCATAAATTTATAACTAAAATACTTTTCAGACACATTTAGTTTTAATGAATTTTCTGTTTATTTTTTTACAGGAAATGTGTGAATAGATAATCTTATGTGGGATGAAACCTGACCTGAAGGATGATACTACAACATCAACCCCACCTAAAAAGATATATAAAGAACCCACAAATACAAGCCGATTTAAAATTAAACTCGAAATGAAACAATAATAGTCCCTTGAAGTACTGATCAAAAATGTACTTTGACTAATTGTAGTTTTCAAAATTGATACATTCCTTAAAATGTTAAGGTATAATGGCAATTGTTAAATTATTGATCTCACTCACCCTTTATGATCCCTGTAATTAAAACCAACAACATGATTATTTTAGACTAGAAACTAGTTATAGTCACTCAGAAATGATACATTGCTAGTGTTAAACTAGAAAAATCAGATGCTGATGGTCTTCGAAATGCAAGGGAATCTTCGGTATAATTAACAAGACAACCCCATAATTCCATATTGAATAACGTAAAATCAAAACTGAAAACAAATTTACAACCACAACTCACATAACGAAATACAGCCCCCTTACCTTTTTGCACCCTTCATATGTGATATGTGATAACCTCGTTAGTTATTTGACAAACATTTGAGACACTAATCTGTAGCTTCTACATGTATCTAGTTTTCGGGTTGAGCATGAAAGACACCTTTTGAGCACATCTAAGCAAATTGGTAAACTTAAAGGATTACATGGACATCTTCTGAAATATTTACTTGCTTTAATCCTAATTATGATGACACAACACTTTTATAATTACTCACTTAAATCCTTGGGCATGTGCATTCTCAGGAAGGATTTATCTTACAAGCAAGACATTCCATTTTTAGATTTAATATATAATGTAATGTATTAATTGTATTTGAGATAAATAATTTTCTTCACCAGTTTTGTAGCATTTTCAAATGGAAATTGTAACATTGCTTGTATATACACTTATTTTCTTCGTATACCTGATAAAAATGCTCCTGCCACATGACAGGTATCCATCACTGAAGTTTTACAATGTCAACAGCAAAAGAACGCAAGGATTACAAGAAAATTTCACTTCTTCCTAGGTGTTTTAAGAAAATTGTTGGAAGTATTTCAAAACGGTTTCAACACAAATTTCAATTTCAATTGTTTAAGAACTAAACGATTACTGACTTCATTAGCAGAATAAGCTTCATTTACGTAAAATTACAGACTAAACGATGTTTAAACGTGGGCTTTCAGCAACCAAGCATCTTCACTTTTGTAGGTTATAATATCGATGAAATAATTTCTATCATGGTTACAATTAGTAGAAATGTTCTAAAACCGATATTTAAACAAGATTTGGCTTACAATACAACTTTCTAAGTACTTTTTATTATTTTATTACAATATTTTGTATACAATTTGTAAACAAAACGCCATTTTAGCAAGTGAACGTAACCCGATCGATAATCATTCGCAGTGGCTCTATGATGTTGCGTTCAACTACTGCCGTAACCAGAAAACCTCAGATGTAGAAAATTTTTGAAATTTTCGACAACGAAATTAGCATTAAAACCGCATTTTCTCTTCAGAATTATAAATATTTCTGATGATATCAGTTGCTACCAATTATTACTTCACAGAATTAAAAATTAAGAGGGATATTAAATTCTGAAAGTATTTGTATGCAAGGCTGACGTTTCGAGTTTCGGGTTACAGCGCCACCACCGGAATGACGTAACAGAAAAAATAATAATAACACTAAGCACAGTAAGCTTAACTTAATCTCAAACATAAAAATCAGTTGTTAGGTAGGCTTCGATAATTCCTTCTAATGTACAAATACTTATTATAAGAAATTTACTTTATTTGTTTTCATCAAATGTTAGTAACTAATTACGTTTATTACGGTACTGCAAAATTGTTTGATAAAAACTATATTTAATAATTTTTTAGCGACTTTGATCAGTTGTAGAATTCCATCAAATGGAACGCACCTAAAAAATAATAATAACACTAAGTATTAGGAGCGCAGCAATTTTAACATAACCTCAAACCAAAAAATCAGCTGTTAGGTAGGCTTCGATAATTCCTTCAAATGTACAAATCCTTATTGTAAGAAATTTACATCATTTGTTTTCATCAAATGTTAGTAACTAATTACGTTTATTGCGATACTGCAAAATTGTTTGATGAAAACTATATTTAATAATTTTTTAGCGACTTTGATCAGTTGCAGAATTCCATCAAATGGAACGCACCTAAAAATAATAATAACATTAAGTATCAGGAGCACAGCAATCCAAAAATCTTTGTCAACTCATGCTCTCCTAATACAAAAGAGCAAATTTTCGAAGTTTACATTTCAGGCATTTAGCAATGATGTCCGGCGCCTTCACCATTTTTTAACAGTATTTTTAGATAACGATGTCCGACTCCTTCGCTATTTTTTTGAACAATTAATGATAATTGTATACATGAAAATAAACGTTGAAATACCCGTCTGAATTTTAAATATAAATTATTTGTGACAATGAAGTTAATTTTCTATTGCAACAATATTATAAATAAATATATATGTGTACTTACCATTTTATTCACGCAATTCAATTTTTTCACAGTAAATCACTACACATTTTTTTATAAGTATTATAAAAAAGAAATATTTTCATTTGTTTTTTCTTACTTTTTATTAACAAACTCATGTTAATATGATAGTGAAATAAACAATTAATTAAAAATTCAGTTGTATGTAAAATAAAAATTCAAATATAATCAACTTATTTAATAAATTGTATTTTTTAATATTGATATAAATGTAGTAAAGATGGCAATATTATTCTAAGAATAAAAGGAAAACGATTAAAATCAGGCTTGAAATAAATAAATATAGGCACCTGACGTTGCTCTCGAGAAGGTACCTTTGTTACATTTAGACGCTCTGAAGTCCCTTGGCAATCTTTCAGAAATATTAAGTACGCTTCATATACATCAAGACTGCCTTTTTCAACCAAAAGGCATTCCTCTTTCTGTAGTTTTCAAAATTAATACATTCCCTAAAACGTTAATGTTTAATGGCAATTGTTAAACTATTGATCTTACTCACCCTTTATGATACTTGTAATTAAAACCAACAACATGAAGATTTCAGACTAGAAACTAATTCTAGTCACTCAGAAATGATACATTGCTAGTATTAAACTAGAAAAATCTGAAGGTGATGGTCTTCGAAATACAAGGGAATCTTCGGTATAATTAACAAGACAACCCTATAATTCCATATTGAATAACGTAAAATCAAAACTGCAAACACATTTACAACCACAACTCACATAACGAAATACAGCCCCTTACCTTTCTGCACCCTTCATATGTGATATGTCATAATCTCGTTAGTTATTCGACAAACATTTGAGACACTAATCTATAGTTGAGTATGAAAGACACCTTTTGAGCACATCTAAGGAAATTGGTAAACTTGAAAGATTACATGCACATCTTCTGAAATATTTGCTTGCTTTAATCCTAATTATGATGACACAACGCTTTTATAATTACTCACTTAAATCCTCGGGCACGTGGCTTCTCTGGAAGGATTTGTCTAACAAGCAATACATTCCATTTATAGATAAAATATGTAATGTAATGTATTAACAGTATTTAAGATAAACTGTTTCCTTCATTAGTTTTGTAACATTGGTTGTATATACACTTACTTTCTTCATATGTCTGATAAAAATACTTAAAAAATTTAGTGTTATTGTTGTTATTTTGCAATGACGTCATTCTGGTAGTGGCACTGTAACCCGTAATTTGAAACGTCAACCTTGCACACAAATACATTCAGAATTTAATATCCCTCTTAATTTTTAATTCTGTGAAGTAATAATTGGTAGCAACTGATATCATCAGGAATATTTATAATTCTGAAGAGAAAATGCGGTTTTAATGTTTATTTCGTTGTCGAAAATTTCAAAAATTTTCTATATCTGAGGACTTCTGGTTACGGCAGTAGTTGAACGCAACATCATAGAGCCACTGCGAATGATTATCGATCGGGTTACGCTCACTAGCTAAAATGGCGTTTTGTTTACATTTGTTTACAAAATAATGTAATAAAATAATAAAAAGTACTTAGAAAGTTGTATTGTAAACCAAATCTCGTTTAAATATCGGTTTTAAAACATATGAAGAGGAGGCTTGGATAGTTAGTTATTTTGCCTAATGATATTTTCGGAATGCTCTACTACTTCCTCTATTACGTGGGTGCACAATAACACAAGAAGGTAAGGGGGCTGTATTTCGTTATGTGAGTTGTGGTTGTAAATTTGTTTGCAGTTTTGATTTCACGTTATTCAATATGGAATTATGGGGTTGTTTTGTTAATTGTACAGGAGATTCCCTTGCATTTCGAAGAACATCACCTTCAGATTTTTCTAGTTTAACACTAGCAATGTATCATTTCTGAGTGACTAGAATTAGTTTCTAGTCTGAAATCTTCATGTTGTTGGTTTTAATTACAAGGATCATAAAGGGTGAGTAAGATCAATAATTTAACAATTGCCATTATACATTAACATTTTAGGGAATGTATTGATTATGAAAACTACAGAAAGAGGAGTGCCTTTTGGTTGAAAAAAGCAGTCTTTTGTATGTGGAGCGTTCTTAATATTTCTGAAAGATTGCCAAGGGCCTTCAGAGCATCCGAATGTAACAAAGATACCTTCTCGAGAGCAACATCAGGTGCCTATATTTATTTATTTCAAACATGATTTTAATAGTTTTCCTTTTATTCTTAGAATAATATTGCCAGCTTTACTAAAATTAATCATTAGTTAGCACATACACGGTAAATGAATGGTATGTTTTAACGTGTAACGTAAGATTGCTACAGTTTTATTGTTTCAAATCTGAATCTAAATCTGCTTGACGTTTTGAATTCAGCAAAAATATTACAATTGGATTATGATCTTTTATTCTTAAACGTATATTGCTTCTTTATTACAATTAAACATTAGTTAATACAAACACAGCAAGGTAAGGTATGTTTCAACACGCAACTTTAGGGCCCCTTTACATTTTTTATTTGAAGTCCAATTTTCAATTTGCTTGCATTTTGGATTTTGCTGAAATTTTAACATCGAATCATGCCCTTGGATTTCTAAAAAATTATTGTTTGTTTTAGTAAAATAGAAAATTATTTAATAGAAACGCAATTAGTCAAAGTACGTTTTTGAGCACAACGTCAGGGGACTATAATTTTTTTATTTCAAGTCTAATTTTATATCTGATTGTATTTTTGGGTTCTTTGGAAGATTTTAGGTGGGGAGAAGTTTTAATATTAGAAAAGTCTTGCATCTGTGGTGCATTATATGCATAAATTTATAACTAAGATACTTTTCAGACACATTTAGTTTTAATGAATTTTCTGTTTATTTTTTTACAGGAAATGTGTGAATAGATAATCTTATGTGGGATGAAACCTGACCTAAAGGATGTCGCAATTTACAGTGAAGATTTTTAAATTTTTTAAATTATTATTTATATACGAATTATTGTTATTTATTTCAAACAGATTTATTAATAGATAAG
>CAWUHG010000033.1:0-29380 GCA_963921985.1 Agrilus biguttatus | reverse complement strand
AATAGGTACTTTTTACGACCAGTTTTAAGGCATTTAGAAATTGATTTTGAAACTGAAATAACGTCCCTCTATGCATTGAAATCTGCTCTTTCCGATGCAACAAACCGCGTTTAAATATATGGAAGGGTAAGCCAGATAAAGCGTAGAAAAACGATGCATGTTTTAATAAAATTTCAAAAATAGGTACTTTTTACGACCAGTTTTAAGGCATTTAGAAATTGATTTTGAAACTGAAATAACGTCCCTCTATGCATTGAAATCTGCTCTTTCCGATGCAACAAACCGCGTTTAAATATATGGAAGGGTAAGCCAGATAAAGCGTAGAAAAACGATGCATGTTTTAATAAAATTTCAAAAATAGGTACTTTTTACGACCAGTTTTAAGGCATTTAGAAATTGATTTTGAAACTGAAATAACGTCCCTCTATGCATTGAAATCTGCTCTTTCCGATGCAACAAACCGCGTTTAAATATATGGAAGGGTAAGCCAGATAAAGCGTAGAAAAACGATGCATGTTTTAATAAAATTTCAAAAATAGGTACTTTTTACGACCAGTTTTAAGGCATTTAGAAATTGATTTTGAAACTGAAATAACGTCCCTCTATGCATTGAAATCTGCTCTTTCCGATGCAACAAACCGCGTTTAAATATATGGAAGGGTAAGCCAGATAAAGCGTAGAAAAACGATGCATGTTTTAATAAAATTTCAAAAATAGGTACTTTTTACGACCAGTTTTAAGGCATTTAGAAATTGATTTTGAAACTGAAATAACGTCCCTCTATGCATTGAAATCTGCTCTTTCCGATGCAACAAACCGCGTTTAAATATATGGAAGGGTAAGCCAGATAAAGCGTAGAAAAACGATGCATGTTTTAATAAAATTTCAAAAATAGGTACTTTTTACGACCAGTTTTAAGGCATTTAGAAATTGATTTTGAAACTGAAATAACGTCCCTCTATGCATTGAAATCTGCTCTTTCCGATGCAACAAACCGCGTTTAAATATATGGAAGGGTAAGCCAGATAAAGCGTAGAAAAACGATGCATGTTTTAATAAAATTTCAAAAATAGGTACTTTTTACGACCAGTTTTAAGGCATTTAGAAATTGATTTTGAAACTGAAATAACGTCCCTCTATGCATTGAAATCTGCTCTTTCCGATGCAACAAACCGCGTTTAAATATATGGAAGGGTAAGCCAGATAAAGCGTAGAAAAACGATGCATGTTTTAATAAAATTTCAAAAATAGGTACTTTTTACGACCAGTTTTAAGGCATTTAGAAATTGATTTTGAAACTGAAATAACGTCCCTCTATGCATTGAAATCTGCTCTTTCCGATGCAACAAACCGCGTTTAAATATATGGAAGGGTAAGCCAGATAAAGCGTAGAAAAACGATGCATGTTTTAATAAAATTTCAAAAATAGGTACTTTTTACGACCAGTTTTAAGGCATTTAGAAATTGATTTTGAAACTGAAATAACGTCCCTCTATGCATTGAAATCTGCTCTTTCCGATGCAACAAACCGCGTTTAAATATATGGAAGGGTAAGCCAGATAAAGCGTAGAAAAACGATGCATGTTTTAATAAAATTTCAAAAATAGGTACTTTTTACGACCAGTTTTAAGGCATTTAGAAATTGATTTTGAAACTGAAATAACGTCCCTCTATGCATTGAAATCTGCTCTTTCCGATGCAACAAACCGCGTTTAAATATATGGAAGGGTAAGCCAGATAAAGCGTAGAAAAACGATGCATGTTTTAATAAAATTTCAAAAATAGGTACTTTTTACGACCAGTTTTAAGGCATTTAGAAATTGATTTTGAAACTGAAATAACGTCCCTCTATGCATTGAAATCTGCTCTTTCCGATGCAACAAACCGCGTTTAAATATATGGAAGGGTAAGCCAGATAAAGCGTAGAAAAACGATGCATGTTTTAATAAAATTTCAAAAATAGGTACTTTTTACGACCAGTTTTAAGGCATTTAGAAATTGATTTTGAAACTGAAATAACGTCCCTCTATGCATTGAAATCTGCTCTTTCCGATGCAACAAACCGCGTTTAAATATATGGAAGGGTAAGCCAGATAAAGCGTAGAAAAACGATGCATGTTTTAATAAAATTTCAAAAATAGGTACTTTTTACGACCAGTTTTAAGGCATTTAGAAATTGATTTTGAAACTGAAATAACGTCCCTCTATGCATTGAAATCTGCTCTTTCCGATGCAACAAACCGCGTTTAAATATATGGAAGGGTAAGCCAGATAAAGCGTAGAAAAACGATGCATGTTTTAATAAAATTTCAAAAATAGGTACTTTTTACGACCAGTTTTAAGGCATTTAGAAATTGATTTTGAAACTGAAATAACGTCCCTCTATGCATTGAAATCTGCTCTTTCCGATGCAACAAACCGCGTTTAAATATATGGAAGGGTAAGCCAGATAAAGCGTAGAAAAACGATGCATGTTTTAATAAAATTTCAAAAATAGGTACTTTTTACGACCAGTTTTAAGGCATTTAGAAATTGATTTTGAAACTGAAATAACGTCCCTCTATGCATTGAAATCTGCTCTTTCCGATGCAACAAACCGCGTTTAAATATATGGAAGTGTAAGCCAGATAAAGCGTAGAAAAACGATGCATGTTTTAATAAAATTTCAAAAATAGGTACTTTTTACGACCAGTTTTAAGGCATTTAGAAATTGATTTTGAAACTGAAATAACGTCCCTCTATGCATTGAAATCTGCTCTTTCCGATGCAACAAACCGCGTTTAAATATATGGAAGGGTAAGCCAGATAAAGCGTAGAAAAACGATGCATGTTTTAATAAAATTTCAAAAATAGGTACTTTTTACGACCAGTTTTAAGGCATTTAGAAATTGATTTTGAAACTGAAATAACGTCCCTCTATGCATTGAAATCTGCTCTTTCCGATGCAACAAACCGCGTTTAAATATATGGAAGGGTAAGCCAGATAAAGCGTAGAAAAACGATGCATGTTTTAATAAAATTTCAAAAATAGGTACTTTTTACGACCAGTTTTAAGGCATTTAGAAATTGATTTTGAAACTGAAATAACGTCCCTCTATGCATTGAAATCTGCTCTTTCCGATGCAACAAACCGCGTTTAAATATATGGAAGGGTAAGCCAGATAAAGCGTAGAAAAACGATGCATGTTTTAATAAAATTTCAAAAATAGGTACTTTTTACGACCAGTTTTAAGGCATTTAGAAATTGATTTTGAAACTGAAATAACGTCCCTCTATGCATTGAAATCTGCTCTTTCCGATGCAACAAACCGCGTTTAAATATATGGAAGGGTAAGCCAGATAAAGCGTAGAAAAACGATGCATGTTTTAATAAAATTTCAAAAATAGGTACTTTTTACGACCAGTTTTAAGGCATTTAGAAATTGATTTTGAAACTGAAATAACGTCCCTCTATGCATTGAAATCTGCTCTTTCCGATGCAACAAACCGCGTTTAAATATATGGAAGGGTAAGCCAGATAAAGCGTAGAAAAACGATGCATGTTTTAATAAAATTTCAAAAATAGGTACTTTTTACGACCAGTTTTAAGGCATTTAGAAATTGATTTTGAAACTGAAATAACGTCCCTCTATGCATTGAAATCTGCTCTTTCCGATGCAACAAACCGCGTTTAAATATATGGAAGGGTAAGCCAGATAAAGCGTAGAAAAACGATGCATGTTTTAATAAAATTTCAAAAATAGGTACTTTTTACGACCAGTTTTAAGGCATTTAGAAATTGATTTTGAAACTGAAATAACGTCCCTCTATGCATTGAAATCTGCTCTTTCCGATGCAACAAACCGCGTTTAAATATATGGAAGGGTAAGCCAGATAAAGCGTAGAAAAACGATGCATGTTTTAATAAAATTTCAAAAATAGGTACTTTTTACGACCAGTTTTAAGGCATTTAGAAATTGATTTTGAAACTGAAATAACGTCCCTCTATGCATTGAAATCTGCTCTTTCCGATGCAACAAACCGCGTTTAAATATATGGAAGGGTAAGCCAGATAAAGCGTAGAAAAACGATGCATGTTTTAATAAAATTTCAAAAATAGGTACTTTTTACGACCAGTTTTAAGGCATTTAGAAATTGATTTTGAAACTGAAATAACGTCCCTCTATGCATTGAAATCTGCTCTTTCCGATGCAACAAACCGCGTTTAAATATATGGAAGGGTAAGCCAGATAAAGCGTAGAAAAACGATGCATGTTTTAATAAAATTTCAAAAATAGGTACTTTTTACGACCAGTTTTAAGGCATTTAGAAATTGATTTTGAAACTGAAATAACGTCCCTCTATGCATTGAAATCTGCTCTTTCCGATGCAACAAACCGCGTTTAAATATATGGAAGGGTAAGCCAGATAAAGCGTAGAAAAACGATGCATGTTTTAATAAAATTTCAAAAATAGGTACTTTTTACGACCAGTTTTAAGGCATTTAGAAATTGATTTTGAAACTGAAATAACGTCCCTCTATGCATTGAAATCTGCTCTTTCCGATGCAACAAACCGCGTTTAAATATATGGAAGGGTAAGCCAGATAAAGCGTAGAAAAACGATGCATGTTTTAATAAAATTTCAAAAATAGGTACTTTTTACGACCAGTTTTAAGGCATTTAGAAATTGATTTTGAAACTGAAATAACGTCCCTCTATGCATTGAAATCTGCTCTTTCCGATGCAACAAACCGCGTTTAAATATATGGAAGGGTAAGCCAGATAAAGCGTAGAAAAACGATGCATGTTTTAATAAAATTTCAAAAATAGGTACTTTTTACGACCAGTTTTAAGGCATTTAGAAATTGATTTTGAAACTGAAATAACGTCCCTCTATGCATTGAAATCTGCTCTTTCCGATGCAACAAACCGCGTTTAAATATATGGAAGGGTAAGCCAGATAAAGCGTAGAAAAACGATGCATGTTTTAATAAAATTTCAAAAATAGGTACTTTTTACGACCAGTTTTAAGGCATTTAGAAATTGATTTTGAAACTGAAATAACGTCCCTCTATGCATTGAAATCTGCTCTTTCCGATGCAACAAACCGCGTTTAAATATATGGAAGGGTAAGCCAGATAAAGCGTAGAAAAACGATGCATGTTTTAATAAAATTTCAAAAATAGGTACTTTTTACGACCAGTTTTAAGGCATTTAGAAATTGATTTTGAAACTGAAATAACGTCCCTCTATGCATTGAAATCTGCTCTTTCCGATGCAACAAACCGCGTTTAAATATATGGAAGGGTAAGCCAGATAAAGCGTAGAAAAACGATGCATGTTTTAATAAAATTTCAAAAATAGGTACTTTTTACGACCAGTTTTAAGGCATTTAGAAATTGATTTTGAAACTGAAATAACGTCCCTCTATGCATTGAAATCTGCTCTTTCCGATGCAACAAACCGCGTTTAAATATATGGAAGGGTAAGCCAGATAAAGCGTAGAAAAACGATGCATGTTTTAATAAAATTTCAAAAATAGGTACTTTTTACGACCAGTTTTAAGGCATTTAGAAATTGATTTTGAAACTGAAATAACGTCCCTCTATGCATTGAAATCTGCTCTTTCCGATGCAACAAACCGCGTTTAAATATATGGAAGGGTAAGCCAGATAAAGCGTAGAAAAACGATGCATGTTTTAATAAAATTTCAAAAATAGGTACTTTTTACGACCAGTTTTAAGGCATTTAGAAATTGATTTTGAAACTGAAATAACGTCCCTCTATGCATTGAAATCTGCTCTTTCCGATGCAACAAACCGCGTTTAAATATATGGAAGGGTAAGCCAGATAAAGCGTAGAAAAACGATGCATGTTTTAATAAAATTTCAAAAATAGGTACTTTTTACGACCAGTTTTAAGGCATTTAGAAATTGATTTTGAAACTGAAATAACGTCCCTCTATGCATTGAAATCTGCTCTTTCCGATGCAACAAACCGCGTTTAAATATATGGAAGGGTAAGCCAGATAAAGCGTAGAAAAACGATGCATGTTTTAATAAAATTTCAAAAATAGGTACTTTTTACGACCAGTTTTAAGGCATTTAGAAATTGATTTTGAAACTGAAATAACGTCCCTCTATGCATTGAAATCTGCTCTTTCCGATGCAACAAACCGCGTTTAAATATATGGAAGGGTAAGCCAGATAAAGCGTAGAAAAACGATGCATGTTTTAATAAAATTTCAAAAATAGGTACTTTTTACGACCAGTTTTAAGGCATTTAGAAATTGATTTTGAAACTGAAATAACGTCCCTCTATGCATTGAAATCTGCTCTTTCCGATGCAACAAACCGCGTTTAAATATATGGAAGGGTAAGCCAGATAAAGCGTAGAAAAACGATGCATGTTTTAATAAAATTTCAAAAATAGGTACTTTTTACGACCAGTTTTAAGGCATTTAGAAATTGATTTTGAAACTGAAATAACGTCCCTCTATGCATTGAAATCTGCTCTTTCCGATGCAACAAACCGCGTTTAAATATATGGAAGGGTAAGCCAGATAAAGCGTAGAAAAACGATGCATGTTTTAATAAAATTTCAAAAATAGGTACTTTTTACGACCAGTTTTAAGGCATTTAGAAATTGATTTTGAAACTGAAATAACGTCCCTCTATGCATTGAAATCTGCTCTTTCCGATGCAACAAACCGCGTTTAAATATATGGAAGGGTAAGCCAGATAAAGCGTAGAAAAACGATGCATGTTTTAATAAAATTTCAAAAATAGGTACTTTTTACGACCAGTTTTAAGGCATTTAGAAATTGATTTTGAAACTGAAATAACGTCCCTCTATGCATTGAAATCTGCTCTTTCCGATGCAACAAACCGCGTTTAAATATATGGAAGGGTAAGCCAGATAAAGCGTAGAAAAACGATGCATGTTTTAATAAAATTTCAAAAATAGGTACTTTTTACGACCAGTTTTAAGGCATTTAGAAATTGATTTTGAAACTGAAATAACGTCCCTCTATGCATTGAAATCTGCTCTTTCCGATGCAACAAACCGCGTTTAAATATATGGAAGGGTAAGCCAGATAAAGCGTAGAAAAACGATGCATGTTTTAATAAAATTTCAAAAATAGGTACTTTTTACGACCAGTTTTAAGGCATTTAGAAATTGATTTTGAAACTGAAATAACGTCCCTCTATGCATTGAAATCTGCTCTTTCCGATGCAACAAACCGCGTTTAAATATATGGAAGGGTAAGCCAGATAAAGCGTAGAAAAACGATGCATGTTTTAATAAAATTTCAAAAATAGGTACTTTTTACGACCAGTTTTAAGGCATTTAGAAATTGATTTTGAAACTGAAATAACGTCCCTCTATGCATTGAAATCTGCTCTTTCCGATGCAACAAACCGCGTTTAAATATATGGAAGGGTAAGCCAGATAAAGCGTAGAAAAACGATGCATGTTTTAATAAAATTTCAAAAATAGGTACTTTTTACGACCAGTTTTAAGGCATTTAGAAATTGATTTTGAAACTGAAATAACGTCCCTCTATGCATTGAAATCTGCTCTTTCCGATGCAACAAACCGCGTTTAAATATATGGAAGGGTAAGCCAGATAAAGCGTAGAAAAACGATGCATGTTTTAATAAAATTTCAAAAATAGGTACTTTTTACGACCAGTTTTAAGGCATTTAGAAATTGATTTTGAAACTGAAATAACGTCCCTCTATGCATTGAAATCTGCTCTTTCCGATGCAACAAACCGCGTTTAAATATATGGAAGGGTAAGCCAGATAAAGCGTAGAAAAACGATGCATGTTTTAATAAAATTTCAAAAATAGGTACTTTTTACGACCAGTTTTAAGGCATTTAGAAATTGATTTTGAAACTGAAATAACGTCCCTCTATGCATTGAAATCTGCTCTTTCCGATGCAACAAACCGCGTTTAAATATATGGAAGGGTAAGCCAGATAAAGCGTAGAAAAACGATGCATGTTTTAATAAAATTTCAAAAATAGGTACTTTTTACGACCAGTTTTAAGGCATTTAGAAATTGATTTTGAAACTGAAATAACGTCCCTCTATGCATTGAAATCTGCTCTTTCCGATGCAACAAACCGCGTTTAAATATATGGAAGGGTAAGCCAGATAAAGCGTAGAAAAACGATGCATGTTTTAATAAAATTTCAAAAATAGGTACTTTTTACGACCAGTTTTAAGGCATTTAGAAATTGATTTTGAAACTGAAATAACGTCCCTCTATGCATTGAAATCTGCTCTTTCCGATGCAACAAACCGCGTTTAAATATATGGAAGGGTAAGCCAGATAAAGCGTAGAAAAACGATGCATGTTTTAATAAAATTTCAAAAATAGGTACTTTTTACGACCAGTTTTAAGGCATTTAGAAATTGATTTTGAAACTGAAATAACGTCCCTCTATGCATTGAAATCTGCTCTTTCCGATGCAACAAACCGCGTTTAAATATATGGAAGGGTAAGCCAGATAAAGCGTAGAAAAACGATGCATGTTTTAATAAAATTTCAAAAATAGGTACTTTTTACGACCAGTTTTAAGGCATTTAGAAATTGATTTTGAAACTGAAATAACGTCCCTCTATGCATTGAAATCTGCTCTTTCCGATGCAACAAACCGCGTTTAAATATATGGAAGGGTAAGCCAGATAAAGCGTAGAAAAACGATGCATGTTTTAATAAAATTTCAAAAATAGGTACTTTTTACGACCAGTTTTAAGGCATTTAGAAATTGATTTTGAAACTGAAATAACGTCCCTCTATGCATTGAAATCTGCTCTTTCCGATGCAACAAACCGCGTTTAAATATATGGAAGGGTAAGCCAGATAAAGCGTAGAAAAACGATGCATGTTTTAATAAAATTTCAAAAATAGGTACTTTTTACGACCAGTTTTAAGGCATTTAGAAATTGATTTTGAAACTGAAATAACGTCCCTCTATGCATTGAAATCTGCTCTTTCCGATGCAACAAACCGCGTTTAAATATATGGAAGGGTAAGCCAGATAAAGCGTAGAAAAACGATGCATGTTTTAATAAAATTTCAAAAATAGGTACTTTTTACGACCAGTTTTAAGGCATTTAGAAATTGATTTTGAAACTGAAATAACGTCCCTCTATGCATTGAAATCTGCTCTTTCCGATGCAACAAACCGCGTTTAAATATATGGAAGGGTAAGCCAGATAAAGCGTAGAAAAACGATGCATGTTTTAATAAAATTTCAAAAATAGGTACTTTTTACGACCAGTTTTAAGGCATTTAGAAATTGATTTTGAAACTGAAATAACGTCCCTCTATGCATTGAAATCTGCTCTTTCCGATGCAACAAACCGCGTTTAAATATATGGAAGGGTAAGCCAGATAAAGCGTAGAAAAACGATGCATGTTTTAATAAAATTTCAAAAATAGGTACTTTTTACGACCAGTTTTAAGGCATTTAGAAATTGATTTTGAAACTGAAATAACGTCCCTCTATGCATTGAAATCTGCTCTTTCCGATGCAACAAACCGCGTTTAAATATATGGAAGGGTAAGCCAGATAAAGCGTAGAAAAACGATGCATGTTTTAATAAAATTTCAAAAATAGGTACTTTTTACGACCAGTTTTAAGGCATTTAGAAATTGATTTTGAAACTGAAATAACGTCCCTCTATGCATTGAAATCTGCTCTTTCCGATGCAACAAACCGCGTTTAAATATATGGAAGGGTAAGCCAGATAAAGCGTAGAAAAACGATGCATGTTTTAATAAAATTTCAAAAATAGGTACTTTTTACGACCAGTTTTAAGGCATTTAGAAATTGATTTTGAAACTGAAATAACGTCCCTCTATGCATTGAAATCTGCTCTTTCCGATGCAACAAACCGCGTTTAAATATATGGAAGGGTAAGCCAGATAAAGCGTAGAAAAACGATGCATGTTTTAATAAAATTTCAAAAATAGGTACTTTTTACGACCAGTTTTAAGGCATTTAGAAATTGATTTTGAAACTGAAATAACGTCCCTCTATGCATTGAAATCTGCTCTTTCCGATGCAACAAACCGCGTTTAAATATATGGAAGGGTAAGCCAGATAAAGCGTAGAAAAACGATGCATGTTTTAATAAAATTTCAAAAATAGGTACTTTTTACGACCAGTTTTAAGGCATTTAGAAATTGATTTTGAAACTGAAATAACGTCCCTCTATGCATTGAAATCTGCTCTTTCCGATGCAACAAACCGCGTTTAAATATATGGAAGGGTAAGCCAGATAAAGCGTAGAAAAACGATGCATGTTTTAATAAAATTTCAAAAATAGGTACTTTTTACGACCAGTTTTAAGGCATTTAGAAATTGATTTTGAAACTGAAATAACGTCCCTCTATGCATTGAAATCTGCTCTTTCCGATGCAACAAACCGCGTTTAAATATATGGAAGGGTAAGCCAGATAAAGCGTAGAAAAACGATGCATGTTTTAATAAAATTTCAAAAATAGGTACTTTTTACGACCAGTTTTAAGGCATTTAGAAATTGATTTTGAAACTGAAATAACGTCCCTCTATGCATTGAAATCTGCTCTTTCCGATGCAACAAACCGCGTTTAAATATATGGAAGGGTAAGCCAGATAAAGCGTAGAAAAACGATGCATGTTTTAATAAAATTTCAAAAATAGGTACTTTTTACGACCAGTTTTAAGGCATTTAGAAATTGATTTTGAAACTGAAATAACGTCCCTCTATGCATTGAAATCTGCTCTTTCCGATGCAACAAACCGCGTTTAAATATATGGAAGGGTAAGCCAGATAAAGCGTAGAAAAACGATGCATGTTTTAATAAAATTTCAAAAATAGGTACTTTTTACGACCAGTTTTAAGGCATTTAGAAATTGATTTTGAAACTGAAATAACGTCCCTCTATGCATTGAAATCTGCTCTTTCCGATGCAACAAACCGCGTTTAAATATATGGAAGGGTAAGCCAGATAAAGCGTAGAAAAACGATGCATGTTTTAATAAAATTTCAAAAATAGGTACTTTTTACGACCAGTTTTAAGGCATTTAGAAATTGATTTTGAAACTGAAATAACGTCCCTCTATGCATTGAAATCTGCTCTTTCCGATGCAACAAACCGCGTTTAAATATATGGAAGGGTAAGCCAGATAAAGCGTAGAAAAACGATGCATGTTTTAATAAAATTTCAAAAATAGGTACTTTTTACGACCAGTTTTAAGGCATTTAGAAATTGATTTTGAAACTGAAATAACGTCCCTCTATGCATTGAAATCTGCTCTTTCCGATGCAACAAACCGCGTTTAAATATATGGAAGGGTAAGCCAGATAAAGCGTAGAAAAACGATGCATGTTTTAATAAAATTTCAAAAATAGGTACTTTTTACGACCAGTTTTAAGGCATTTAGAAATTGATTTTGAAACTGAAATAACGTCCCTCTATGCATTGAAATCTGCTCTTTCCGATGCAACAAACCGCGTTTAAATATATGGAAGGGTAAGCCAGATAAAGCGTAGAAAAACGATGCATGTTTTAATAAAATTTCAAAAATAGGTACTTTTTACGACCAGTTTTAAGGCATTTAGAAATTGATTTTGAAACTGAAATAACGTCCCTCTATGCATTGAAATCTGCTCTTTCCGATGCAACAAACCGCGTTTAAATATATGGAAGGGTAAGCCAGATAAAGCGTAGAAAAACGATGCATGTTTTAATAAAATTTCAAAAATAGGTACTTTTTACGACCAGTTTTAAGGCATTTAGAAATTGATTTTGAAACTGAAATAACGTCCCTCTATGCATTGAAATCTGCTCTTTCCGATGCAACAAACCGCGTTTAAATATATGGAAGGGTAAGCCAGATAAAGCGTAGAAAAACGATGCATGTTTTAATAAAATTTCAAAAATAGGTACTTTTTACGACCAGTTTTAAGGCATTTAGAAATTGATTTTGAAACTGAAATAACGTCCCTCTATGCATTGAAATCTGCTCTTTCCGATGCAACAAACCGCGTTTAAATATATGGAAGGGTAAGCCAGATAAAGCGTAGAAAAACGATGCATGTTTTAATAAAATTTCAAAAATAGGTACTTTTTACGACCAGTTTTAAGGCATTTAGAAATTGATTTTGAAACTGAAATAACGTCCCTCTATGCATTGAAATCTGCTCTTTCCGATGCAACAAACCGCGTTTAAATATATGGAAGGGTAAGCCAGATAAAGCGTAGAAAAACGATGCATGTTTTAATAAAATTTCAAAAATAGGTACTTTTTACGACCAGTTTTAAGGCATTTAGAAATTGATTTTGAAACTGAAATAACGTCCCTCTATGCATTGAAATCTGCTCTTTCCGATGCAACAAACCGCGTTTAAATATATGGAAGGGTAAGCCAGATAAAGCGTAGAAAAACGATGCATGTTTTAATAAAATTTCAAAAATAGGTACTTTTTACGACCAGTTTTAAGGCATTTAGAAATTGATTTTGAAACTGAAATAACGTCCCTCTATGCATTGAAATCTGCTCTTTCCGATGCAACAAACCGCGTTTAAATATATGGAAGGGTAAGCCAGATAAAGCGTAGAAAAACGATGCATGTTTTAATAAAATTTCAAAAATAGGTACTTTTTACGACCAGTTTTAAGGCATTTAGAAATTGATTTTGAAACTGAAATAACGTCCCTCTATGCATTGAAATCTGCTCTTTCCGATGCAACAAACCGCGTTTAAATATATGGAAGGGTAAGCCAGATAAAGCGTAGAAAAACGATGCATGTTTTAATAAAATTTCAAAAATAGGTACTTTTTACGACCAGTTTTAAGGCATTTAGAAATTGATTTTGAAACTGAAATAACGTCCCTCTATGCATTGAAATCTGCTCTTTCCGATGCAACAAACCGCGTTTAAATATATGGAAGGGTAAGCCAGATAAAGCGTAGAAAAACGATGCATGTTTTAATAAAATTTCAAAAATAGGTACTTTTTACGACCAGTTTTAAGGCATTTAGAAATTGATTTTGAAACTGAAATAACGTCCCTCTATGCATTGAAATCTGCTCTTTCCGATGCAACAAACCGCGTTTAAATATATGGAAGGGTAAGCCAGATAAAGCGTAGAAAAACGATGCATGTTTTAATAAAATTTCAAAAATAGGTACTTTTTACGACCAGTTTTAAGGCATTTAGAAATTGATTTTGAAACTGAAATAACGTCCCTCTATGCATTGAAATCTGCTCTTTCCGATGCAACAAACCGCGTTTAAATATATGGAAGGGTAAGCCAGATAAAGCGTAGAAAAACGATGCATGTTTTAATAAAATTTCAAAAATAGGTACTTTTTACGACCAGTTTTAAGGCATTTAGAAATTGATTTTGAAACTGAAATAACGTCCCTCTATGCATTGAAATCTGCTCTTTCCGATGCAACAAACCGCGTTTAAATATATGGAAGGGTAAGCCAGATAAAGCGTAGAAAAACGATGCATGTTTTAATAAAATTTCAAAAATAGGTACTTTTTACGACCAGTTTTAAGGCATTTAGAAATTGATTTTGAAACTGAAATAACGTCCCTCTATGCATTGAAATCTGCTCTTTCCGATGCAACAAACCGCGTTTAAATATATGGAAGGGTAAGCCAGATAAAGCGTAGAAAAACGATGCATGTTTTAATAAAATTTCAAAAATAGGTACTTTTTACGACCAGTTTTAAGGCATTTAGAAATTGATTTTGAAACTGAAATAACGTCCCTCTATGCATTGAAATCTGCTCTTTCCGATGCAACAAACCGCGTTTAAATATATGGAAGGGTAAGCCAGATAAAGCGTAGAAAAACGATGCATGTTTTAATAAAATTTCAAAAATAGGTACTTTTTACGACCAGTTTTAAGGCATTTAGAAATTGATTTTGAAACTGAAATAACGTCCCTCTATGCATTGAAATCTGCTCTTTCCGATGCAACAAACCGCGTTTAAATATATGGAAGGGTAAGCCAGATAAAGCGTAGAAAAACGATGCATGTTTTAATAAAATTTCAAAAATAGGTACTTTTTACGACCAGTTTTAAGGCATTTAGAAATTGATTTTGAAACTGAAATAACGTCCCTCTATGCATTGAAATCTGCTCTTTCCGATGCAACAAACCGCGTTTAAATATATGGAAGGGTAAGCCAGATAAAGCGTAGAAAAACGATGCATGTTTTAATAAAATTTCAAAAATAGGTACTTTTTACGACCAGTTTTAAGGCATTTAGAAATTGATTTTGAAACTGAAATAACGTCCCTCTATGCATTGAAATCTGCTCTTTCCGATGCAACAAACCGCGTTTAAATATATGGAAGGGTAAGCCAGATAAAGCGTAGAAAAACGATGCATGTTTTAATAAAATTTCAAAAATAGGTACTTTTTACGACCAGTTTTAAGGCATTTAGAAATTGATTTTGAAACTGAAATAACGTCCCTCTATGCATTGAAATCTGCTCTTTCCGATGCAACAAACCGCGTTTAAATATATGGAAGGGTAAGCCAGATAAAGCGTAGAAAAACGATGCATGTTTTAATAAAATTTCAAAAATAGGTACTTTTTACGACCAGTTTTAAGGCATTTAGAAATTGATTTTGAAACTGAAATAACGTCCCTCTATGCATTGAAATCTGCTCTTTCCGATGCAACAAACCGCGTTTAAATATATGGAAGGGTAAGCCAGATAAAGCGTAGAAAAACGATGCATGTTTTAATAAAATTTCAAAAATAGGTACTTTTTACGACCAGTTTTAAGGCATTTAGAAATTGATTTTGAAACTGAAATAACGTCCCTCTATGCATTGAAATCTGCTCTTTCCGATGCAACAAACCGCGTTTAAATATATGGAAGGGTAAGCCAGATAAAGCGTAGAAAAACGATGCATGTTTTAATAAAATTTCAAAAATAGGTACTTTTTACGACCAGTTTTAAGGCATTTAGAAATTGATTTTGAAACTGAAATAACGTCCCTCTATGCATTGAAATCTGCTCTTTCCGATGCAACAAACCGCGTTTAAATATATGGAAGGGTAAGCCAGATAAAGCGTAGAAAAACGATGCATGTTTTAATAAAATTTCAAAAATAGGTACTTTTTACGACCAGTTTTAAGGCATTTAGAAATTGATTTTGAAACTGAAATAACGTCCCTCTATGCATTGAAATCTGCTCTTTCCGATGCAACAAACCGCGTTTAAATATATGGAAGGGTAAGCCAGATAAAGCGTAGAAAAACGATGCATGTTTTAATAAAATTTCAAAAATAGGTACTTTTTACGACCAGTTTTAAGGCATTTAGAAATTGATTTTGAAACTGAAATAACGTCCCTCTATGCATTGAAATCTGCTCTTTCCGATGCAACAAACCGCGTTTAAATATATGGAAGGGTAAGCCAGATAAAGCGTAGAAAAACGATGCATGTTTTAATAAAATTTCAAAAATAGGTACTTTTTACGACCAGTTTTAAGGCATTTAGAAATTGATTTTGAAACTGAAATAACGTCCCTCTATGCATTGAAATCTGCTCTTTCCGATGCAACAAACCGCGTTTAAATATATGGAAGGGTAAGCCAGATAAAGCGTAGAAAAACGATGCATGTTTTAATAAAATTTCAAAAATAGGTACTTTTTACGACCAGTTTTAAGGCATTTAGAAATTGATTTTGAAACTGAAATAACGTCCCTCTATGCATTGAAATCTGCTCTTTCCGATGCAACAAACCGCGTTTAAATATATGGAAGGGTAAGCCAGATAAAGCGTAGAAAAACGATGCATGTTTTAATAAAATTTCAAAAATAGGTACTTTTTACGACCAGTTTTAAGGCATTTAGAAATTGATTTTGAAACTGAAATAACGTCCCTCTATGCATTGAAATCTGCTCTTTCCGATGCAACAAACCGCGTTTAAATATATGGAAGGGTAAGCCAGATAAAGCGTAGAAAAACGATGCATGTTTTAATAAAATTTCAAAAATAGGTACTTTTTACGACCAGTTTTAAGGCATTTAGAAATTGATTTTGAAACTGAAATAACGTCCCTCTATGCATTGAAATCTGCTCTTTCCGATGCAACAAACCGCGTTTAAATATATGGAAGGGTAAGCCAGATAAAGCGTAGAAAAACGATGCATGTTTTAATAAAATTTCAAAAATAGGTACTTTTTACGACCAGTTTTAAGGCATTTAGAAATTGATTTTGAAACTGAAATAACGTCCCTCTATGCATTGAAATCTGCTCTTTCCGATGCAACAAACCGCGTTTAAATATATGGAAGGGTAAGCCAGATAAAGCGTAGAAAAACGATGCATGTTTTAATAAAATTTCAAAAATAGGTACTTTTTACGACCAGTTTTAAGGCATTTAGAAATTGATTTTGAAACTGAAATAACGTCCCTCTATGCATTGAAATCTGCTCTTTCCGATGCAACAAACCGCGTTTAAATATATGGAAGGGTAAGCCAGATAAAGCGTAGAAAAACGATGCATGTTTTAATAAAATTTCAAAAATAGGTACTTTTTACGACCAGTTTTAAGGCATTTAGAAATTGATTTTGAAACTGAAATAACGTCCCTCTATGCATTGAAATCTGCTCTTTCCGATGCAACAAACCGCGTTTAAATATATGGAAGGGTAAGCCAGATAAAGCGTAGAAAAACGATGCATGTTTTAATAAAATTTCAAAAATAGGTACTTTTTACGACCAGTTTTAAGGCATTTAGAAATTGATTTTGAAACTGAAATAACGTCCCTCTATGCATTGAAATCTGCTCTTTCCGATGCAACAAACCGCGTTTAAATATATGGAAGGGTAAGCCAGATAAAGCGTAGAAAAACGATGCATGTTTTAATAAAATTTCAAAAATAGGTACTTTTTACGACCAGTTTTAAGGCATTTAGAAATTGATTTTGAAACTGAAATAACGTCCCTCTATGCATTGAAATCTGCTCTTTCCGATGCAACAAACCGCGTTTAAATATATGGAAGGGTAAGCCAGATAAAGCGTAGAAAAACGATGCATGTTTTAATAAAATTTCAAAAATAGGTACTTTTTACGACCAGTTTTAAGGCATTTAGAAATTGATTTTGAAACTGAAATAACGTCCCTCTATGCATTGAAATCTGCTCTTTCCGATGCAACAAACCGCGTTTAAATATATGGAAGGGTAAGCCAGATAAAGCGTAGAAAAACGATGCATGTTTTAATAAAATTTCAAAAATAGGTACTTTTTACGACCAGTTTTAAGGCATTTAGAAATTGATTTTGAAACTGAAATAACGTCCCTCTATGCATTGAAATCTGCTCTTTCCGATGCAACAAACCGCGTTTAAATATATGGAAGGGTAAGCCAGATAAAGCGTAGAAAAACGATGCATGTTTTAATAAAATTTCAAAAATAGGTACTTTTTACGACCAGTTTTAAGGCATTTAGAAATTGATTTTGAAACTGAAATAACGTCCCTCTATGCATTGAAATCTGCTCTTTCCGATGCAACAAACCGCGTTTAAATATATGGAAGGGTAAGCCAGATAAAGCGTAGAAAAACGATGCATGTTTTAATAAAATTTCAAAAATAGGTACTTTTTACGACCAGTTTTAAGGCATTTAGAAATTGATTTTGAAACTGAAATAACGTCCCTCTATGCATTGAAATCTGCTCTTTCCGATGCAACAAACCGCGTTTAAATATATGGAAGGGTAAGCCAGATAAAGCGTAGAAAAACGATGCATGTTTTAATAAAATTTCAAAAATAGGTACTTTTTACGACCAGTTTTAATGCATTTAGAAATTGATTTTGAAACTGAAATAACGTCCCTCTATGCATTGAAATCTGCTCTTTCCGATGCAACAAACCGCGTTTAAATATATGGAAGGGTAAGCCAGATAAAGCGTAGAAAAACGATGCATGTTTTAATAAAATTTCAAAAATAGGTACTTTTTACGACCAGTTTTAAGGCATTTAGAAATTGATTTTGAAACTGAAATAACGTCCCTCTATGCATTGAAATCTGCTCTTTCCGATGCAACAAACCGCGTTTAAATATATGGAAGGGTAAGCCAGATAAAGCGTAGAAAAACGATGCATGTTTTAATAAAATTTCAAAAATAGGTACTTTTTACGACCAGTTTTAAGGCATTTAGAAATTGATTTTGAAACTGAAATAACGTCCCTCTATGCATTGAAATCTGCTCTTTCCGATGCAACAAACCGCGTTTAAATATATGGAAGGGTAAGCCAGATAAAGCGTAGAAAAACGATGCATGTTTTAATTAAATTAAAACATGCATCGTTTTTCTACGCTTTATCTGGCTTACCCTTCCATATATTTAAACGCGGTTTGTTGCATCGGAAAGAGCAGATTTCAATGCATAGAGGGACGTTATTTCAGTTTCAAAATCAATTTCTAAATGCCTTAAAACTGGTCGTAAAAAGTACCTATTTTTGAAATTTTATTAAAACATGCATCGTTTTTCTACGCTTTATCTGGCTTACCCTTCCATATATTTAAACGCGGTTTGTTGCATCGGAAAGAGCAGATTTCAATGCATAGAGGGACGTTATTTCAGTTTCAAAATCAATTTCTAAATGCCTTAAAACTGGTCGTAAAAAGTACCTATTTTTGAAATTTTATTAAAACATGCATCGTTTTTCTACGCTTTATCTGGCTTACCCTTCCATATATTTAAACGCGGTTTGTTGCATCGGAAAGAGCAGATTTCAATGCATAGAGGGACGTTATTTCAGTTTCAAAATCAATTTCTAAATGCATTAAAACTGGTCGTAAAAAGTACCTATTTTTGAAATTTTATTAAAACATGCATCGTTTTTCTACGCTTTATCTGGCTTACCCTTCCATATATTTAAACGCGGTTTGTTGCATCGGAAAGAGCAGATTTCAATGCATAGAGGGACGTTATTTCAGTTTCAAAATCAATTTCTAAATGCCTTAAAACTGGTCGTAAAAAGTACCTATTTTTGAAATTTTATTAAAACATGCATCGTTTTTCTACGCTTTATCTGGCTTACCCTTCCATATATTTAAACGCGGTTTGTTGCATCGGAAAGAGCAGATTTCAATGCATAGAGGGACGTTATTTCAGTTTCAAAATCAATTTCTAAATGCCTTAAAACTGGTCGTAAAAAGTACCTATTTTTGAAATTTTATTAAAACATGCATCGTTTTTCTACGCTTTATCTGGCTTACCCTTCCATATATTTAAACGCGGTTTGTTGCATCGGAAAGAGCAGATTTCAATGCATAGAGGGACGTTATTTCAGTTTCAAAATCAATTTCTAAATGCCTTAAAACTGGTCGTAAAAAGTACCTATTTTTGAAATTTTATTAAAACATGCATCGTTTTTCTACGCTTTATCTGGCTTACCCTTCCATATATTTAAACGCGGTTTGTTGCATCGGAAAGAGCAGATTTCAATGCATAGAGGGACGTTATTTCAGTTTCAAAATCAATTTCTAAATGCCTTAAAACTGGTCGTAAAAAGTACCTATTTTTGAAATTTTATTAAAACATGCATCGTTTTTCTACGCTTTATCTGGCTTACCCTTCCATATATTTAAACGCGGTTTGTTGCATCGGAAAGAGCAGATTTCAATGCATAGAGGGACGTTATTTCAGTTTCAAAATCAATTTCTAAATGCCTTAAAACTGGTCGTAAAAAGTACCTATTTTTGAAATTTTATTAAAACATGCATCGTTTTTCTACGCTTTATCTGGCTTACCCTTCCATATATTTAAACGCGGTTTGTTGCATCGGAAAGAGCAGATTTCAATGCATAGAGGGACGTTATTTCAGTTTCAAAATCAATTTCTAAATGCCTTAAAACTGGTCGTAAAAAGTACCTATTTTTGAAATTTTATTAAAACATGCATCGTTTTTCTACGCTTTATCTGGCTTACCCTTCCATATATTTAAACGCGGTTTGTTGCATCGGAAAGAGCAGATTTCAATGCATAGAGGGACGTTATTTCAGTTTCAAAATCAATTTCTAAATGCCTTAAAACTGGTCGTAAAAAGTACCTATTTTTGAAATTTTATTAAAACATGCATCGTTTTTCTACGCTTTATCTGGCTTACCCTTCCATATATTTAAACGCGGTTTGTTGCATCGGAAAGAGCAGATTTCAATGCATAGAGGGACGTTATTTCAGTTTCAAAATCAATTTCTAAATGCCTTAAAACTGGTCGTAAAAAGTACCTATTTTTGAAATTTTATTAAAACATGCATCGTTTTTCTACGCTTTATCTGGCTTACCCTTCCATATATTTAAACGCGGTTTGTTGCATCGGAAAGAGCAGATTTCAATGCATAGAGGGACGTTATTTCAGTTTCAAAATCAATTTCTAAATGCCTTAAAACTGGTCGTAAAAAGTACCTATTTTTGAAATTTTATTAAAACATGCATCGTTTTTCTACGCTTTATCTGGCTTACCCTTCCATATATTTAAACGCGGTTTGTTGCATCGGAAAGAGCAGATTTCAATGCATAGAGGGACGTTATTTCAGTTTCAAAATCAATTTCTAAATGCCTTAAAACTGGTCGTAAAAAGTACCTATTTTTGAAATTTTATTAAAACATGCATCGTTTTTCTACGCTTTATCTGGCTTACCCTTCCATATATTTAAACGCGGTTTGTTGCATCGGAAAGAGCAGATTTCAATGCATAGAGGGACGTTATTTCAGTTTCAAAATCAATTTCTAAATGCCTTAAAACTGGTCGTAAAAAGTACCTATTTTTGAAATTTTATTAAAACATGCATCGTTTTTCTACGCTTTATCTGGCTTACCCTTCCATATATTTAAACGCGGTTTGTTGCATCGGAAAGAGCAGATTTCAATGCATAGAGGGACGTTATTTCAGTTTCAAAATCAATTTCTAAATGCCTTAAAACTGGTCGTAAAAAGTACCTATTTTTGAAATTTTATTAAAACATGCATCGTTTTTCTACGCTTTATCTGGCTTACCCTTCCATATATTTAAACGCGGTTTGTTGCATCGGAAAGAGCAGATTTCAATGCATAGAGGGACGTTATTTCAGTTTCAAAATCAATTTCTAAATGCCTTAAAACTGGTCGTAAAAAGTACCTATTTTTGAAATTTTATTAAAACATGCATCGTTTTTCTACGCTTTATCTGGCTTACCCTTCCATATATTTAAACGCGGTTTGTTGCATCGGAAAGAGCAGATTTCAATGCATAGAGGGACGTTATTTCAGTTTCAAAATCAATTTCTAAATGCCTTAAAACTGGTCGTAAAAAGTACCTATTTTTGAAATTTTATTAAAACATGCATCGTTTTTCTACGCTTTATCTGGCTTACCCTTCCATATATTTAAACGCGGTTTGTTGCATCGGAAAGAGCAGATTTCAATGCATAGAGGGACGTTATTTCAGTTTCAAAATCAATTTCTAAATGCCTTAAAACTGGTCGTAAAAAGTACCTATTTTTGAAATTTTATTAAAACATGCATCGTTTTTCTACGCTTTATCTGGCTTACCCTTCCATATATTTAAACGCGGTTTGTTGCATCGGAAAGAGCAGATTTCAATGCATAGAGGGACGTTATTTCAGTTTCAAAATCAATTTCTAAATGCCTTAAAACTGGTCGTAAAAAGTACCTATTTTTGAAATTTTATTAAAACATGCATCGTTTTTCTACGCTTTATCTGGCTTACCCTTCCATATATTTAAACGCGGTTTGTTGCATCGGAAAGAGCAGATTTCAATGCATAGAGGGACGTTATTTCAGTTTCAAAATCAATTTCTAAATGCCTTAAAACTGGTCGTAAAAAGTACCTATTTTTGAAATTTTATTAAAACATGCATCGTTTTTCTACGCTTTATCTGGCTTACCCTTCCATATATTTAAACGCGGTTTGTTGCATCGGAAAGAGCAGATTTCAATGCATAGAGGGACGTTATTTCAGTTTCAAAATCAATTTCTAAATGCCTTAAAACTGGTCGTAAAAAGTACCTATTTTTGAAATTTTATTAAAACATGCATCGTTTTTCTACGCTTTATCTGGCTTACCCTTCCATATATTTAAACGCGGTTTGTTGCATCGGAAAGAGCAGATTTCAATGCATAGAGGGACGTTATTTCAGTTTCAAAATCAATTTCTAAATGCCTTAAAACTGGTCGTAAAAAGTACCTATTTTTGAAATTTTATTAAAACATGCATCGTTTTTCTACGCTTTATCTGGCTTACCCTTCCATATATTTAAACGCGGTTTGTTGCATCGGAAAGAGCAGATTTCAATGCATAGAGGGACGTTATTTCAGTTTCAAAATCAATTTCTAAATGCCTTAAAACTGGTCGTAAAAAGTACCTATTTTTGAAATTTTATTAAAACATGCATCGTTTTTCTACGCTTTATCTGGCTTACCCTTCCATATATTTAAACGCGGTTTGTTGCATCGGAAAGAGCAGATTTCAATGCATAGAGGGACGTTATTTCAGTTTCAAAATCAATTTCTAAATGCCTTAAAACTGGTCGTAAAAAGTACCTATTTTTGAAATTTTATTAAAACATGCATCGTTTTTCTACGCTTTATCTGGCTTACCCTTCCATATATTTAAACGCGGTTTGTTGCATCGGAAAGAGCAGATTTCAATGCATAGAGGGACGTTATTTCAGTTTCAAAATCAATTTCTAAATGCCTTAAAACTGGTCGTAAAAAGTACCTATTTTTGAAATTTTATTAAAACATGCATCGTTTTTCTACGCTTTATCTGGCTTACCCTTCCATATATTTAAACGCGGTTTGTTGCATCGGAAAGAGCAGATTTCAATGCATAGAGGGACGTTATTTCAGTTTCAAAATCAATTTCTAAATGCCTTAAAACTGGTCGTAAAAAGTACCTATTTTTGAAATTTTATTAAAACATGCATCGTTTTTCTACGCTTTATCTGGCTTACCCTTCCATATATTTAAACGCGGTTTGTTGCATCGGAAAGAGCAGATTTCAATGCATAGAGGGACGTTATTTCAGTTTCAAAATCAATTTCTAAATGCCTTAAAACTGGTCGTAAAAAGTACCTATTTTTGAAATTTTATTAAAACATGCATCGTTTTTCTACGCTTTATCTGGCTTACCCTTCCATATATTTAAACGCGGTTTGTTGCATCGGAAAGAGCAGATTTCAATGCATAGAGGGACGTTATTTCAGTTTCAAAATCAATTTCTAAATGCCTTAAAACTGGTCGTAAAAAGTACCTATTTTTGAAATTTTATTAAAACATGCATCGTTTTTCTACGCTTTATCTGGCTTACCCTTCCATATATTTAAACGCGGTTTGTTGCATCGGAAAGAGCAGATTTCAATGCATAGAGGGACGTTATTTCAGTTTCAAAATCAATTTCTAAATGCCTTAAAACTGGTCGTAAAAAGTACCTATTTTTGAAATTTTATTAAAACATGCATCGTTTTTCTACGCTTTATCTGGCTTACCCTTCCATATATTTAAACGCGGTTTGTTGCATCGGAAAGAGCAGATTTCAATGCATAGAGGGACGTTATTTCAGTTTCAAAATCAATTTCTAAATGCCTTAAAACTGGTCGTAAAAAGTACCTATTTTTGAAATTTTATTAAAACATGCATCGTTTTTCTACGCTTTATCTGGCTTACCCTTCCATATATTTAAACGCGGTTTGTTGCATCGGAAAGAGCAGATTTCAATGCATAGAGGGACGTTATTTCAGTTTCAAAATCAATTTCTAAATGCCTTAAAACTGGTCGTAAAAAGTACCTATTTTTGAAATTTTATTAAAACATGCATCGTTTTTCTACGCTTTATCTGGCTTACCCTTCCATATATTTAAACGCGGTTTGTTGCATCGGAAAGAGCAGATTTCAATGCATAGAGGGACGTTATTTCAGTTTCAAAATCAATTTCTAAATGCCTTAAAACTGGTCGTAAAAAGTACCTATTTTTGAAATTTTATTAAAACATGCATCGTTTTTCTACGCTTTATCTGGCTTACCCTTCCATATATTTAAACGCGGTTTGTTGCATCGGAAAGAGCAGATTTCAATGCATAGAGGGACGTTATTTCAGTTTCAAAATCAATTTCTAAATGCCTTAAAACTGGTCGTAAAAAGTACCTATTTTTGAAATTTTATTAAAACATGCATCGTTTTTCTACGCTTTATCTGGCTTACCCTTCCATATATTTAAACGCGGTTTGTTGCATCGGAAAGAGCAGATTTCAATGCATAGAGGGACGTTATTTCAGTTTCAAAATCAATTTCTAAATGCCTTAAAACTGGTCGTAAAAAGTACCTATTTTTGAAATTTTATTAAAACATGCATCGTTTTTCTACGCTTTATCTGGCTTACCCTTCCATATATTTAAACGCGGTTTGTTGCATCGGAAAGAGCAGATTTCAATGCATAGAGGGACGTTATTTCAGTTTCAAAATCAATTTCTAAATGCCTTAAAACTGGTCGTAAAAAGTACCTATTTTTGAAATTTTATTAAAACATGCATCGTTTTTCTACGCTTTATCTGGCTTACCCTTCCATATATTTAAACGCGGTTTGTTGCATCGGAAAGAGCAGATTTCAATGCATAGAGGGACGTTATTTCAGTTTCAAAATCAATTTCTAAATGCCTTAAAACTGGTCGTAAAAAGTACCTATTTTTGAAATTTTATTAAAACATGCATCGTTTTTCTACGCTTTATCTGGCTTACCCTTCCATATATTTAAACGCGGTTTGTTGCATCGGAAAGAGCAGATTTCAATGCATAGAGGGACGTTATTTCAGTTTCAAAATCAATTTCTAAATGCCTTAAAACTGGTCGTAAAAAGTACCTATTTTTGAAATTTTATTAAAACATGCATCGTTTTTCTACGCTTTATCTGGCTTACCCTTCCATATATTTAAACGCGGTTTGTTGCATCGGAAAGAGCAGATTTCAATGCATAGAGGGACGTTATTTCAGTTTCAAAATCAATTTCTAAATGCCTTAAAACTGGTCGTAAAAAGTACCTATTTTTGAAATTTTATTAAAACATGCATCGTTTTTCTACGCTTTATCTGGCTTACCCTTCCATATATTTAAACGCGGTTTGTTGCATCGGAAAGAGCAGATTTCAATGCATAGAGGGACGTTATTTCAGTTTCAAAATCAATTTCTAAATGCCTTAAAACTGGTCGTAAAAAGTACCTATTTTTGAAATTTTATTAAAACATGCATCGTTTTTCTACGCTTTATCTGGCTTACCCTTCCATATATTTAAACGCGGTTTGTTGCATCGGAAAGAGCAGATTTCAATGCATAGAGGGACGTTATTTCAGTTTCAAAATCAATTTCTAAATGCCTTAAAACTGGTCGTAAAAAGTACCTATTTTTGAAATTTTATTAAAACATGCATCGTTTTTCTACGCTTTATCTGGCTTACCCTTCCATATATTTAAACGCGGTTTGTTGCATCGGAAAGAGCAGATTTCAATGCATAGAGGGACGTTATTTCAGTTTCAAAATCAATTTCTAAATGCCTTAAAACTGGTCGTAAAAAGTACCTATTTTTGAAATTTTATTAAAACATGCATCGTTTTTCTACGCTTTATCTGGCTTACCCTTCCATATATTTAAACGCGGTTTGTTGCATCGGAAAGAGCAGATTTCAATGCATAGAGGGACGTTATTTCAGTTTCAAAATCAATTTCTAAATGCCTTAAAACTGGTCGTAAAAAGTACCTATTTTTGAAATTTTATTAAAACATGCATCGTTTTTCTACGCTTTATCTGGCTTACCCTTCCATATATTTAAACGCGGTTTGTTGCATCGGAAAGAGCAGATTTCAATGCATAGAGGGACGTTATTTCAGTTTCAAAATCAATTTCTAAATGCCTTAAAACTGGTCGTAAAAAGTACCTATTTTTGAAATTTTATTAAAACATGCATCGTTTTTCTACGCTTTATCTGGCTTACCCTTCCATATATTTAAACGCGGTTTGTTGCATCGGAAAGAGCAGATTTCAATGCATAGAGGGACGTTATTTCAGTTTCAAAATCAATTTCTAAATGCCTTAAAACTGGTCGTAAAAAGTACCTATTTTTGAAATTTTATTAAAACATGCATCGTTTTTCTACGCTTTATCTGGCTTACCCTTCCATATATTTAAACGCGGTTTGTTGCATCGGAAAGAGCAGATTTCAATGCATAGAGGGACGTTATTTCAGTTTCAAAATCAATTTCTAAATGCCTTAAAACTGGTCGTAAAAAGTACCTATTTTTGAAATTTTATTAAAACATGCATCGTTTTTCTACGCTTTATCTGGCTTACCCTTCCATATATTTAAACGCGGTTTGTTGCATCGGAAAGAGCAGATTTCAATGCATAGAGGGACGTTATTTCAGTTTCAAAATCAATTTCTAAATGCCTTAAAACTGGTCGTAAAAAGTACCTATTTTTGAAATTTTATTAAAACATGCATCGTTTTTCTACGCTTTATCTGGCTTACCCTTCCATATATTTAAACGCGGTTTGTTGCATCGGAAAGAGCAGATTTCAATGCATAGAGGGACGTTATTTCAGTTTCAAAATCAATTTCTAAATGCCTTAAAACTGGTCGTAAAAAGTACCTATTTTTGAAATTTTATTAAAACATGCATCGTTTTTCTACGCTTTATCTGGCTTACCCTTCCATATATTTAAACGCGGTTTGTTGCATCGGAAAGAGCAGATTTCAATGCATAGAGGGACGTTATTTCAGTTTCAAAATCAATTTCTAAATGCCTTAAAACTGGTCGTAAAAAGTACCTATTTTTGAAATTTTATTAAAACATGCATCGTTTTTCTACGCTTTATCTGGCTTACCCTTCCATATATTTAAACGCGGTTTGTTGCATCGGAAAGAGCAGATTTCAATGCATAGAGGGACGTTATTTCAGTTTCAAAATCAATTTCTAAATGCCTTAAAACTGGTCGTAAAAAGTACCTATTTTTGAAATTTTATTAAAACATGCATCGTTTTTCTACGCTTTATCTGGCTTACCCTTCCATATATTTAAACGCGGTTTGTTGCATCGGAAAGAGCAGATTTCAATGCATAGAGGGACGTTATTTCAGTTTCAAAATCAATTTCTAAATGCCTTAAAACTGGTCGTAAAAAGTACCTATTTTTGAAATTTTATTAAAACATGCATCGTTTTTCTACGCTTTATCTGGCTTACCCTTCCATATATTTAAACGCGGTTTGTTGCATCGGAAAGAGCAGATTTCAATGCATAGAGGGACGTTATTTCAGTTTCAAAATCAATTTCTAAATGCCTTAAAACTGGTCGTAAAAAGTACCTATTTTTGAAATTTTATTAAAACATGCATCGTTTTTCTACGCTTTATCTGGCTTACCCTTCCATATATTTAAACGCGGTTTGTTGCATCGGAAAGAGCAGATTTCAATGCATAGAGGGACGTTATTTCAGTTTCAAAATCAATTTCTAAATGCCTTAAAACTGGTCGTAAAAAGTACCTATTTTTGAAATTTTATTAAAACATGCATCGTTTTTCTACGCTTTATCTGGCTTACCCTTCCATATATTTAAACGCGGTTTGTTGCATCGGAAAGAGCAGATTTCAATGCATAGAGGGACGTTATTTCAGTTTCAAAATCAATTTCTAAATGCCTTAAAACTGGTCGTAAAAAGTACCTATTTTTGAAATTTTATTAAAACATGCATCGTTTTTCTACGCTTTATCTGGCTTACCCTTCCATATATTTAAACGCGGTTTGTTGCATCGGAAAGAGCAGATTTCAATGCATAGAGGGACGTTATTTCAGTTTCAAAATCAATTTCTAAATGCCTTAAAACTGGTCGTAAAAAGTACCTATTTTTGAAATTTTATTAAAACATGCATCGTTTTTCTACGCTTTATCTGGCTTACCCTTCCATATATTTAAACGCGGTTTGTTGCATCGGAAAGAGCAGATTTCAATGCATAGAGGGACGTTATTTCAGTTTCAAAATCAATTTCTAAATGCCTTAAAACTGGTCGTAAAAAGTACCTATTTTTGAAATTTTATTAAAACATGCATCGTTTTTCTACGCTTTATCTGGCTTACCCTTCCATATATTTAAACGCGGTTTGTTGCATCGGAAAGAGCAGATTTCAATGCATAGAGGGACGTTATTTCAGTTTCAAAATCAATTTCTAAATGCCTTAAAACTGGTCGTAAAAAGTACCTATTTTTGAAATTTTATTAAAACATGCATCGTTTTTCTACGCTTTATCTGGCTTACCCTTCCATATATTTAAACGCGGTTTGTTGCATCGGAAAGAGCAGATTTCAATGCATAGAGGGACGTTATTTCAGTTTCAAAATCAATTTCTAAATGCCTTAAAACTGGTCGTAAAAAGTACCTATTTTTGAAATTTTATTAAAACATGCATCGTTTTTCTACGCTTTATCTGGCTTACCCTTCCATATATTTAAACGCGGTTTGTTGCATCGGAAAGAGCAGATTTCAATGCATAGAGGGACGTTATTTCAGTTTCAAAATCAATTTCTAAATGCCTTAAAACTGGTCGTAAAAAGTACCTATTTTTGAAATTTTATTAAAACATGCATCGTTTTTCTACGCTTTATCTGGCTTACCCTTCCATATATTTAAACGCGGTTTGTTGCATCGGAAAGAGCAGATTTCAATGCATAGAGGGACGTTATTTCAGTTTCAAAATCAATTTCTAAATGCCTTAAAACTGGTCGTAAAAAGTACCTATTTTTGAAATTTTATTAAAACATGCATCGTTTTTCTACGCTTTATCTGGCTTACCCTTCCATATATTTAAACGCGGTTTGTTGCATCGGAAAGAGCAGATTTCAATGCATAGAGGGACGTTATTTCAGTTTCAAAATCAATTTCTAAATGCCTTAAAACTGGTCGTAAAAAGTACCTATTTTTGAAATTTTATTAAAACATGCATCGTTTTTCTACGCTTTATCTGGCTTACCCTTCCATATATTTAAACGCGGTTTGTTGCATCGGAAAGAGCAGATTTCAATGCATAGAGGGACGTTATTTCAGTTTCAAAATCAATTTCTAAATGCCTTAAAACTGGTCGTAAAAAGTACCTATTTTTGAAATTTTATTAAAACATGCATCGTTTTTCTATTAATATTTCAATCTTAAAACTGGTGTAAAAAGTACCTATTTTGAAATTTTATTAAACATGCATCGTTTTTCTACGTTTATCTGGCTACTCGATCAAACTGGTCGTAAAAAGTTACCTATTTTTGAAATTTTATTAAAACCATGCAATCGTTTCTTCTACGCTTTATCTGGC
>CAWUHG010000032.1:0-59308 GCA_963921985.1 Agrilus biguttatus | reverse complement strand
CTTTCCGATGCAACAAACCGCGTTTAAATATATGGAAGGGTAAGCCAGATAAAGCGTAGAAAAACGATGCATGTTTTAATAAAATTTCAAAAATAGGTACTTTTTACGACCAGTTTTAAGGCATTTAGAAATTGATTTTGAAACTGAAATAACGTCCCTCTATGCATTGAAATCTGCTCTTTCCGATGCAACAAACCGCGTTTAAATATATGGACGGGTAAGCCAGATAAAGCGTAGAAAAACGATGCATGTTTTAATAAAATTTCAAAAATAGGTACTTTTTACGACCAGTTTTAAGGCATTTAGAAATTGATTTTGAAACTGAAATAACGTCCCTCTATGCATTGAAATCTGCTCTTTCCGATGCAACAAACCGCGTTTAAATATATGGAAGGGTAAGCCAGATAAAGCGTAGAAAAACGATGCATGTTTTAATAAAATTTCAAAAATAGGTACTTTTCACGACCAGTTTTAAGGCATTTAGATATTGATTTTGAAACTGAAATAACGTCCCTCTATGCATTGAAATCTGCTCTTTCCGATGCAACAAACCGCGTTTAAATATATGGAAGGGTAAGCCAGATAAAGCGTAGAAAAACGATGCATGTTTTAATAAAATTTCAAAAATAGGTACTTTTTACGACCAGTTTTAAGGCATTTAGAAATTGATTTTGAAACTGAAATAACGTCCCTCTATGCATTGAAATCTGCTCTTTCCGATGCAACAAACCGCGTTTAAATATATGGAAGGGTAAGCCAGATAAAGCGTAGAAAAACGATGCATGTTTTAATAAAATTTCAAAAATAGGTACTTTTCACGACCAGTTTTAAGGCATTTAGATATTGATTTTGAAACTGAAATAACGTCCCTCTATGCATTGAAATCTGCTCTTTCCGATGCAACAAACCGCGTTTAAATATATGGAAGGGTAAGCCAGATAAAGCGTAGAAAAACGATGCATGTTTTAATAAAATTTCAAAAATAGGTACTTTTTACGACCAGTTTTAAGGCATTTAGAAATTGATTTTGAAACTGAAATAACGTCCCTCTATGCATTGAAATCTGCTCTTTCCGATGCAACAAACCGCGTTTAAATATATGGAAGGGTAAGCCAGATAAAGCGTAGAAAAACGATGCATGTTTTAATAAAATTTCAAAAATAGGTACTTTTTACGACTAGTTTTAAGGCATTTAGAAATTGATTTTGAAACTGAAATAACGTCCCTCTATGCATTGAAATCTGCTCTTTCCGATGCAACAAACCGCGTTTAAATATATGGAAGGGTAAGCCAGATAAAGCGTAGAAAAACGATGCATGTTTTAATAAAATTTCAAAAATAGGTACTTTTTACGACCAGTTTTAAGGCATTTAGAAATTGATTTTGAAACTGAAATAACGTCCCTCTATGCATTGAAATCTGCTCTTTCCGATGCAACAAACCGCGTTTAAATATATGGAAGGGTAAGCCAGATAAAGCGTAAAAAAACGATGCATGTTTTAATAAAATTTCAAAAATAGGTACTTTTTACGACCAGTTTTAAGGCATTTAGAAATTGATTTTGAAACTGAAATAACGTCCCTCTATGCATTGAAATCTGCTCTTTCCGATGCAACAAACCGCGTTTAAATATATGGAAGGGTAAGCCAGATAAAGCGTAGAAAAACGATGCATGTTTTAATAAAATTTCAAAAATAGGTACTTTTTACGACCAGTTTTAAGGCATTTAGAAATTGATTTTGAAACTGAAATAACGTCCCTCTATGCATTGAAATCTGCTCTTTCCGATGCAACAAACCGCGTTTAAATATATGGAAGGGTAAGCCAGATAAAGCGTAGAAAAACGATGCATGTTTTAATAAAATTTCAAAAATAGGTACTTTTTACGACCAGTTTTAAGGCATTTAGAAATTGATTTTGAAACTGAAATAACGTCCCTCTATGCATTGAAATCTGCTCTTTCCGATGCAACAAACCGCGTTTAAATATATGGAAGGGTAAGCCAGATAAAGCGTAGAAAAACGATGCATGTTTTAATAAAATTTCAAAAATAGGTACTTTTTACGACCAGTTTTAAGGCATTTAGAAATTGATTTTGAAACTGAAATAACGTCCCTCTATGCATTGAAATCTGCTCTTTCCGATGCAACAAACCGCGTTTAAATATATGGAAGGGTAAGCCAGATAAAGCGTAGAAAAACGATGCATGTTTTAATAAAATTTCAAAAATAGGTACTTTTTACGACCAGTTTTAAGGCATTTAGAAATTGATTTTGAAACTGAAATAACGTCCCTCTATGCATTGAAATCTGCTCTTTCCGATGCAATAAACCGCGTTTAAATATATGGAAGGGTAAGCCAGATAAAGCGTAGAAAAACGATGCATGTTTTAATAAAATTTCAAAAATAGGTACTTTTTACGACCAGTTTTAAGGCATTTAGAAATTGATTTTGAAACTGAAATAACGTCCCTCTATGCATTGAAATCTGCTCTTTCCGATGCAACAAACCGCGTTTAAATATATGGAAGGGTAAGCCAGATAAAGCGTAGAAAAACGATGCATGTTTTAATAAAATTTCAAAAATAGGTACTTTTTACGACCAGTTTTAAGGCATTTAGAAATTGATTTTGAAACTGAAATAACGTCCCTCTATGCATTGAAATCTGCTCTTTCCGATGCAATAAACCGCGTTTAAATATATGGAAGGGTAAGCCAGATAAAGCGTAGAAAAACGATGCATGTTTTAATAAAATTTCAAAAATAGGTACTTTTTACGACCAGTTTTAAGGCATTTAGAAATTGATTTTGAAACTGAAATAACGTCCCTCTATGCATTGAAATCTGCTCTTTCCGATGCAACAAACCGCGTTCAAATATATGGAAGGGTAAGCCAGATAAAGCGTAGAAAAACGATGCATGTTTTAATAAAATTTCAAAAATAGGTACTTTTTACGACCAGTTTTAAGGCATTTAAAAATTGATTTTGAAACTGAAATAACGTCCCTCTATGCATTGAAATCTGCTCTTTCCGATGCAATAAACCGCGTTTAAATATATGGAAGGGTAAGCCAGATAAAGCGTAGAAAAACGATGCATGTTTTAATAAAATTTCAAAAATAGGTACTTTTTACGACCAGTTTTAAGGCATTTAGAAATTGATTTTGAAACTGAAATAACGTCCCTCTATGCATTGAAATCTGCTCTTTCCGATGCAACAAACCGCGTTTAAATATATGGAAGGGTAAGCCAGATAAAGCGTAGAAAAACGATGCATGTTTTAATAAAATTTCAAAAATAGGTACTTTTTACGACCAGTTTTAAGGCATTTAGAAATTGATTTTGAAACTGAAATAACGTCCCTCTATGCATTGAAATCTGCTCTTTCCGATGCAATAAACCGCGTTTAAATATATGGAAGGGTAAGCCAGATAAAGCGTAGAAAAACGATGCATGTTTTAATAAAATTTCAAAAATAGGTACTTTTTACGACCAGTTTTAAGGCATTTAGAAATTGATTTTGAAACTGAAATAACGTCCCTCTATGCATTGAAATCTGCTCTTTCCGATGCAACAAACCGCGTTTAAATATATGGAAGGGTAAGCCAGATAAAGCGTAGAAAAACGATGCATGTTTTAATAAAATTTCAAAAATAGGTACTTTTTACGACTAGTTTTAAGGCATTTAGAAATTGATTTTGAAACTGAAATAACGTCCCTCTATGCATTGAAATCTGCTCTTTCCGATGCAACAAACCGCGTTTAAATATATGGAAGGGTAAGCCAGATAAAGCGTAGAAAAACGATGCATGTTTTAATAAAATTTCAAAAATAGGTACTTTTTACGACCAGTTTTAAGGCATTTAGAAATTGATTTTGAAACTGAAATAACGTCCCTCTATGCATTGAAATCTGCTCTTTCCGATGCAACAAACCGCGTTTAAATATATGGAAGGGTAAGCCAGATAAAGCGTAGAAAAACGATGCATGTTTTAATAAAATTTCAAAAATAGGTACTTTTTACGACCAGTTTTAAGGCATTTAGAAATTGATTTTGAAACTGAAATAACGTCCCTCTATGCATTGAAATCTGCTCTTTCCGATGCAACAAACCGCGTTTAAATATATGGAAGGGTAAGCCAGATAAAGCGTAGAAAAACGATGCATGTTTTAATAAAATTTCAAAAATAGGTACTTTTTACGACCAGTTTTAAGGCATTTAGAAATTGATTTTGAAACTGAAATAACGTCCCTCTATGCATTGAAATCTGCTCTTTCCGATGCAACAAACCGCGTTTAAATATATGGAAGGGTAAGCCAGATAAAGCGTAGAAAAACGATGCATGTTTTAATAAAATTTCAAAAATATGTACTTTTTACGACCAGTTTTAAGGCATTTAGAAATTGATTTTGAAACTGAAATAACGTCCCTCTATGCATTGAAATCTGCTCTTTCCGATGCAACAAACCGCGTTTAAATATATGGAAGGGTAAGCCAGATAAAGCGTAGAAAAACGATGCATGTTTTAATAAAATTTCAAAAATAGGTACTTTTTACGACCAGTTTTAAGGCATTTAGAAATTGATTTTGAAACTGAAATAACGTCCCTCTATGCATTGAAATCTGCTCTTTCCGATGCAACAAACCGCGTTTAAATATATGGAAGGGTAAGCCAGATAAAGCGTAGAAAAACGATGCATGTTTTAATAAAATTTCAAAAATAGGTACTTTTTACGACCAGTTTTAAGGCATTTAGAAATTGATTTTGAAACTGAAATAACGTCCCTCTATGCATTGAAATCTGCTCTTTCCGATGCAACAAACCGCGTTTAAATATATGGAAGGGTAAGCCAGATAAAGCGTAGAAAAACGATGCATGTTTTAATAAAATTTCAAAAATAGGTACTTTTTACGACCAGTTTTAAGGCATTTAGAAATTGATTTTGAAACTGAAATAACGTCCCTCTATGCATTGAAATCTGCTCTTTCCGATGCAACAAACCGCGTTTAAATATATGGAAGGGTAAGCCAGATAAAGCGTAGAAAAACGATGCATGTTTTAATAAAATTTCAAAAATAGGTACTTTTTACGACCAGTTTTAAGGCATTTAGAAATTGATTTTGAAACTGAAATAACGTCCCTCTATGCATTGAAATCTGCTCTTTCCGATGCAACAAACCGCGTTTAAATATATGGAAGGGTAAGCCAGATAAAGCGTAGAAAAACGATGCATGTTTTAATAAAATTTCAAAAATAGGTACTTTTTACGACCAGTTTTAAGGCATTTAGAAATTGATTTTGAAACTGAAATAACGTCCCTCTATGCATTGAAATCTGCTCTTTCCGATGCAACAAACCGCGTTTAAATATATGGAAGGGTAAGCCAGATAAAGCGTAGAAAAACGATGCATGTTTTAATAAAATTTCAAAAATAGGTACTTTTTACGACCAGTTTTAAGGCATTTAGAAATTGATTTTGAAACTGAAATAACGTCCCTCTATGCATTGAAATCTGCTCTTTCCGATGCAACAAACCGCGTTTAAATATATGGAAGGGTAAGCCAGATAAAGCGTAGAAAAACGATGCATGTTTTAATAAAATTTCAAAAATAGGTACTTTTTACGACCAGTTTTAAGGCATTTAGAAATTGATTTTGAAACTGAAATAACGTCCCTCTATGCATTGAAATCTGCTCTTTCCGATGCAACAAACCGCGTTTAAATATATGGAAGGGTAAGCCAGATAAAGCGTAGAAAAACGATGCATGTTTTAATAAAATTTCAAAAATATGTACTTTTTACGACCAGTTTTAAGGCATTTAGAAATTGATTTTGAAACTGAAATAACGTCCCTCTATGCATTGAAATCTGCTCTTTCCGATGCAACAAACCGCGTTTAAATATATGGAAGGGTAAGCCAGATAAAGCGTAGAAAAACGATGCATGTTTTAATAAAATTTCAAAAATAGGTACTTTTTACGACCAGTTTTAAGGCATTTAGAAATTGATTTTGAAACTGAAATAACGTCCCTCTATGCATTGAAATCTGCTCTTTCCGATGCAACAAACCGCGTTTAAATATATGGAAGGGTAAGCCAGATAAAGCGTAGAAAAACGATGCATGTTTTAATAAAATTTCAAAAATAGGTACTTTTCACGACCAGTTTTAAGGCATTTAGATATTGATTTTGAAACTGAAATAACGTCCCTCTATGCATTGAAATCTGCTCTTTCCGATGCAACAAACCGCGTTTAAATATATGGAAGGGTAAGCCAGATAAAGCGTAGAAAAACGATGCATGTTTTAATAAAATTTCAAAAATAGGTACTTTTTACGACCAGTTTTAAGGCATTTAGAAATTGATTTTGAAACTGAAATAACGTCCCTCTATGCATTGAAATCTGCTCTTTCCGATGCAATAAACCGCGTTTAAATATATGGAAGGGTAAGCCAGATAAAGCGTAGAAAAACGATGCATGTTTTAATAAAATTTCAAAAATAGGTACTTTTTACGACCAGTTTTAAGGCATTTAGAAATTGATTTTGAAACTGAAATAACGTCCCTCTATGCATTGAAATCTGCTCTTTCCGATGCAATAAACCGCGTTTAAATATATGGAAGGGTAAGCCAGATAAAGCGTAGAAAAACGATGCATGTTTTAATAAAATTTCAAAAATAGGTACTTTTTACGACCAGTTTTAAGGCATTTAGAAATTGATTTTGAAACTGAAATAACGTCCCTCTATGCATTGAAATCTGCTCTTTCCGATGCAATAAACCGCGTTTAAATATATGGAAGGGTAAGCCAGATAAAGCGTAGAAAAACGATGCATGTTTTAATAAAATTTCAAAAATAGGTACTTTTTACGACCAGTTTTAAGGCATTTAGAAATTGATTTTGAAACTGAAATAACGTCCCTCTATGCATTGAAATCTGCTCTTTCCGATGCAACAAACCGCGTTTAAATATATGGAAGGGTAAGCCAGATAAAGCGTAGAAAAACGATGCATGTTTTAATAAAATTTCAAAAATAGGTACTTTTTACGACCAGTTTTAAGGCATTTAGAAATTGATTTTGAAACTGAAATAACGTCCCTCTATGCATTGAAATCTGCTCTTTCCGATGCAACAAACCGCGTTTAAATATATGGAAGGGTAAGCCAGATAAAGCGTAGAAAAACGATGCATGTTTTAATAAAATTTCAAAAATAGGTACTTTTCACGACCAGTTTTAAGGCATTTAGAAATTGATTTTGAAACTGAAATAACGTCCCTCTATGCATTGAAATCTGCTCTTTCCGATGCAACAAACCGCGTTTAAATATATGGAAGGGTAAGCCAGATAAAGCGTAGAAAAACGATGCATGTTTTAATAAAATTTCAAAAATAGGTACTTTTTACGACCAGTTTTAAGGCATTTAGAAATTGATTTTGAAACTGAAATAACGTCCCTCTATGCATTGAAATCTGCTCTTTCCGATGCAATAAACCGCGTTTAAATATATGGAAGGGTAAGCCAGATAAAGCGTAGAAAAACGATGCATGTTTTAATAAAATTTCAAAAATAGGTACTTTTTACGACCAGTTTTAAGGCATTTAGAAATTGATTTTGAAACTGAAATAACGTCCCTCTATGCATTGAAATCTGCTCTTTCCGATGCAACAAACCGCGTTTAAATATATGGAAGGGTAAGCCAGATAAAGCGTAGAAAAACGATGCATGTTTTAATAAAATTTCAAAAATAGGTACTTTTTACGACCAGTTTTAAGGCATTTAGAAATTGATTTTGAAACTGAAATAACGTCCCTCTATGCATTGAAATCTGCTCTTTCCGATGCAACAAACCGCGTTTAAATATATGGAAGGGTAAGCCAGATAAAGCGTAGAAAAACGATGCATGTTTTAATAAAATTTCAAAAATAGGTACTTTTTACGACCAGTTTTAAGGCATTTAGAAATTGATTTTGAAACTGAAATAACGTCCCTCTATGCATTGAAATCTGCTCTTTCCGATGCAACAAACCGCGTTTAAATATATGGAAGGGTAAGCCAGATAAAGCGTAGAAAAACGATGCATGTTTTAATAAAATTTCAAAAATAGGTACTTTTTACGACCAGTTTTAAGGCATTTAGAAATTGATTTTGAAACTGAAATAACGTCCCTCTATGCATTGAAATCTGCTCTTTCCGATGCAACAAACCGCGTTTAAATATATGGAAGGGTAAGCCAGATAAAGCGTAGAAAAACGATGCATGTTTTAATAAAATTTCAAAAATAGGTACTTTTCACGACCAGTTTTAAGGCATTTAGATATTGATTTTGAAACTGAAATAACGTCCCTCTATGCATTGAAATCTGCTCTTTCCGATGCAACAAACCGCGTTTAAATATATGGAAGGGTAAGCCAGATAAAGCGTAGAAAAACGATGCATGTTTTAATAAAATTTCAAAAATAGGTACTTTTTACGACCAGTTTTAAGGCATTTAGAAATTGATTTTGAAACTGAAATAACGTCCCTCTATGCATTGAAATCTGCTCTTTCCGATGCAACAAACCGCGTTTAAATATATGGAAGGGTAAGCCAGATAAAGCGTAAAAAAACGATGCATGTTTTAATAAAATTTCAAAAATAGGTACTTTTTACGACCAGTTTTAAGGCATTTAGAAATTGATTTTGAAACTGAAATAACGTCCCTCTATGCACTGAAATCTGCTCTTTCCGATGCAACAAACCGCGTTTAAATATATGGAAGGGTAAGCCAGATAAAGCGTAGAAAAACGATGCATGTTTTAATAAAATTTCAAAAATAGGTACTTTTTACGACCAGTTTTAAGGCATTTAGAAATTGATTTTGAAACTGAAATAACGTCCCTCTATGCATTGAAATCTGCTCTTTCCGATGCAACAAACCGCGTTTAAATATATGGAAGGGTAAGCCAGATAAAGCGTAGAAAAACGATGCATGTTTTAATAAAATTTCAAAAATAGGTACTTTTTACGACCAGTTTTAAGGCATTTAGAAATTGATTTTGAAACTGAAATAACGTCCCTCTATGCATTGAAATCTGCTCTTTCCGATGCAACAAACCGCGTTTAAATATATGGAAGGGTAAGCCAGATAAAGCGTAGAAAAACGATGCATGTTTTAATAAAATTTCAAAAATAGGTACTTTTTACGACCAGTTTTAAGGCATTTAGAAATTGATTTTGAAACTGAAATAACGTCCCTCTATGCATTGAAATCTGCTCTTTCCGATGCAACAAACCGCGTTTAAATATATGGAAGGGTAAGCCAGATAAAGCGTAGAAAAACGATGCATGTTTTAATAAAATTTCAAAAATAGGTACTTTTTACGACCAGTTTTAAGGCATTTAGAAATTGATTTTGAAACTGAAATAACGTCCCTCTATGCATTGAAATCTGCTCTTTCCGATGCAACAAACCGCGTTTAAATATATGGAAGGGTGAGCCAGATAAAGCGTAGAAAAACGATGCATGTTTTAATAAAATTTCAAAAATAGGTACTTTTTACGACCAGTTTTAAGGCATTTAGAAATTGATTTTGAAACTGAAATAACGTCCCTCTATGCATTGAAATCTGCTCTTTCCGATGCAACAAACCGCGTTTAAATATATGGAAGGGTAAGCCAGATAAAGCGTAGAAAAACGATGCATGTTTTAATAAAATTTCAAAAATAGGTACTTTTTACGACCAGTTTTAAGGCATTTAGAAATTGATTTTGAAACTGAAATAACGTCCCTCTATGCATTGAAATCTGCCCTTTCCGATGCAACAAACCGCGTTTAAATATATGGAAGGGTAAGCCAGATAAAGCGTAGAAAAACGATGCATGTTTTAATAAAATTTCAAAAATAGGTACTTTTTACGACCAGTTTTAAGGCATTTAGAAATTGATTTTGAAACTGAAATAACGTCCCTCTATGCATTGAAATCTGCTCTTTCCGATGCAACAAACCGCGTTTAAATATATGGAAGGGTAAGCCAGATAAAGCGTAGAAAAACGATGCATGTTTTAATAAAATTTCAAAAATAGGTACTTTTTACGACCAGTTTTAAGGCATTTAGAAATTGATTTTGAAACTGAAATAACGTCCCTCTATGCATTGAAATCTGCTCTTTCCGATGCAACAAACCGCGTTTAAATATATGGAAGGGTAAGCCAGATAAAGCGTAGAAAAACGATGCATGTTTTAATAAAATTTCAAAAATAGGTACTTTTTACGACCAGTTTTAAGGCATTTAGAAATTGATTTTGAAACTGAAATAACGTCCCTCTATGCATTGAAATCTGCTCTTTCCGATGCAACAAACCGCGTTTAAATATATGGAAGGGTAAGCCAGATAAAGCGTAGAAAAACGATGCATGTTTTAATAAAATTTCAAAAATAGGTACTTTTTACGACCAGTTTTAAGGCATTTAGAAATTGATTTTGAAACTGAAATAACGTCCCTCTATGCATTGAAATCTGCTCTTTCCGATGCAACAAACCGCGTTTAAATATATGGAAGGGTGAGCCAGATAAAGCGTAGAAAAACGATGCATGTTTTAATAAAATTTCAAAAATAGGTACTTTTTACGACCAGTTTTAAGGCATTTAGAAATTGATTTTGAAACTGAAATAACGTCCCTCTATGCATTGAAATCTGCTCTTTCCGATGCAACAAACCGCGTTTAAATATATGGAAGGGTAAGCCAGATAAAGCGTAGAAAAACGATGCATGTTTTAATAAAATTTCAAAAATAGGTACTTTTTACGACCAGTTTTAAGGCATTTAGAAATTGATTTTGAAACTGAAATAACGTCCCTCTATGCATTGAAATCTGCTCTTTCCGATGCAACAAACCGCGTTTAAATATATGGAAGGGTAAGCCAGATAAAGCGTAGAAAAACGATGCATGTTTTAATAAAATTTCAAAAATAGGTACTCTTTACGACCAGTTTTAAGGCATTTAGAAATTGATTTTGAAACTGAAATAACGTCCCTCTATGCATTGAAATCTGCTCTTTCCGATGCAATAAACCGCGTTTAAATATATGGAAGGGTAAGCCAGATAAAGCGTAGAAAAACGATGCATGTTTTAATAAAATTTCAAAAATAGGTACTTTTTACGACCAGTTTTAAGGCATTTAGAAATTGATTTTGAAACTGAAATAACGTCCCTCTATGCATTGAAATCTGCTCTTTCCGATGCAACAAACCGCGTTTAAATATATGGAAGGGTAAGCCAGATAAAGCGTAGAAAAACGATGCATGTTTTAATAAAATTTCAAAAATAGGTACTTTTTACGACCAGTTTTAAGGCATTTAGAAATTGATTTTGAAACTGAAATAACGTCCCTCTATGCATTGAAATCTGCTCTTTCCGATGCAACAAACCGCGTTTAAATATATGGAAGGGTAAGCCAGATAAAGCGTAGAAAAACGATGCATGTTTTAATAAAATTTCAAAAATAGGTACTTTTCACGACCAGTTTTAAGGCATTTAGATATTGATTTTGAAACTGAAATAACGTCCCTCTATGCATTGAAATCTGCTCTTTCCGATGCAACAAACCGCGTTTAAATATATGGAAGGGTAAGCCAGATAAAGCGTAGAAAAACGATGCATGTTTTAATAAAATTTCAAAAATAGGTACTTTTTACGACCAGTTTTAAGGCATTTAGAAATTGATTTTGAAACTGAAATAACGTCCCTCTATGCATTGAAATCTGCTCTTTCCGATGCAATAAACCGCGTTTAAATATATGGAAGGGTAAGCCAGATAAAGCGTAGAAAAACGATGCATGTTTTAATAAAATTTCAAAAATAGGTACTTTTTACGACCAGTTTTAAGGCATTTAGAAATTGATTTTGAAACTGAAATAACGTCCCTCTATGCATTGAAATCTGCTCTTTCCGATGCAACAAACCGCGTTTAAATATATGGAAGGGTAAGCCAGATAAAGCGTAGAAAAACGATGCATGTTTTAATAAAATTTCAAAAATAGGTACTTTTTACGACCAGTTTTAAGGCATTTAGAAATTGATTTTGAAACTGAAATAACGTCCCTCTATGCATTGAAATCTGCTCTTTCCGATGCAATAAACCGCGTTTAAATATATGGAAGGGTAAGCCAGATAAAGCGTAGAAAAACGATGCATGTTTTAATAAAATTTCAAAAATAGGTACTTTTTACGACCAGTTTTAAGGCATTTAGAAATTGATTTTGAAACTGAAATAACGTCCCTCTATGCATTGAAATCTGCTCTTTCCGATGCAACAAACCGCGTTTAAATATATGGAAGGGTAAGCCAGATAAAGCGTAGAAAAACGATGCATGTTTTAATAAAATTTCAAAAATAGGTACTTTTTACGACCAGTTTTGAGGCATTTAGAAATTGATTTTGAAACTGAAATAACGTCCCTCTATGCATTGAAATCTGCTCTTTCCGATGCAATAAACCGCGTTTAAATATATGGAAGGGTAAGCCAGATAAAGCGTAGAAAAACGATGCATGTTTTAATAAAATTTCAAAAATATGTACTTTTTACGACCAGTTTTAAGGCATTTAGAAATTGATTTTGAAACTGAAATAACGTCCCTCTATGCATTGAAATCTGCTCTTTCCGATGCAACAAACCGCGTTTAAATATATGGAAGGGTAAGCCAGATAAAGCGTAGAAAAACGATGCATGTTTTAATAAAATTTCAAAAATAGGTACTTTTTACGACCAGTTTTAAGGCATTTAGAAATTGATTTTGAAACTGAAATAACGTCCCTCTATGCATTGAAATCTGCTCTTTCCGATGCAACAAACCGCGTTTAAATATATGGAAGGGTAAGCCAGATAAAGCGTAGAAAAACGATGCATGTTTTAATAAAATTTCAAAAATAGGTACTTTTCACGACCAGTTTTAAGGCATTTAGATATTGATTTTGAAACTGAAATAACGTCCCTCTATGCATTGAAATCTGCTCTTTCCGATGCAACAAACCGCGTTTAAATATATGGAAGGGTAAGCCAGATAAAGCGTAGAAAAACGATGCATGTTTTAATAAAATTTCAAAAATAGGTACTTTTCACGACCAGTTTTAAGGCATTTAGATATTGATTTTGAAACTGAAATAACGTCCCTCTATGCATTGAAATCTGCTCTTTCCGATGCAACAAACCGCGTTTAAATATATGGAAGGGTAAGCCAGATAAAGCGTAGAAAAACGATGCATGTTTTAATAAAATTTCAAAAATAGGTACTTTTTACGACCAGTTTTAAGGCATTTAGAAATTGATTTTGAAACTGAAATAACGTCCCTCTATGCATTGAAATCTGCTCTTTCCGATGCAACAAACCGCGTTTAAATATATGGAAGGGTAAGCCAGATAAAGCGTAGAAAAACGATGCATGTTTTAATAAAATTTCAAAAATAGGTACTTTTTACGACCAGTTTTAAGGCATTTAGAAATTGATTTTGAAACTGAAATAACGTCCCTCTATGCATTGAAATCTGCTCTTTCCGATGCAACAAACCGCGTTTAAATATATGGAAGGGTAAGCCAGATAAAGCGTAGAAAAACGATGCATGTTTTAATAAAATTTCAAAAATAGGTACTTTTTACGACCAGTTTTAAGGCATTTAGAAATTGATTTTGAAACTGAAATAACGTCCCTCTATGCATTGAAATCTGCTCTTTCCGATGCAACAAACCGCGTTTAAATATATGGAAGGGTGAGCCAGATAAAGCGTAGAAAAACGATGCATGTTTTAATAAAATTTCAAAAATAGGTACTTTTTACGACCAGTTTTAAGGCATTTAGAAATTGATTTTGAAACTGAAATAACGTCCCTCTATGCATTGAAATCTGCTCTTTCCGATGCAACAAACCGCGTTTAAATATATGGAAGGGTAAGCCAGATAAAGCGTAGAAAAACGATGCATGTTTTAATAAAATTTCAAAAATAGGTACTTTTTACGACCAGTTTCAAGGCATTTAGAAATTGATTTTGAAACTGAAATAACGTCCCTCTATGCATTGAAATCTGCTCTTTCCGATGCAACAAACCGCGTTTAAATATATGGAAGGGTAAGCCAGATAAAGCGTAAAAAAACGATGCATGTTTTAATAAAATTTCAAAAATAGGTACTTTTTACGACCAGTTTTAAGGCATTTAGAAATTGATTTTGAAACTGAAATAACGTCCCTCTATGCATTGAAATCTGCTCTTTCCGATGCAACAAACCGCGTTTAAATATATGGAAGGGTAAGCCAGATAAAGCGTAGAAAAACGATGCATGTTTTAATAAAATTTCAAAAATAGGTACTTTTTACGACCAGTTTTAAGGCATTTAGAAATTGATTTTGAAACTGAAATAACGTCCCTCTATGCATTGAAATCTGCTCTTTCCGATGCAACAAACCGCGTTTAAATATATGGAAGGGTAAGCCAGATAAAGCGTAGAAAAACGATGCATGTTTTAATAAAATTTCAAAAATAGGTACTTTTTACGACCAGTTTTGAGGCATTTAGAAATTGATTTTGAAACTGAAATAACGTCCCTCTATGCATTGAAATCTGCTCTTTCCGATGCAATAAACCGCGTTTAAATATATGGAAGGGTAAGCCAGATAAAGCGTAGAAAAACGATGCATGTTTTAATAAAATTTCAAAAATAGGTACTTTTCACGACCAGTTTTAAGGCATTTAGATATTGATTTTGAAACTGAAATAACGTCCCTCTATGCATTGAAATCTGCTCTTTCCGATGCAACAAACCGCGTTTAAATATATGGAAGGGTAAGCCAGATAAAGCGTAGAAAAACGATGCATGTTTTAATAAAATTTCAAAAATAGGTACTTTTTACGACCAGTTTTAAGGCATTTAGAAATTGATTTTGAAACTGAAATAACGTCCCTCTATGCATTGAAATCTGCTCTTTCCGATGCAATAAACCGCGTTTAAATATATGGAAGGGTAAGCCAGATAAAGCGTAGAAAAACGATGCATGTTTTAATAAAATTTCAAAAATAGGTACTTTTTACGACCAGTTTTAAGGCATTTAGAAATTGATTTTGAAACTGAAATAACGTCCCTCTATGCATTGAAATCTGCTCTTTCCGATGCAACAAACCGCGTTTAAATATATGGAAGGGTAAGCCAGATAAAGCGTAGAAAAACGATGCATGTTTTAATAAAATTTCAAAAATAGGTACTTTTTACGACCAGTTTTAAGGCATTTAGAAATTGATTTTGAAACTGAAATAACGTCCCTCTATGCATTGAAATCTGCTCTTTCCGATGCAATAAACCGCGTTTAAATATATGGAAGGGTAAGCCAGATAAAGCGTAGAAAAACGATGCATGTTTTAATAAAATTTCAAAAATAGGTACTTTTTACGACCAGTTTTAAGGCATTTAGAAATTGATTTTGAAACTGAAATAACGTCCCTCTATGCATTGAAATCTGCTCTTTCCGATGCAACAAACCGCGTTTAAATATATGGAAGGGTAAGCCAGATAAAGCGTAGAAAAACGATGCATGTTTTAATAAAATTTCAAAAATAGGTACTTTTTACGACCAGTTTTGAGGCATTTAGAAATTGATTTTGAAACTGAAATAACGTCCCTCTATGCATTGAAATCTGCTCTTTCCGATGCAATAAACCGCGTTTAAATATATGGAAGGGTAAGCCAGATAAAGCGTAGAAAAACGATGCATGTTTTAATAAAATTTCAAAAATATGTACTTTTTACGACCAGTTTTAAGGCATTTAGAAATTGATTTTGAAACTGAAATAACGTCCCTCTATGCATTGAAATCTGCTCTTTCCGATGCAACAAACCGCGTTTAAATATATGGAAGGGTAAGCCAGATAAAGCGTAGAAAAACGATGCATGTTTTAATAAAATTTCAAAAATAGGTACTTTTTACGACCAGTTTTAAGGCATTTAGAAATTGATTTTGAAACTGAAATAACGTCCCTCTATGCATTGAAATCTGCTCTTTCCGATGCAACAAACCGCGTTTAAATATATGGAAGGGTAAGCCAGATAAAGCGTAGAAAAACGATGCATGTTTTAATAAAATTTCAAAAATAGGTACTTTTCACGACCAGTTTTAAGGCATTTAGATATTGATTTTGAAACTGAAATAACGTCCCTCTATGCATTGAAATCTGCTCTTTCCGATGCAACAAACCGCGTTTAAATATATGGAAGGGTAAGCCAGATAAAGCGTAGAAAAACGATGCATGTTTTAATAAAATTTCAAAAATAGGTACTTTTCACGACCAGTTTTAAGGCATTTAGATATTGATTTTGAAACTGAAATAACGTCCCTCTATGCATTGAAATCTGCTCTTTCCGATGCAACAAACCGCGTTTAAATATATGGAAGGGTAAGCCAGATAAAGCGTAGAAAAACGATGCATGTTTTAATAAAATTTCAAAAATAGGTACTTTTTACGACCAGTTTTAAGGCATTTAGAAATTGATTTTGAAACTGAAATAACGTCCCTCTATGCATTGAAATCTGCTCTTTCCGATGCAACAAACCGCGTTTAAATATATGGAAGGGTAAGCCAGATAAAGCGTAGAAAAACGATGCATGTTTTAATAAAATTTCAAAAATAGGTACTTTTTACGACCAGTTTTAAGGCATTTAGAAATTGATTTTGAAACTGAAATAACGTCCCTCTATGCATTGAAATCTGCTCTTTCCGATGCAACAAACCGCGTTTAAATATATGGAAGGGTAAGCCAGATAAAGCGTAGAAAAACGATGCATGTTTTAATAAAATTTCAAAAATAGGTACTTTTCACGACCAGTTTTAAGGCATTTAGATATTGATTTTGAAACTGAAATAACGTCCCTCTATGCATTGAAATCTGCTCTTTCCGATGCAACAAACCGCGTTTAAATATATGGAAGGGTAAGCCAGATAAAGCGTAGAAAAACGATGCATGTTTTAATAAAATTTCAAAAATAGGTACTTTTTACGACCAGTTTTAAGGCATTTAGAAATTGATTTTGAAACTGAAATAACGTCCCTCTATGCATTGAAATCTGCTCTTTCCGATGCAACAAACCGCGTTTAAATATATGGAAGGGTAAGCCAGATAAAGCGTAGAAAAACGATGCATGTTTTAATAAAATTTCAAAAATAGGTACTTTTTACGACCAGTTTTAAGGCATTTAGAAATTGATTTTGAAACTGAAATAACGTCCCTCTATGCATTGAAATCTGCTCTTTCCGATGCAACAAACCGCGTTTAAATATATGGAAGGGTAAGCCAGATAAAGCGTAGAAAAACGATGCATGTTTTAATAAAATTTCAAAAATAGGTACTTTTTACGACCAGTTTTGAGGCATTTAGAAATTGATTTTGAAACTGAAATAACGTCCCTCTATGCATTGAAATCTGCTCTTTCCGATGCAATAAACCGCGTTTAAATATATGGAAGGGTAAGCCAGATAAAGCGTAGAAAAACGATGCATGTTTTAATAAAATTTCAAAAATATGTACTTTTTACGACCAGTTTTAAGGCATTTAGAAATTGATTTTGAAACTGAAATAACGTCCCTCTATGCATTGAAATCTGCTCTTTCCGATGCAACAAACCGCGTTTAAATATATGGAAGGGTAAGCCAGATAAAGCGTAGAAAAACGATGCATGTTTTAATAAAATTTCAAAAATAGGTACTTTTTACGACCAGTTTTAAGGCATTTAGAAATTGATTTTGAAACTGAAATAACGTCCCTCTATGCATTGAAATCTGCTCTTTCCGATGCAACAAACCGCGTTTAAATATATGGAAGGGTAAGCCAGATAAAGCGTAGAAAAACGATGCATGTTTTAATAAAATTTCAAAAATAGGTACTTTTCACGACCAGTTTTAAGGCATTTAGATATTGATTTTGAAACTGAAATAACGTCCCTCTATGCATTGAAATCTGCTCTTTCCGATGCAACAAACCGCGTTTAAATATATGGAAGGGTAAGCCAGATAAAGCGTAGAAAAACGATGCATGTTTTAATAAAATTTCAAAAATAGGTACTTTTTACGACCAGTTTTAAGGCATTTAGAAATTGATTTTGAAACTGAAATAACGTCCCTCTATGCATTGAAATCTGCTCTTTCCGATGCAATAAACCGCGTTTAAATATATGGAAGGGTAAGCCAGATAAAGCGTAGAAAAACGATGCATGTTTTAATAAAATTTCAAAAATAGGTACTTTTTACGACCAGTTTTAAGGCATTTAGAAATTGATTTTGAAACTGAAATAACGTCCCTCTATGCATTGAAATCTGCTCTTTCCGATGCAACAAACCGCGTTTAAATATATGGAAGGGTAAGCCAGATAAAGCGTAGAAAAACGATGCATGTTTTAATAAAATTTCAAAAATAGGTACTTTTTACGACCAGTTTTAAGGCATTTAGAAATTGATTTTGAAACTGAAATAACGTCCCTCTATGCATTGAAATCTGCTCTTTCCGATGCAATAAACCGCGTTTAAATATATGGAAGGGTAAGCCAGATAAAGCGTAGAAAAACGATGCATGTTTTAATAAAATTTCAAAAATAGGTACTTTTTACGACCAGTTTTAAGGCATTTAGAAATTGATTTTGAAACTGAAATAACGTCCCTCTATGCATTGAAATCTGCTCTTTCCGATGCAACAAACCGCGTTTAAATATATGGAAGGGTAAGCCAGATAAAGCGTAGAAAAACGATGCATGTTTTAATAAAATTTCAAAAATAGGTACTTTTTACGACCAGTTTTAAGGCATTTAGAAATTGATTTTGAAACTGAAATAACGTCCCTCTATGCATTGAAATCTGCTCTTTCCGATGCAACAAACCGCGTTTAAATATATGGAAGGGTAAGCCAGATAAAGCGTAGAAAAACGATGCATGTTTTAATAAAATTTCAAAAATAGGTACTTTTTACGACCAGTTTTAAGGCATTTAGAAATTGATTTTGAAACTGAAATAACGTCCCTCTATGCATTGAAATCTGCTCTTTCCGATGCAACAAACCGCGTTTAAATATATGGAAGGGTAAGCCAGATAAAGCGTAGAAAAACGATGCATGTTTTAATAAAATTTCAAAAATAGGTACTTTTTACGACCAGTTTTAAGGCATTTAGAAATTGATTTTGAAACTGAAATAACGTCCCTCTATGCATTGAAATCTGCTCTTTCCGATGCAACAAACCGCGTTTAAATATATGGAAGGGTGAGCCAGATAAAGCGTAGAAAAACGATGCATGTTTTAATAAAATTTCAAAAATAGGTACTTTTTACGACCAGTTTTAAGGCATTTAGAAATTGATTTTGAAACTGAAATAACGTCCCTCTATGCATTGAAATCTGCTCTTTCCGATGCAACAAACCGCGTTTAAATATATGGAAGGGTAAGCCAGATAAAGCGTAGAAAAACGATGCATGTTTTAATAAAATTTCAAAAATAGGTACTTTTTACGACCAGTTTTAAGGCATTTAGAAATTGATTTTGAAACTGAAATAACGTCCCTCTATGCATTGAAATCTGCTCTTTCCGATGCAACAAACCGCGTTTAAATATATGGAAGGGTAAGCCAGATAAAGCGTAGAAAAACGATGCATGTTTTAATAAAATTTCAAAAATAGGTACTTTTTACGACCAGTTTTAAGGCATTTAGAAATTGATTTTGAAACTGAAATAACGTCCCTCTATGCATTGAAATCTGCTCTTTCCGATGCAACAAACCGCGTTTAAATATATGGAAGGGTAAGCCAGATAAAGCGTAGAAAAACGATGCATGTTTTAATAAAATTTCAAAAATAGGTACTTTTCACGACCAGTTTTAAGGCATTTAGATATTGATTTTGAAACTGAAATAACGTCCCTCTATGCATTGAAATCTGCTCTTTCCGATGCAACAAACCGCGTTTAAATATATGGAAGGGTAAGCCAGATAAAGCGTAGAAAAACGATGCATGTTTTAATAAAATTTCAAAAATAGGTACTTTTTACGACCAGTTTTAAGGCATTTAGAAATTGATTTTGAAACTGAAATAACGTCCCTCTATGCATTGAAATCTGCTCTTTCCGATGCAACAAACCGCGTTTAAATATATGGAAGGGTAAGCCAGATAAAGCGTAGAAAAACGATGCATGTTTTAATAAAATTTCAAAAATAGGTACTTTTCACGACCAGTTTTAAGGCATTTAGATATTGATTTTGAAACTGAAATAACGTCCCTCTATGCATTGAAATCTGCTCTTTCCGATGCAACAAACCGCGTTTAAATATATGGAAGGGTAAGCCAGATAAAGCGTAGAAAAACGATGCATGTTTTAATAAAATTTCAAAAATAGGTACTTTTTACGACCAGTTTTAAGGCATTTAGAAATTGATTTTGAAACTGAAATAACGTCCCTCTATGCATTGAAATCTGCTCTTTCCGATGCAACAAACCGCGTTTAAATATATGGAAGGGTAAGCCAGATAAAGCGTAGAAAAACGATGCATGTTTTAATAAAATTTCAAAAATAGGTACTTTTTACGACCAGTTTTAAGGCATTTAGAAATTGATTTTGAAACTGAAATAACGTCCCTCTATGCATTGAAATCTGCTCTTTCCGATGCAACAAACCGCGTTTAAATATATGGAAGGGTAAGCCAGATAAAGCGTAGAAAAACGATGCATGTTTTAATAAAATTTCAAAAATAGGTACTTTTCACGACCAGTTTTAAGGCATTTAGATATTGATTTTGAAACTGAAATAACGTCCCTCTATGCATTGAAATCTGCTCTTTCCGATGCAACAAACCGCGTTTAAATATATGGAAGGGTAAGCCAGATAAAGCGTAGAAAAACGATGCATGTTTTAATAAAATTTCAAAAATAGGTACTTTTTACGACCAGTTTTAAGGCATTTAGAAATTGATTTTGAAACTGAAATAACGTCCCTCTATGCATTGAAATCTGCTCTTTCCGATGCAACAAACCGCGTTTAAATATATGGAAGGGTAAGCCAGATAAAGCGTAGAAAAACGATGCATGTTTTAATAAAATTTCAAAAATAGGTACTTTTTACGACCAGTTTTAAGGCATTTAGAAATTGATTTTGAAACTGAAATAACGTCCCTCTATGCATTGAAATCTGCTCTTTCCGATGCAACAAACCGCGTTTTAAATATATGGAAGGGTAAGCCAGATAAAGCGTAGAAAAACGATGCATGTTTTAATAAAATTTCAAAAATAGGTACTTTTTACGACCAGTTTTAAGGCATTTAGAAATTGATTTTGAAACTGAAATAACGTCCCTCTATGCATTGAAATCTGCTCTTTCCGATGCAACAAACCGCGTTTAAATATATGGAAGGGTAAGCCAGATAAAGCGTAGAAAAACGATGCATGTTTTAATAAAATTTCAAAAATAGGTACTTTTTACGACCAGTTTTAAGGCATTTAGAAATTGATTTTGAAACTGAAATAACGTCCCTCTATGCATTGAAATCTGCTCTTTCCGATGCAACAAACCGCGTTTAAATATATGGAAGGGTAAGCCAGATAAAGCGTAGAAAAACGATGCATGTTTTAATAAAATTTCAAAAATAGGTACTTTTTACGACCAGTTTTAAGGCATTTAGAAATTGATTTTGAAACTGAAATAACGTCCCTCTATGCATTGAAATCTGCTCTTTCCGATGCAACAAACCGCGTTTAAATATATGGAAGGGTAAGCCAGATAAAGCGTAGAAAAACGATGCATGTTTTAATAAAATTTCAAAAATAGGTACTTTTTACGACCAGTTTTAAGGCATTTAGAAATTGATTTTGAAACTGAAATAACGTCCCTCTATGCATTGAAATCTGCTCTTTCCGATGCAACAAACCGCGTTTAAATATATGGAAGGGTAAGCCAGATAAAGCGTAGAAAAACGATGCATGTTTTAATAAAATTTCAAAAATAGGTACTTTTTACGACCAGTTTTAAGGCATTTAGAAATTGATTTTGAAACTGAAATAACGTCCCTCTATGCATTGAAATCTGCTCTTTCCGATGCAACAAACCTCGTTTAAATATATGGAAGGGTAAGCCAGATAAAGCGTAGAAAAACGATGCATGTTTTAATAAAATTTCAAAAATAGGTACTTTTTACGACCAGTTTTAAGGCATTTAGAAATTGATTTTGAAACTGAAATAACGTCCCTCTATGCATTGAAATCTGCTCTTTCCGATGCAACAAACCGCGTTTAAATATATGGAAGGGTAAGCCAGATAAAGCGTAGAAAAACGATGCATGTTTTAATAAAATTTCAAAAATAGGTACTTTTTACGACCAGTTTTAAGGCATTTAGAAATTGATTTTGAAACTGAAATAACGTCCCTCTATGCATTGAAATCTGCTCTTTCCGATGCAACAAACCGCGTTTAAATATATGGAAGGGTAAGCCAGATAAAGCGTAGAAAAACGATGCATGTTTTAATAAAATTTCAAAAATAGGTACTTTTTACGACCAGTTTTAAGGCATTTAGAAATTGATTTTGAAACTGAAATAACGTCCCTCTATGCATTGAAATCTGCTCTTTCCGATGCAACAAACCGCGTTTAAATATATGGAAGGGTAAGCCAGATAAAGCGTAGAAAAACGATGCATGTTTTAATAAAATTTCAAAAATAGGTACTTTTTACGACCAGTTTTAAGGCATTTAGAAATTGATTTTGAAACTGAAATAACGTCCCTCTATGCATTGAAATCTGCTCTTTCCGATGCAACAAACCGCGTTTAAATATATGGAAGGGTAAGCCAGATAAAGCGTAGAAAAACGATGCATGTTTTAATAAAATTTCAAAAATAGGTACTTTTTACGACCAGTTTTAAGGCATTTAGAAATTGATTTTGAAACTGAAATAACGTCCCTCTATGCATTGAAATCTGCTCTTTCCGATGCAACAAACCGCGTTTAAATATATGGAAGGGTAAGCCAGATAAAGCGTAGAAAAACGATGCATGTTTTAATAAAATTTCAAAAATAGGTACTTTTTACGACCAGTTTTAAGGCATTTAGAAATTGATTTTGAAACTGAAATAACGTCCCTCTATGCATTGAAATCTGCTCTTTCCGATGCAACAAACCGCGTTTAAATATATGGAAGGGTAAGCCAGATAAAGCGTAGAAAAACGATGCATGTTTTAATAAAATTTCAAAAATAGGTACTTTTTACGACCAGTTTTAAGGCATTTAGAAATTGATTTTGAAACTGAAATAACGTCCCTCTATGCATTGAAATCTGCTCTTTCCGATGCAACAAACCGCGTTTAAATATATGGAAGGGTAAGCCAGATAAAGCGTAGAAAAACGATGCATGTTTTAATAAAATTTCAAAAATAGGTACTTTTTACGACCAGTTTTAAGGCATTTAGAAATTGATTTTGAAACTGAAATAACGTCCCTCTATGCATTGAAATCTGCTCTTTCCGATGCAACAAACCGCGTTTAAATATATGGAAGGGTAAGCCAGATAAAGCGTAGAAAAACGATGCATGTTTTAATAAAATTTCAAAAATAGGTACTTTTTACGACCAGTTTTAAGGCATTTAGAAATTGATTTTGAAACTGAAATAACGTCCCTCTATGCATTGAAATCTGCTCTTTCCGATGCAACAAACCGCGTTTAAATATATGGAAGGGTAAGCCAGATAAAGCGTAGAAAAACGATGCATGTTTTAATAAAATTTCAAAAATAGGTACTTTTTACGACCAGTTTTAAGGCATTTAGAAATTGATTTTGAAACTGAAATAACGTCCCTCTATGCATTGAAATCTGCTCTTTCCGATGCAACAAACCGCGTTTAAATATATGGAAGGGTAAGCCAGATAAAGCGTAGAAAAACGATGCATGTTTTAATAAAATTTCAAAAATAGGTACTTTTTACGACCAGTTTTAAGGCATTTAGAAATTGATTTTGAAACTGAAATAACGTCCCTCTATGCATTGAAATCTGCTCTTTCCGATGCAACAAACCGCGTTTAAATATATGGAAGGGTAAGCCAGATAAAGCGTAGAAAAACGATGCATGTTTTAATAAAATTTCAAAAATAGGTACTTTTTACGACCAGTTTTAAGGCATTTAGAAATTGATTTTGAAACTGAAATAACGTCCCTCTATGCATTGAAATCTGCTCTTTCCGATGCAACAAACCGCGTTTAAATATATGGAAGGGTAAGCCAGATAAAGCGTAGAAAAACGATGCATGTTTTAATAAAATTTCAAAAATAGGTACTTTTTACGACCAGTTTTAAGGCATTTAGAAATTGATTTTGAAACTGAAATAACGTCCCTCTATGCATTGAAATCTGCTCTTTCCGATGCAACAAACCGCGTTTAAATATATGGAAGGGTAAGCCAGATAAAGCGTAGAAAAACGATGCATGTTTTAATAAAATTTCAAAAATAGGTACTTTTTACGACCAGTTTTAAGGCATTTAGAAATTGATTTTGAAACTGAAATAACGTCCCTCTATGCATTGAAATCTGCTCTTTCCGATGCAACAAACCGCGTTTAAATATATGGAAGGGTAAGCCAGATAAAGCGTAGAAAAACGATGCATGTTTTAATAAAATTTCAAAAATAGGTACTTTTTACGACCAGTTTTAAGGCATTTAGAAATTGATTTTGAAACTGAAATAACGTCCCTCTATGCATTGAAATCTGCTCTTTCCGATGCAACAAACCGCGTTTAAATATATGGAAGGGTAAGCCAGATAAAGCGTAGAAAAACGATGCATGTTTTAATAAAATTTCAAAAATAGGTACTTTTTACGACCAGTTTTAAGGCATTTAGAAATTGATTTTGAAACTGAAATAACGTCCCTCTATGCATTGAAATCTGCTCTTTCCGATGCAACAAACCGCGTTTAAATATATGGAAGGGTAAGCCAGATAAAGCGTAGAAAAACGATGCATGTTTTAATAAAATTTCAAAAATAGGTACTTTTTACGACCAGTTTTAAGGCATTTAGAAATTGATTTTGAAACTGAAATAACGTCCCTCTATGCATTGAAATCTGCTCTTTCCGATGCAACAAACCGCGTTTAAATATATGGAAGGGTAAGCCAGATAAAGCGTAGAAAAACGATGCATGTTTTAATAAAATTTCAAAAATAGGTACTTTTTACGACCAGTTTTAAGGCATTTAGAAATTGATTTTGAAACTGAAATAACGTCCCTCTATGCATTGAAATCTGCTCTTTCCGATGCAACAAACCGCGTTTAAATATATGGAAGGGTAAGCCAGATAAAGCGTAGAAAAACGATGCATGTTTTAATAAAATTTCAAAAATAGGTACTTTTTACGACCAGTTTTAAGGCATTTAGAAATTGATTTTGAAACTGAAATAACGTCCCTCTATGCATTGAAATCTGCTCTTTCCGATGCAACAAACCGCGTTTAAATATATGGAAGGGTAAGCCAGATAAAGCGTAGAAAAACGATGCATGTTTTAATAAAATTTCAAAAATAGGTACTTTTTACGACCAGTTTTAAGGCATTTAGAAATTGATTTTGAAACTGAAATAACGTCCCTCTATGCATTGAAATCTGCTCTTTCCGATGCAACAAACCGCGTTTAAATATATGGAAGGGTAAGCCAGATAAAGCGTAGAAAAACGATGCATGTTTTAATAAAATTTCAAAAATAGGTACTTTTTACGACCAGTTTTAAGGCATTTAGAAATTGATTTTGAAACTGAAATAACGTCCCTCTATGCATTGAAATCTGCTCTTTCCGATGCAACAAACCGCGTTTAAATATATGGAAGGGTAAGCCAGATAAAGCGTAGAAAAACGATGCATGTTTTAATAAAATTTCAAAAATAGGTACTTTTTACGACCAGTTTTAAGGCATTTAGAAATTGATTTTGAAACTGAAATAACGTCCCTCTATGCATTGAAATCTGCTCTTTCCGATGCAACAAACCGCGTTTAAATATATGGAAGGGTAAGCCAGATAAAGCGTAGAAAAACGATGCATGTTTTAATAAAATTTCAAAAATAGGTACTTTTTACGACCAGTTTTAAGGCATTTAGAAATTGATTTTGAAACTGAAATAACGTCCCTCTATGCATTGAAATCTGCTCTTTCCGATGCAACAAACCGCGTTTAAATATATGGAAGGGTAAGCCAGATAAAGCGTAGAAAAACGATGCATGTTTTAATAAAATTTCAAAAATAGGTACTTTTTACGACCAGTTTTAAGGCATTTAGAAATTGATTTTGAAACTGAAATAACGTCCCTCTATGCATTGAAATCTGCTCTTTCCGATGCAACAAACCGCGTTTAAATATATGGAAGGGTAAGCCAGATAAAGCGTAGAAAAACGATGCATGTTTTAATAAAATTTCAAAAATAGGTACTTTTTACGACCAGTTTTAAGGCATTTAGAAATTGATTTTGAAACTGAAATAACGTCCCTCTATGCATTGAAATCTGCTCTTTCCGATGCAACAAACCGCGTTTAAATATATGGAAGGGTAAGCCAGATAAAGCGTAGAAAAACGATGCATGTTTTAATAAAATTTCAAAAATAGGTACTTTTTACGACCAGTTTTAAGGCATTTAGAAATTGATTTTGAAACTGAAATAACGTCCCTCTATGCATTGAAATCTGCTCTTTCCGATGCAACAAACCGCGTTTAAATATATGGAAGGGTAAGCCAGATAAAGCGTAGAAAAACGATGCATGTTTTAATAAAATTTCAAAAATAGGTACTTTTTACGACCAGTTTTAAGGCATTTAGAAATTGATTTTGAAACTGAAATAACGTCCCTCTATGCATTGAAATCTGCTCTTTCCGATGCAACAAACCGCGTTTAAATATATGGAAGGGTAAGCCAGATAAAGCGTAGAAAAACGATGCATGTTTTAATAAAATTTCAAAAATAGGTACTTTTTACGACCAGTTTTAAGGCATTTAGAAATTGATTTTGAAACTGAAATAACGTCCCTCTATGCATTGAAATCTGCTCTTTCCGATGCAACAAACCGCGTTTAAATATATGGAAGGGTAAGCCAGATAAAGCGTAGAAAAACGATGCATGTTTTAATAAAATTTCAAAAATAGGTACTTTTTACGACCAGTTTTAAGGCATTTAGAAATTGATTTTGAAACTGAAATAACGTCCCTCTATGCATTGAAATCTGCTCTTTCCGATGCAACAAACCGCGTTTAAATATATGGAAGGGTAAGCCAGATAAAGCGTAGAAAAACGATGCATGTTTTAATAAAATTTCAAAAATAGGTACTTTTTACGACCAGTTTTAAGGCATTTAGAAATTGATTTTGAAACTGAAATAACGTCCCTCTATGCATTGAAATCTGCTCTTTCCGATGCAACAAACCGCGTTTAAATATATGGAAGGGTAAGCCAGATAAAGCGTAGAAAAACGATGCATGTTTTAATAAAATTTCAAAAATAGGTACTTTTTACGACCAGTTTTAAGGCATTTAGAAATTGATTTTGAAACTGAAATAACGTCCCTCTATGCATTGAAATCTGCTCTTTCCGATGCAACAAACCGCGTTTAAATATATGGAAGGGTAAGCCAGATAAAGCGTAGAAAAACGATGCATGTTTTAATAAAATTTCAAAAATAGGTACTTTTTACGACCAGTTTTAAGGCATTTAGAAATTGATTTTGAAACTGAAATAACGTCCCTCTATGCATTGAAATCTGCTCTTTCCGATGCAACAAACCGCGTTTAAATATATGGAAGGGTAAGCCAGATAAAGCGTAGAAAAACGATGCATGTTTTAATAAAATTTCAAAAATAGGTACTTTTTACGACCAGTTTTAAGGCATTTAGAAATTGATTTTGAAACTGAAATAACGTCCCTCTATGCATTGAAATCTGCTCTTTCCGATGCAACAAACCGCGTTTAAATATATGGAAGGGTAAGCCAGATAAAGCGTAGAAAAACGATGCATGTTTTAATAAAATTTCAAAAATAGGTACTTTTTACGACCAGTTTTAAGGCATTTAGAAATTGATTTTGAAACTGAAATAACGTCCCTCTATGCATTGAAATCTGCTCTTTCCGATGCAACAAACCGCGTTTAAATATATGGAAGGGTAAGCCAGATAAAGCGTAGAAAAACGATGCATGTTTTAATAAAATTTCAAAAATAGGTACTTTTTACGACCAGTTTTAAGGCATTTAGAAATTGATTTTGAAACTGAAATAACGTCCCTCTATGCATTGAAATCTGCTCTTTCCGATGCAACAAACCGCGTTTAAATATATGGAAGGGTAAGCCAGATAAAGCGTAGAAAAACGATGCATGTTTTAATAAAATTTCAAAAATAGGTACTTTTTACGACCAGTTTTAAGGCATTTAGAAATTGATTTTGAAACTGAAATAACGTCCCTCTATGCATTGAAATCTGCTCTTTCCGATGCAACAAACCGCGTTTAAATATATGGAAGGGTAAGCCAGATAAAGCGTAGAAAAACGATGCATGTTTTAATAAAATTTCAAAAATAGGTACTTTTTACGACCAGTTTTAAGGCATTTAGAAATTGATTTTGAAACTGAAATAACGTCCCTCTATGCATTGAAATCTGCTCTTTCCGATGCAACAAACCGCGTTTAAATATATGGAAGGGTAAGCCAGATAAAGCGTAGAAAAACGATGCATGTTTTAATAAAATTTCAAAAATAGGTACTTTTTACGACCAGTTTTAAGGCATTTAGAAATTGATTTTGAAACTGAAATAACGTCCCTCTATGCATTGAAATCTGCTCTTTCCGATGCAACAAACCGCGTTTAAATATATGGAAGGGTAAGCCAGATAAAGCGTAGAAAAACGATGCATGTTTTAATAAAATTTCAAAAATAGGTACTTTTTACGACCAGTTTTAAGGCATTTAGAAATTGATTTTGAAACTGAAATAACGTCCCTCTATGCATTGAAATCTGCTCTTTCCGATGCAACAAACCGCGTTTAAATATATGGAAGGGTAAGCCAGATAAAGCGTAGAAAAACGATGCATGTTTTAATAAAATTTCAAAAATAGGTACTTTTTACGACCAGTTTTAAGGCATTTAGAAATTGATTTTGAAACTGAAATAACGTCCCTCTATGCATTGAAATCTGCTCTTTCCGATGCAACAAACCGCGTTTAAATATATGGAAGGGTAAGCCAGATAAAGCGTAGAAAAACGATGCATGTTTTAATAAAATTTCAAAAATAGGTACTTTTTACGACCAGTTTTAAGGCATTTAGAAATTGATTTTGAAACTGAAATAACGTCCCTCTATGCATTGAAATCTGCTCTTTCCGATGCAACAAACCGCGTTTAAATATATGGAAGGGTAAGCCAGATAAAGCGTAGAAAAACGATGCATGTTTTAATAAAATTTCAAAAATAGGTACTTTTTACGACCAGTTTTAAGGCATTTAGAAATTGATTTTGAAACTGAAATAACGTCCCTCTATGCATTGAAATCTGCTCTTTCCGATGCAACAAACCGCGTTTAAATATATGGAAGGGTAAGCCAGATAAAGCGTAGAAAAACGATGCATGTTTTAATAAAATTTCAAAAATAGGTACTTTTTACGACCAGTTTTAAGGCATTTAGAAATTGATTTTGAAACTGAAATAACGTCCCTCTATGCATTGAAATCTGCTCTTTCCGATGCAACAAACCGCGTTTAAATATATGGAAGGGTAAGCCAGATAAAGCGTAGAAAAACGATGCATGTTTTAATAAAATTTCAAAAATAGGTACTTTTTACGACCAGTTTTAAGGCATTTAGAAATTGATTTTGAAACTGAAATAACGTCCCTCTATGCATTGAAATCTGCTCTTTCCGATGCAACAAACCGCGTTTAAATATATGGAAGGGTAAGCCAGATAAAGCGTAGAAAAACGATGCATGTTTTAATAAAATTTCAAAAATAGGTACTTTTTACGACCAGTTTTAAGGCATTTAGAAATTGATTTTGAAACTGAAATAACGTCCCTCTATGCATTGAAATCTGCTCTTTCCGATGCAACAAACCGCGTTTAAATATATGGAAGGGTAAGCCAGATAAAGCGTAGAAAAACGATGCATGTTTTAATAAAATTTCAAAAATAGGTACTTTTTACGACCAGTTTTAAGGCATTTAGAAATTGATTTTGAAACTGAAATAACGTCCCTCTATGCATTGAAATCTGCTCTTTCCGATGCAACAAACCGCGTTTAAATATATGGAAGGGTAAGCCAGATAAAGCGTAGAAAAACGATGCATGTTTTAATAAAATTTCAAAAATAGGTACTTTTTACGACCAGTTTTAAGGCATTTAGAAATTGATTTTGAAACTGAAATAACGTCCCTCTATGCATTGAAATCTGCTCTTTCCGATGCAACAAACCGCGTTTAAATATATGGAAGGGTAAGCCAGATAAAGCGTAGAAAAACGATGCATGTTTTAATAAAATTTCAAAAATAGGTACTTTTTACGACCAGTTTTAAGGCATTTAGAAATTGATTTTGAAACTGAAATAACGTCCCTCTATGCATTGAAATCTGCTCTTTCCGATGCAACAAACCGCGTTTAAATATATGGAAGGGTAAGCCAGATAAAGCGTAGAAAAACGATGCATGTTTTAATAAAATTTCAAAAATAGGTACTTTTTACGACCAGTTTTAAGGCATTTAGAAATTGATTTTGAAACTGAAATAACGTCCCTCTATGCATTGAAATCTGCTCTTTCCGATGCAACAAACCGCGTTTAAATATATGGAAGGGTAAGCCAGATAAAGCGTAGAAAAACGATGCATGTTTTAATAAAATTTCAAAAATAGGTACTTTTTACGACCAGTTTTAAGGCATTTAGAAATTGATTTTGAAACTGAAATAACGTCCCTCTATGCATTGAAATCTGCTCTTTCCGATGCAACAAACCGCGTTTAAATATATGGAAGGGTAAGCCAGATAAAGCGTAGAAAAACGATGCATGTTTTAATAAAATTTCAAAAATAGGTACTTTTTACGACCAGTTTTAAGGCATTTAGAAATTGATTTTGAAACTGAAATAACGTCCCTCTATGCATTGAAATCTGCTCTTTCCGATGCAACAAACCGCGTTTAAATATATGGAAGGGTAAGCCAGATAAAGCGTAGAAAAACGATGCATGTTTTAATAAAATTTCAAAAATAGGTACTTTTTACGACCAGTTTTAAGGCATTTAGAAATTGATTTTGAAACTGAAATAACGTCCCTCTATGCATTGAAATCTGCTCTTTCCGATGCAACAAACCGCGTTTAAATATATGGAAGGGTAAGCCAGATAAAGCGTAGAAAAACGATGCATGTTTTAATAAAATTTCAAAAATAGGTACTTTTTACGACCAGTTTTAAGGCATTTAGAAATTGATTTTGAAACTGAAATAACGTCCCTCTATGCATTGAAATCTGCTCTTTCCGATGCAACAAACCGCGTTTAAATATATGGAAGGGTAAGCCAGATAAAGCGTAGAAAAACGATGCATGTTTTAATAAAATTTCAAAAATAGGTACTTTTTACGACCAGTTTTAAGGCATTTAGAAATTGATTTTGAAACTGAAATAACGTCCCTCTATGCATTGAAATCTGCTCTTTCCGATGCAACAAACCGCGTTTAAATATATGGAAGGGTAAGCCAGATAAAGCGTAGAAAAACGATGCATGTTTTAATAAAATTTCAAAAATAGGTACTTTTTACGACCAGTTTTAAGGCATTTAGAAATTGATTTTGAAACTGAAATAACGTCCCTCTATGCATTGAAATCTGCTCTTTCCGATGCAACAAACCGCGTTTAAATATATGGAAGGGTAAGCCAGATAAAGCGTAGAAAAACGATGCATGTTTTAATAAAATTTCAAAAATAGGTACTTTTTACGACCAGTTTTAAGGCATTTAGAAATTGATTTTGAAACTGAAATAACGTCCCTCTATGCATTGAAATCTGCTCTTTCCGATGCAACAAACCGCGTTTAAATATATGGAAGGGTAAGCCAGATAAAGCGTAGAAAAACGATGCATGTTTTAATAAAATTTCAAAAATAGGTACTTTTTACGACCAGTTTTAAGGCATTTAGAAATTGATTTTGAAACTGAAATAACGTCCCTCTATGCATTGAAATCTGCTCTTTCCGATGCAACAAACCGCGTTTAAATATATGGAAGGGTAAGCCAGATAAAGCGTAGAAAAACGATGCATGTTTTAATAAAATTTCAAAAATAGGTACTTTTTACGACCAGTTTTAAGGCATTTAGAAATTGATTTTGAAACTGAAATAACGTCCCTCTATGCATTGAAATCTGCTCTTTCCGATGCAACAAACCGCGTTTAAATATATGGAAGGGTAAGCCAGATAAAGCGTAGAAAAACGATGCATGTTTTAATAAAATTTCAAAAATAGGTACTTTTTACGACCAGTTTTAAGGCATTTAGAAATTGATTTTGAAACTGAAATAACGTCCCTCTATGCATTGAAATCTGCTCTTTCCGATGCAACAAACCGCGTTTAAATATATGGAAGGGTAAGCCAGATAAAGCGTAGAAAAACGATGCATGTTTTAATAAAATTTCAAAAATAGGTACTTTTTACGACCAGTTTTAAGGCATTTAGAAATTGATTTTGAAACTGAAATAACGTCCCTCTATGCATTGAAATCTGCTCTTTCCGATGCAACAAACCGCGTTTAAATATATGGAAGGGTAAGCCAGATAAAGCGTAGAAAAACGATGCATGTTTTAATAAAATTTCAAAAATAGGTACTTTTTACGACCAGTTTTAAGGCATTTAGAAATTGATTTTGAAACTGAAATAACGTCCCTCTATGCATTGAAATCTGCTCTTTCCGATGCAACAAACCGCGTTTAAATATATGGAAGGGTAAGCCAGATAAAGCGTAGAAAAACGATGCATGTTTTAATAAAATTTCAAAAATAGGTACTTTTTACGACCAGTTTTAAGGCATTTAGAAATTGATTTTGAAACTGAAATAACGTCCCTCTATGCATTGAAATCTGCTCTTTCCGATGCAACAAACCGCGTTTAAATATATGGAAGGGTAAGCCAGATAAAGCGTAGAAAAACGATGCATGTTTTAATAAAATTTCAAAAATAGGTACTTTTTACGACCAGTTTTAAGGCATTTAGAAATTGATTTTGAAACTGAAATAACGTCCCTCTATGCATTGAAATCTGCTCTTTCCGATGCAACAAACCGCGTTTAAATATATGGAAGGGTAAGCCAGATAAAGCGTAGAAAAACGATGCATGTTTTAATAAAATTTCAAAAATAGGTACTTTTTACGACCAGTTTTAAGGCATTTAGAAATTGATTTTGAAACTGAAATAACGTCCCTCTATGCATTGAAATCTGCTCTTTCCGATGCAACAAACCGCGTTTAAATATATGGAAGGGTAAGCCAGATAAAGCGTAGAAAAACGATGCATGTTTTAATAAAATTTCAAAAATAGGTACTTTTTACGACCAGTTTTAAGGCATTTAGAAATTGATTTTGAAACTGAAATAACGTCCCTCTATGCATTGAAATCTGCTCTTTCCGATGCAACAAACCGCGTTTAAATATATGGAAGGGTAAGCCAGATAAAGCGTAGAAAAACGATGCATGTTTTAATAAAATTTCAAAAATAGGTACTTTTTACGACCAGTTTTAAGGCATTTAGAAATTGATTTTGAAACTGAAATAACGTCCCTCTATGCATTGAAATCTGCTCTTTCCGATGCAACAAACCGCGTTTAAATATATGGAAGGGTAAGCCAGATAAAGCGTAGAAAAACGATGCATGTTTTAATAAAATTTCAAAAATAGGTACTTTTTACGACCAGTTTTAAGGCATTTAGAAATTGATTTTGAAACTGAAATAACGTCCCTCTATGCATTGAAATCTGCTCTTTCCGATGCAACAAACCGCGTTTAAATATATGGAAGGGTAAGCCAGATAAAGCGTAGAAAAACGATGCATGTTTTAATAAAATTTCAAAAATAGGTACTTTTTACGACCAGTTTTAAGGCATTTAGAAATTGATTTTGAAACTGAAATAACGTCCCTCTATGCATTGAAATCTGCTCTTTCCGATGCAACAAACCGCGTTTAAATATATGGAAGGGTAAGCCAGATAAAGCGTAGAAAAACGATGCATGTTTTTAATAAAATTTCAAAAATAGGTACTTTTTACGACCAGTTTTAAGGCATTTAGAAATTGATTTTGAAACTGAAATAACGTCCCTCTATGCATTGAAATCTGCTCTTTCCGATGCAACAAACCGCGTTTAAATATATGGAAGGGTAAGCCAGATAAAGCGTAGAAAAACGATGCATGTTTTAATAAAATTTCAAAAATAGGTACTTTTTACGACCAGTTTTAAGGCATTTAGAAATTGATTTTGAAACTGAAATAACGTCCCTCTATGCATTGAAATCTGCTCTTTCCGATGCAACAAACCGCGTTTAAATATATGGAAGGGTAAGCCAGATAAAGCGTAGAAAAACGATGCATGTTTTAATAAAATTTCAAAAATAGGTACTTTTTACGACCAGTTTTAAGGCATTTAGAAATTGATTTTGAAACTGAAATAACGTCCCTCTATGCATTGAAATCTGCTCTTTCCGATGCAACAAACCGCGTTTAAATATATGGAAGGGTAAGCCAGATAAAGCGTAGAAAAACGATGCATGTTTTAATAAAATTTCAAAAATAGGTACTTTTGACGACCAGTTTTAAGGCATTTAGAAATTGATTTTGAAACTGAAATAACGTCCCTCTATGCATTGAAATCTGCTCTTTCCGATGCAACAAACCGCGTTTAAATATATGGAAGGGTAAGCCAGATAAAGCGTAGAAAAACGATGCATGTTTTAATAAAATTTCAAAAATAGGTACTTTTTACGACCAGTTTTAAGGCATTTAGAAATTGATTTTGAAACTGAAATAACGTCCCTCTATGCATTGAAATCTGCTCTTTCCGATGCAACAAACCGCGTTTAAATATATGGAAGGGTAAGCCAGATAAAGCGTAGAAAAACGATGCATGTTTTAATAAAATTTCAAAAATAGGTACTTTTTACGACCAGTTTTAAGGCATTTAGAAATTGATTTTGAAACTGAAATAACGTCCCTCTATGCATTGAAATCTGCTCTTTCCGATGCAACAAACCGCGTTTAAATATATGGAAGGGTAAGCCAGATAAAGCGTAGAAAAACGATGCATGTTTTAATAAAATTTCAAAAATAGGTACTTTTTACGACCAGTTTTAAGGCATTTAGAAATTGATTTTGAAACTGAAATAACGTCCCTCTATGCATTGAAATCTGCTCTTTCCGATGCAACAAACCGCGTTTAAATATATGGAAGGGTAAGCCAGATAAAGCGTAGAAAAACGATGCATGTTTTAATAAAATTTCAAAAATAGGTACTTTTTACGACCAGTTTTAAGGCATTTAGAAATTGATTTTGAAACTGAAATAACGTCCCTCTATGCATTGAAATCTGCTCTTTCCGATGCAACAAACCGCGTTTAAATATATGGAAGGGTAAGCCAGATAAAGCGTAGAAAAACGATGCATGTTTTAATAAAATTTCAAAAATAGGTACTTTTTACGACCAGTTTTAAGGCATTTAGAAATTGATTTTGAAACTGAAATAACGTCCCTCTATGCATTGAAATCTGCTCTTTCCGATGCAACAAACCGCGTTTAAATATATGGAAGGGTAAGCCAGATAAAGCGTAGAAAAACGATGCATGTTTTAATAAAATTTCAAAAATAGGTACTTTTTACGACCAGTTTTAAGGCATTTAGAAATTGATTTTGAAACTGAAATAACGTCCCTCTATGCATTGAAATCTGCTCTTTCCGATGCAACAAACCGCGTTTAAATATATGGAAGGGTAAGCCAGATAAAGCGTAGAAAAACGATGCATGTTTTAATAAAATTTCAAAAATAGGTACTTTTTACGACCAGTTTTAAGGCATTTAGAAATTGATTTTGAAACTGAAATAACGTCCCTCTATGCATTGAAATCTGCTCTTTCCGATGCAACAAACCGCGTTTAAATATATGGAAGGGTAAGCCAGATAAAGCGTAGAAAAACGATGCATGTTTTAATAAAATTTCAAAAATAGGTACTTTTTACGACCAGTTTTAAGGCATTTAGAAATTGATTTTGAAACTGAAATAACGTCCCTCTATGCATTGAAATCTGCTCTTTCCGATGCAACAAACCGCGTTTAAATATATGGAAGGGTAAGCCAGATAAAGCGTAGAAAAACGATGCATGTTTTAATAAAATTTCAAAAATAGGTACTTTTTACGACCAGTTTTAAGGCATTTAGAAATTGATTTTGAAACTGAAATAACGTCCCTCTATGCATTGAAATCTGCTCTTTCCGATGCAACAAACCGCGTTTAAATATATGGAAGGGTAAGCCAGATAAAGCGTAGAAAAACGATGCATGTTTTAATAAAATTTCAAAAATAGGTACTTTTTACGACCAGTTTTAAGGCATTTAGAAATTGATTTTGAAACTGAAATAACGTCCCTCTATGCATTGAAATCTGCTCTTTCCGATGCAACAAACCGCGTTTAAATATATGGAAGGGTAAGCCAGATAAAGCGTAGAAAAACGATGCATGTTTTAATAAAATTTCAAAAATAGGTACTTTTTACGACCAGTTTTAAGGCATTTAGAAATTGATTTTGAAACTGAAATAACGTCCCTCTATGCATTGAAATCTGCTCTTTCCGATGCAACAAACCGCGTTTAAATATATGGAAGGGTAAGCCAGATAAAGCGTAGAAAAACGATGCATGTTTTAATAAAATTTCAAAAATAGGTACTTTTTACGACCAGTTTTAAGGCATTTAGAAATTGATTTTGAAACTGAAATAACGTCCCTCTATGCATTGAAATCTGCTCTTTCCGATGCAACAAACCGCGTTTAAATATATGGAAGGGTAAGCCAGATAAAGCGTAGAAAAACGATGCATGTTTTAATAAAATTTCAAAAATAGGTACTTTTACGACCAGTTTTAAGGCATTTAGATATTGATTTTGAAACTGAAATAACGTCCCTCTATGCATTGAAATCTGCTCTTTCCGATGCAACAACACCGCGTTTAAATATATGGAAGGGTAAGCCAGATAAAGCGTAGAAAAACGATGCATGTTTTAATAAAATTTCAAAAATAGGTACTTTTTACGACCAGTTTTAAGGCATTTAGAAATTGATTTTGAAACTGAAATAACGTCCCTCTATGCATTGAAATCTGCTCTTTCCGATGCAACAAACCGCGTTTAAATATATGGAAGGGTAAGCCAGATAAAGCGTAGAAAAACGATGCATGTTTTAATAAAATTTCAAAAATAGGTACTTTTTACGACCAGTTTTAAGGCATTTAGAAATTGATTTTGAAACTGAAATAACGTCCCTCTATGCATTGAAATCTGCTCTTTCCGATGCAACAAACCGCGTTTAAATATATGGAAGGGTAAGCCAGATAAAGCGTAGAAAAACGATGCATGTTTTAATAAAATTTCAAAAATAGGTACTTTTTACGACCAGTTTTAAGGCATTTAGAAATTGATTTTGAAACTGAAATAACGTCCCTCTATGCATTGAAATCTGCTCTTTCCGATGCAACAAACCGCGTTTAAATATATGGAAGGGTAAGCCAGATAAAGCGTAGAAAAACGATGCATGTTTTAATAAAATTTCAAAAATAGGTACTTTTTACGACCAGTTTTAAGGCATTTAGAAATTGATTTTGAAACTGAAATAACGTCCCTCTATGCATTGAAATCTGCTCTTTCCGATGCAACAAACCGCGTTTAAATATATGGAAGGGCAAGCCAGATAAAGCGTAGAAAAACGATGCATGTTTTAATAAAATTTCAAAAATAGGTACTTTTGACGACCAGTTTTAAGGCATTTAGAAATTGATTTTGAAACTGAAATAACGTCCCTCTATGCATTGAAATCTGCTCTTTCCGATGCAACAAACCGCGTTTAAATATATGGAAGGGTAAGCCAGATAAAGCGTAGAAAAACGATGCATGTTTTAATAAAATTTCAAAAATAGGTACTTTTTACGACCAGTTTTAAGGCATTTAGAAATTGATTTTGAAACTGAAATAACGTCCCTCTATGCATTGAAATCTGCTCTTTCCGATGCAACAAACCGCGTTTAAATATATGGAAGGGTAAGCCAGATAAAGCGTAGAAAAACGATGCATGTTTTAATAAAATTTCAAAAATAGGTACTTTTGACGACCAGTTTTAAGGCATTTAGAAATTGATTTTGAAACTGAAATAACGTCCCTCTATGCATTGAAATCTGCTCTTTCCGATGCAACAAACCGCGTTTAAATATATGGAAGGGTAAGCCAGATAAAGCGTAGAAAAACGATGCATGTTTTAATAAAATTTCAAAAATAGGTACTTTTTACGACCAGTTTTAAGGCATTTAGAAATTGATTTTGAAACTGAAATAACGTCCCTCTATGCATTGAAATCTGCTCTTTCCGATGCAACAAACCGCGTTTAAATATATGGAAGGGTAAGCCAGATAAAGCGTAGAAAAACGATGCATGTTTTAATAAAATTTCAAAAATAGGTACTTTTTACGACCAGTTTTAAGGCATTTAGAAATTGATTTTGAAACTGAAATAACGTCCCTCTATGCATTGAAATCTGCTCTTTCCGATGCAACAAACCGCGTTTAAATATATGGAAGGGTAAGCCAGATAAAGCGTAGAAAAACGATGCATGTTTTAATAAAATTTCAAAAATAGGTACTTTTTACGACCAGTTTTAAGGCATTTAGAAATTGATTTTGAAACTGAAATAACGTCCCTCTATGCATTGAAATCTGCTCTTTCCGATGCAACAAACCGCGTTTAAATATATGGAAGGGTAAGCCAGATAAAGCGTAGAAAAACGATGCATGTTTTAATAAAATTTCAAAAATAGGTACTTTTTACGACCAGTTTTAAGGCATTTAGAAATTGATTTTGAAACTGAAATAACGTCCCTCTATGCATTGAAATCTGCTCTTTCCGATGCAACAAACCGCGTTTAAATATATGGAAGGGTAAGCCAGATAAAGCGTAGAAAAACGATGCATGTTTTAATAAAATTTCAAAAATAGGTACTTTTTACGACCAGTTTTAAGGCATTTAGAAATTGATTTTGAAACTGAAATAACGTCCCTCTATGCATTGAAATCTGCTCTTTCCGATGCAACAAACCGCGTTTAAATATATGGAAGGGTAAGCCAGATAAAGCGTAGAAAAACGATGCATGTTTTAATAAAATTTCAAAAATAGGTACTTTTTACGACCAGTTTTAAGGCATTTAGAAATTGATTTTGAAACTGAAATAACGTCCCTCTATGCATTGAAATCTGCTCTTTCCGATGCAACAAACCGCGTTTAAATATATGGAAGGGTAAGCCAGATAAAGCGTAGAAAAACGATGCATGTTTTAATAAAATTTCAAAAATAGGTACTTTTTACGACCAGTTTTAAGGCATTTAGAAATTGATTTTGAAACTGAAATAACGTCCCTCTATGCATTGAAATCTGCTCTTTCCGATGCAACAAACCGCGTTTAAATATATGGAAGGGTAAGCCAGATAAAGCGTAGAAAAACGATGCATGTTTTAATAAAATTTCAAAAATAGGTACTTTTTACGACCAGTTTTAAGGCATTTAGAAATTGATTTTGAAACTGAAATAACGTCCCTCTATGCATTGAAATCTGCTCTTTCCGATGCAACAAACCGCGTTTAAATATATGGAAGGGTAAGCCAGATAAAGCGTAGAAAAACGATGCATGTTTTAATAAAATTTCAAAAATAGGTACTTTTTACGACCAGTTTTAAGGCATTTAGAAATTGATTTTGAAACTGAAATAACGTCCCTCTATGCATTGAAATCTGCTCTTTCCGATGCAACAAACCGCGTTTAAATATATGGAAGGGTAAGCCAGATAAAGCGTAGAAAAACGATGCATGTTTTAATAAAATTTCAAAAATAGGTACTTTTTACGACCAGTTTTAAGGCATTTAGAAATTGATTTTGAAACTGAAATAACGTCCCTCTATGCATTGAAATCTGCTCTTTCCGATGCAACAAACCGCGTTTAAATATATGGAAGGGTAAGCCAGATAAAGCGTAGAAAAACGATGCATGTTTTAATAAAATTTCAAAAATAGGTACTTTTTACGACCAGTTTTAAGGCATTTAGAAATTGATTTTGAAACTGAAATAACGTCCCTCTATGCATTGAAATCTGCTCTTTCCGATGCAACAAACCGCGTTTAAATATATGGAAGGGTAAGCCAGATAAAGCGTAGAAAAACGATGCATGTTTTAATAAAATTTCAAAAATAGGTACTTTTTACGACCAGTTTTAAGGCATTTAGAAATTGATTTTGAAACTGAAATAACGTCCCTCTATGCATTGAAATCTGCTCTTTCCGATGCAACAAACCGCGTTTAAATATATGGAAGGGTAAGCCAGATAAAGCGTAGAAAAACGATGCATGTTTTAATAAAATTTCAAAAATAGGTACTTTTTACGACCAGTTTTAAGGCATTTAGAAATTGATTTTGAAACTGAAATAACGTCCCTCTATGCATTGAAATCTGCTCTTTCCGATGCAACAAACCGCGTTTAAATATATGGAAGGGTAAGCCAGATAAAGCGTAGAAAAACGATGCATGTTTTAATAAAATTTCAAAAATAGGTACTTTTTACGACCAGTTTTAAGGCATTTAGAAATTGATTTTGAAACTGAAATAACGTCCCTCTATGCATTGAAATCTGCTCTTTCCGATGCAACAAACCGCGTTTAAATATATGGAAGGGTAAGCCAGATAAAGCGTAGAAAAACGATGCATGTTTTAATAAAATTTCAAAAATAGGTACTTTTTACGACCAGTTTTAAGGCATTTAGAAATTGATTTTGAAACTGAAATAACGTCCCTCTATGCATTGAAATCTGCTCTTTCCGATGCAACAAACCGCGTTTAAATATATGGAAGGGTAAGCCAGATAAAGCGTAGAAAAACGATGCATGTTTTAATAAAATTTCAAAAATAGGTACTTTTTACGACCAGTTTTAAGGCATTTAGAAATTGATTTTGAAACTGAAATAACGTCCCTCTATGCATTGAAATCTGCTCTTTCCGATGCAACAAACCGCGTTTAAATATATGGAAGGGTAAGCCAGATAAAGCGTAGAAAAACGATGCATGTTTTAATAAAATTTCAAAAATAGGTACTTTTTACGACCAGTTTTAAGGCATTTAGAAATTGATTTTGAAACTGAAATAACGTCCCTCTATGCATTGAAATCTGCTCTTTCCGATGCAACAAACCGCGTTTAAATATATGGAAGGGTAAGCCAGATAAAGCGTAGAAAAACGATGCATGTTTTAATAAAATTTCAAAAATAGGTACTTTTTACGACCAGTTTTAAGGCATTTAGAAATTGATTTTGAAACTGAAATAACGTCCCTCTATGCATTGAAATCTGCTCTTTCCGATGCAACAAACCGCGTTTAAATATATGGAAGGGTAAGCCAGATAAAGCGTAGAAAAACGATGCATGTTTTAATAAAATTTCAAAAATAGGTACTTTTTACGACCAGTTTTAAGGCATTTAGAAATTGATTTTGAAACTGAAATAACGTCCCTCTATGCATTGAAATCTGCTCTTTCCGATGCAACAAACCGCGTTTAAATATATGGAAGGGTAAGCCAGATAAAGCGTAGAAAAACGATGCATGTTTTAATAAAATTTCAAAAATAGGTACTTTTTACGACCAGTTTTAAGGCATTTAGAAATTGATTTTGAAACTGAAATAACGTCCCTCTATGCATTGAAATCTGCTCTTTCCGATGCAACAAACCGCGTTTAAATATATGGAAGGGTAAGCCAGATAAAGCGTAGAAAAACGATGCATGTTTTAATAAAATTTCAAAAATAGGTACTTTTTACGACCAGTTTTAAGGCATTTAGAAATTGATTTTGAAACTGAAATAACGTCCCTCTATGCATTGAAATCTGCTCTTTCCGATGCAACAAACCGCGTTTAAATATATGGAAGGGTAAGCCAGATAAAGCGTAGAAAAACGATGCATGTTTTAATAAAATTTCAAAAATAGGTACTTTTTACGACCAGTTTTAAGGCATTTAGAAATTGATTTTGAAACTGAAATAACGTCCCTCTATGCATTGAAATCTGCTCTTTCCGATGCAACAAACCGCGTTTAAATATATGGAAGGGTAAGCCAGATAAAGCGTAGAAAAACGATGCATGTTTTAATAAAATTTCAAAAATAGGTACTTTTTACGACCAGTTTTAAGGCATTTAGAAATTGATTTTGAAACTGAAATAACGTCCCTCTATGCATTGAAATCTGCTCTTTCCGATGCAACAAACCGCGTTTAAATATATGGAAGGGTAAGCCAGATAAAGCGTAGAAAAACGATGCATGTTTTAATAAAATTTCAAAAATAGGTACTTTTTACGACCAGTTTTAAGGCATTTAGAAATTGATTTTGAAACTGAAATAACGTCCCTCTATGCATTGAAATCTGCTCTTTCCGATGCAACAAACCGCGTTTAAATATATGGAAGGGTAAGCCAGATAAAGCGTAGAAAAACGATGCATGTTTTAATAAAATTTCAAAAATAGGTACTTTTTACGACCAGTTTTAAGGCATTTAGAAATTGATTTTGAAACTGAAATAACGTCCCTCTATGCATTGAAATCTGCTCTTTCCGATGCAACAAACCGCGTTTAAATATATGGAAGGGTAAGCCAGATAAAGCGTAGAAAAACGATGCATGTTTTAATAAAATTTCAAAAATAGGTACTTTTTACGACCAGTTTTAAGGCATTTAGAAATTGATTTTGAAACTGAAATAACGTCCCTCTATGCATTGAAATCTGCTCTTTCCGATGCAACAAACCGCGTTTAAATATATGGAAGGGTAAGCCAGATAAAGCGTAGAAAAACGATGCATGTTTTAATAAAATTTCAAAAATAGGTACTTTTTACGACCAGTTTTAAGGCATTTAGAAATTGATTTTGAAACTGAAATAACGTCCCTCTATGCATTGAAATCTGCTCTTTCCGATGCAACAAACCGCGTTTAAATATATGGAAGGGTAAGCCAGATAAAGCGTAGAAAAACGATGCATGTTTTAATAAAATTTCAAAAATAGGTACTTTTTACGACCAGTTTTAAGGCATTTAGAAATTGATTTTGAAACTGAAATAACGTCCCTCTATGCATTGAAATCTGCTCTTTCCGATGCAACAAACCGCGTTTAAATATATGGAAGGGTAAGCCAGATAAAGCGTAGAAAAACGATGCATGTTTTAATAAAATTTCAAAAATAGGTACTTTTTACGACCAGTTTTAAGGCATTTAGAAATTGATTTTGAAACTGAAATAACGTCCCTCTATGCATTGAAATCTGCTCTTTCCGATGCAACAAACCGCGTTTAAATATATGGAAGGGTAAGCCAGATAAAGCGTAGAAAAACGATGCATGTTTTAATAAAATTTCAAAAATAGGTACTTTTTACGACCAGTTTTAAGGCATTTAGAAATTGATTTTGAAACTGAAATAACGTCCCTCTATGCATTGAAATCTGCTCTTTCCGATGCAACAAACCGCGTTTAAATATATGGAAGGGTAAGCCAGATAAAGCGTAGAAAAACGATGCATGTTTTAATAAAATTTCAAAAATAGGTACTTTTTACGACCAGTTTTAAGGCATTTAGAAATTGATTTTGAAACTGAAATAACGTCCCTCTATGCATTGAAATCTGCTCTTTCCGATGCAACAAACCGCGTTTAAATATATGGAAGGGTAAGCCAGATAAAGCGTAGAAAAACGATGCATGTTTTAATAAAATTTCAAAAATAGGTACTTTTTACGACCAGTTTTAAGGCATTTAGAAATTGATTTTGAAACTGAAATAACGTCCCTCTATGCATTGAAATCTGCTCTTTCCGATGCAACAAACCGCGTTTAAATATATGGAAGGGTAAGCCAGATAAAGCGTAGAAAAACGATGCATGTTTTAATAAAATTTCAAAAATAGGTACTTTTTACGACCAGTTTTAAGGCATTTAGAAATTGATTTTGAAACTGAAATAACGTCCCTCTATGCATTGAAATCTGCTCTTTCCGATGCAACAAACCGCGTTTAAATATATGGAAGGGTAAGCCAGATAAAGCGTAGAAAAACGATGCATGTTTTAATAAAATTTCAAAAATAGGTACTTTTTACGACCAGTTTTAAGGCATTTAGAAATTGATTTTGAAACTGAAATAACGTCCCTCTATGCATTGAAATCTGCTCTTTCCGATGCAACAAACCGCGTTTAAATATATGGAAGGGTAAGCCAGATAAAGCGTAGAAAAACGATGCATGTTTTAATAAAATTTCAAAAATAGGTACTTTTTACGACCAGTTTTAAGGCATTTAGAAATTGATTTTGAAACTGAAATAACGTCCCTCTATGCATTGAAATCTGCTCTTTCCGATGCAACAAACCGCGTTTAAATATATGGAAGGGTAAGCCAGATAAAGCGTAGAAAAACGATGCATGTTTTAATAAAATTTCAAAAATAGGTACTTTTTACGACCAGTTTTAAGGCATTTAGAAATTGATTTTGAAACTGAAATAACGTCCCTCTATGCATTGAAATCTGCTCTTTCCGATGCAACAAACCGCGTTTAAATATATGGAAGGGTAAGCCAGATAAAGCGTAGAAAAACGATGCATGTTTTAATAAAATTTCAAAAATAGGTACTTTTTACGACCAGTTTTAAGGCATTTAGAAATTGATTTTGAAACTGAAATAACGTCCCTCTATGCATTGAAATCTGCTCTTTCCGATGCAACAAACCGCGTTTAAATATATGGAAGGGTAAGCCAGATAAAGCGTAGAAAAACGATGCATGTTTTAATAAAATTTCAAAAATAGGTACTTTTTACGACCAGTTTTAAGGCATTTAGAAATTGATTTTGAAACTGAAATAACGTCCCTCTATGCATTGAAATCTGCTCTTTCCGATGCAACAAACCGCGTTTAAATATATGGAAGGGTAAGCCAGATAAAGCGTAGAAAAACGATGCATGTTTTAATAAAATTTCAAAAATAGGTACTTTTTACGACCAGTTTTAAGGCATTTAGAAATTGATTTTGAAACTGAAATAACGTCCCTCTATGCATTGAAATCTGCTCTTTCCGATGCAACAAACCGCGTTTAAATATATGGAAGGGTAAGCCAGATAAAGCGTAGAAAAACGATGCATGTTTTAATAAAATTTCAAAAATAGGTACTTTTCACGACCAGTTTTAAGGCATTTAGATATTGATTTTGAAACTGAAATAACGTCCCTATATGCATTGAAATCTGCTCTTTCCGATGCAACAAACCGCGTTTAAATATATGGAAGGGTAAGCCAGATAAAGCGTAGAAAAACGATGCATGTTTTAATAAAATTTCAAAAATAGGTACTTTTTACGACCAGTTTTAAGGCATTTAGAAATTGATTTTGAAACTGAAATAACGTCCCTCTATGCATTGAAATCTGCTCTTTCCGATGCAACAAACCGCGTTTAAATATATGGAAGGGTAAGCCAGATAAAGCGTAGAAAAACGATGCATGTTTTAATAAAATTTCAAAAATAGGTACTTTTTACGACCAGTTTTAAGGCATTTAGAAATTGATTTTGAAACTGAAATAACGTCCCTCTATGCATTGAAATCTGCTCTTTCCGATGCAACAAACCGCGTTTAAATATATGGAAGGGTAAGCCAGATAAAGCGTAGAAAAACGATGCATGTTTTAATAAAATTTCAAAAATAGGTACTTTTTACGACCAGTTTTAAGGCATTTAGAAATTGATTTTGAAACTGAAATAACGTCCCTCTATGCATTGAAATCTGCTCTTTCCGATGCAACAAACCGCGTTTAAATATATGGAAGGGTAAGCCAGATAAAGCGTAGAAAAACGATGCATGTTTTAATAAAATTTCAAAAATAGGTACTTTTTACGACCAGTTTTAAGGCATTTAGAAATTGATTTTGAAACTGAAATAACGTCCCTCTATGCATTGAAATCTGCTCTTTCCGATGCAACAAACCGCGTTTAAATATATGGAAGGGTAAGCCAGATAAAGCGTAGAAAAACGATGCATGTTTTAATAAAATTTCAAAAATAGGTACTTTTTACGACCAGTTTTAAGGCATTTAGAAATTGATTTTGAAACTGAAATAACGTCCCTCTATGCATTGAAATCTGCTCTTTCCGATGCAACAAACCGCGTTTAAATATATGGAAGGGTAAGCCAGATAAAGCGTAGAAAAACGATGCATGTTTTAATAAAATTTCAAAAATAGGTACTTTTTACGACCAGTTTTAAGGCATTTAGAAATTGATTTTGAAACTGAAATAACGTCCCTCTATGCATTGAAATCTGCTCTTTCCGATGCAACAAACCGCGTTTAAATATATGGAAGGGTAAGCCAGATAAAGCGTAGAAAAACGATGCATGTTTTAATAAAATTTCAAAAATAGGTACTTTTTACGACCAGTTTTAAGGCATTTAGAAATTGATTTTGAAACTGAAATAACGTCCCTCTATGCATTGAAATCTGCTCTTTCCGATGCAACAAACCGCGTTTAAATATATGGAAGGGTAAGCCAGATAAAGCGTAGAAAAACGATGCATGTTTTAATAAAATTTCAAAAATAGGTACTTTTTACGACCAGTTTTAAGGCATTTAGAAATTGATTTTGAAACTGAAATAACGTCCCTCTATGCATTGAAATCTGCTCTTTCCGATGCAACAAACCGCGTTTAAATATATGGAAGGGTAAGCCAGATAAAGCGTAGAAAAACGATGCATGTTTTAATAAAATTTCAAAAATAGGTACTTTTTACGACCAGTTTTAAGGCATTTAGAAATTGATTTTGAAACTGAAATAACGTCCCTCTATGCATTGAAATCTGCTCTTTCCGATGCAACAAACCGCGTTTAAATATATGGAAGGGTAAGCCAGATAAAGCGTAGAAAAACGATGCATGTTTTAATAAAATTTCAAAAATAGGTACTTTTTACGACCAGTTTTAAGGCATTTAGAAATTGATTTTGAAACTGAAATAACGTCCCTCTATGCATTGAAATCTGCTCTTTCCGATGCAACAAACCGCGTTTAAATATATGGAAGGGTAAGCCAGATAAAGCGTAGAAAAACGATGCATGTTTTAATAAAATTTCAAAAATAGGTACTTTTTACGACCAGTTTTAAGGCATTTAGAAATTGATTTTGAAACTGAAATAACGTCCCTCTATGCATTGAAATCTGCTCTTTCCGATGCAACAAACCGCGTTTAAATATATGGAAGGGTAAGCCAGATAAAGCGTAGAAAAACGATGCATGTTTTAATAAAATTTCAAAAATAGGTACTTTTTACGACCAGTTTTAAGGCATTTAGAAATTGATTTTGAAACTGAAATAACGTCCCTCTATGCATTGAAATCTGCTCTTTCCGATGCAACAAACCGCGTTTAAATATATGGAAGGGTAAGCCAGATAAAGCGTAGAAAAACGATGCATGTTTTAATAAAATTTCAAAAATAGGTACTTTTTACGACCAGTTTTAAGGCATTTAGAAATTGATTTTGAAACTGAAATAACGTCCCTCTATGCATTGAAATCTGCTCTTTCCGATGCAACAAACCGCGTTTAAATATATGGAAGGGTAAGCCAGATAAAGCGTAGAAAAACGATGCATGTTTTAATAAAATTTCAAAAATAGGTACTTTTTACGACCAGTTTTAAGGCATTTAGAAATTGATTTTGAAACTGAAATAACGTCCCTCTATGCATTGAAATCTGCTCTTTCCGATGCAACAAACCGCGTTTAAATATATGGAAGGGTAAGCCAGATAAAGCGTAGAAAAACGATGCATGTTTTAATAAAATTTCAAAAATAGGTACTTTTTACGACCAGTTTTAAGGCATTTAGAAATTGATTTTGAAACTGAAATAACGTCCCTCTATGCATTGAAATCTGCTCTTTCCGATGCAACAAACCGCGTTTAAATATATGGAAGGGTAAGCCAGATAAAGCGTAGAAAAACGATGCATGTTTTAATAAAATTTCAAAAATAGGTACTTTTTACGACCAGTTTTAAGGCATTTAGAAATTGATTTTGAAACTGAAATAACGTCCCTCTATGCATTGAAATCTGCTCTTTCCGATGCAACAAACCGCGTTTAAATATATGGAAGGGTAAGCCAGATAAAGCGTAGAAAAACGATGCATGTTTTAATAAAATTTCAAAAATAGGTACTTTTTACGACCAGTTTTAAGGCATTTAGAAATTGATTTTGAAACTGAAATAACGTCCCTCTATGCATTGAAATCTGCTCTTTCCGATGCAACAAACCGCGTTTAAATATATGGAAGGGTAAGCCAGATAAAGCGTAGAAAAACGATGCATGTTTTAATAAAATTTCAAAAATAGGTACTTTTTACGACCAGTTTTAAGGCATTTAGAAATTGATTTTGAAACTGAAATAACGTCCCTCTATGCATTGAAATCTGCTCTTTCCGATGCAACAAACCGCGTTTAAATATATGGAAGGGTAAGCCAGATAAAGCGTAGAAAAACGATGCATGTTTTAATAAAATTTCAAAAATAGGTACTTTTTACGACCAGTTTTAAGGCATTTAGAAATTGATTTTGAAACTGAAATAACGTCCCTCTATGCATTGAAATCTGCTCTTTCCGATGCAACAAACCGCGTTTAAATATATGGAAGGGTAAGCCAGATAAAGCGTAGAAAAACGATGCATGTTTTAATAAAATTTCAAAAATAGGTACTTTTTACGACCAGTTTTAAGGCATTTAGAAATTGATTTTGAAACTGAAATAACGTCCCTCTATGCATTGAAATCTGCTCTTTCCGATGCAACAAACCGCGTTTAAATATATGGAAGGGTAAGCCAGATAAAGCGTAGAAAAACGATGCATGTTTTAATAAAATTTCAAAAATAGGTACTTTTTACGACCAGTTTTAAGGCATTTAGAAATTGATTTTGAAACTGAAATAACGTCCCTCTATGCATTGAAATCTGCTCTTTCCGATGCAACAAACCGCGTTTAAATATATGGAAGGGTAAGCCAGATAAAGCGTAGAAAAACGATGCATGTTTTAATAAAATTTCAAAAATAGGTACTTTTTACGACCAGTTTTAAGGCATTTAGAAATTGATTTTGAAACTGAAATAACGTCCCTCTATGCATTGAAATCTGCTCTTTCCGATGCAACAAACCGCGTTTAAATATATGGAAGGGTAAGCCAGATAAAGCGTAGAAAAACGATGCATGTTTTAATAAAATTTCAAAAATAGGTACTTTTTACGACCAGTTTTAAGGCATTTAGAAATTGATTTTGAAACTGAAATAACGTCCCTCTATGCATTGAAATCTGCTCTTTCCGATGCAACAAACCGCGTTTAAATATATGGAAGGGTAAGCCAGATAAAGCGTAGAAAAACGATGCATGTTTTAATAAAATTTCAAAAATAGGTACTTTTTACGACCAGTTTTAAGGCATTTAGAAATTGATTTTGAAACTGAAATAACGTCCCTCTATGCATTGAAATCTGCTCTTTCCGATGCAACAAACCGCGTTTAAATATATGGAAGGGTAAGCCAGATAAAGCGTAGAAAAACGATGCATGTTTTAATAAAATTTCAAAAATAGGTACTTTTTACGACCAGTTTTAAGGCATTTAGAAATTGATTTTGAAACTGAAATAACGTCCCTCTATGCATTGAAATCTGCTCTTTCCGATGCAACAAACCGCGTTTAAATATATGGAAGGGTAAGCCAGATAAAGCGTAGAAAAACGATGCATGTTTTAATAAAATTTCAAAAATAGGTACTTTTTACGACCAGTTTTAAGGCATTTAGAAATTGATTTTGAAACTGAAATAACGTCCCTCTATGCATTGAAATCTGCTCTTTCCGATGCAACAAACCGCGTTTAAATATATGGAAGGGTAAGCCAGATAAAGCGTAGAAAAACGATGCATGTTTTAATAAAATTTCAAAAATAGGTACTTTTTACGACCAGTTTTAAGGCATTTAGAAATTGATTTTGAAACTGAAATAACGTCCCTCTATGCATTGAAATCTGCTCTTTCCGATGCAACAAACCGCGTTTAAATATATGGAAGGGTAAGCCAGATAAAGCGTAGAAAAACGATGCATGTTTTAATAAAATTTCAAAAATAGGTACTTTTTACGACCAGTTTTAAGGCATTTAGAAATTGATTTTGAAACTGAAATAACGTCCCTCTATGCATTGAAATCTGCTCTTTCCGATGCAACAAACCGCGTTTAAATATATGGAAGGGTAAGCCAGATAAAGCGTAGAAAAACGATGCATGTTTTAATAAAATTTCAAAAATAGGTACTTTTTACGACCAGTTTTAAGGCATTTAGAAATTGATTTTGAAACTGAAATAACGTCCCTCTATGCATTGAAATCTGCTCTTTCCGATGCAACAAACCGCGTTTAAATATATGGAAGGGTAAGCCAGATAAAGCGTAGAAAAACGATGCATGTTTTAATAAAATTTCAAAAATAGGTACTTTTTACGACCAGTTTTAAGGCATTTAGAAATTGATTTTGAAACTGAAATAACGTCCCTCTATGCATTGAAATCTGCTCTTTCCGATGCAACAAACCGCGTTTAAATATATGGAAGGGTAAGCCAGATAAAGCGTAGAAAAACGATGCATGTTTTAATAAAATTTCAAAAATAGGTACTTTTTACGACCAGTTTTAAGGCATTTAGAAATTGATTTTGAAACTGAAATAACGTCCCTCTATGCATTGAAATCTGCTCTTTCCGATGCAACAAACCGCGTTTAAATATATGGAAGGGTAAGCCAGATAAAGCGTAGAAAAACGATGCATGTTTTAATAAAATTTCAAAAATAGGTACTTTTTACGACCAGTTTTAAGGCATTTAGAAATTGATTTTGAAACTGAAATAACGTCCCTCTATGCATTGAAATCTGCTCTTTCCGATGCAACAAACCGCGTTTAAATATATGGAAGGGTAAGCCAGATAAAGCGTAGAAAAACGATGCATGTTTTAATAAAATTTCAAAAATAGGTACTTTTTACGACCAGTTTTAAGGCATTTAGAAATTGATTTTGAAACTGAAATAACGTCCCTCTATGCATTGAAATCTGCTCTTTCCGATGCAACAAACCGCGTTTAAATATATGGAAGGGTAAGCCAGATAAAGCGTAGAAAAACGATGCATGTTTTAATAAAATTTCAAAAATAGGTACTTTTTACGACCAGTTTTAAGGCATTTAGAAATTGATTTTGAAACTGAAATAACGTCCCTCTATGCATTGAAATCTGCTCTTTCCGATGCAACAAACCGCGTTTAAATATATGGAAGGGTAAGCCAGATAAAGCGTAGAAAAACGATGCATGTTTTAATAAAATTTCAAAAATAGGTACTTTTTACGACCAGTTTTAAGGCATTTAGAAATTGATTTTGAAACTGAAATAACGTCCCTCTATGCATTGAAATCTGCTCTTTCCGATGCAACAAACCGCGTTTAAATATATGGAAGGGTAAGCCAGATAAAGCGTAGAAAAACGATGCATGTTTTAATAAAATTTCAAAAATAGGTACTTTTTACGACCAGTTTTAAGGCATTTAGAAATTGATTTTGAAACTGAAATAACGTCCCTCTATGCATTGAAATCTGCTCTTTCCGATGCAACAAACCGCGTTTAAATATATGGAAGGGTAAGCCAGATAAAGCGTAGAAAAACGATGCATGTTTTAATAAAATTTCAAAAATAGGTACTTTTTACGACCAGTTTTAAGGCATTTAGAAATTGATTTTGAAACTGAAATAACGTCCCTCTATGCATTGAAATCTGCTCTTTCCGATGCAACAAACCGCGTTTAAATATATGGAAGGGTAAGCCAGATAAAGCGTAGAAAAACGATGCATGTTTTAATAAAATTTCAAAAATAGGTACTTTTTACGACCAGTTTTAAGGCATTTAGAAATTGATTTTGAAACTGAAATAACGTCCCTCTATGCATTGAAATCTGCTCTTTCCGATGCAACAAACCGCGTTTAAATATATGGAAGGGTAAGCCAGATAAAGCGTAGAAAAACGATGCATGTTTTAATAAAATTTCAAAAATAGGTACTTTTTACGACCAGTTTTAAGGCATTTAGAAATTGATTTTGAAACTGAAATAACGTCCCTCTATGCATTGAAATCTGCTCTTTCCGATGCAACAAACCGCGTTTAAATATATGGAAGGGTAAGCCAGATAAAGCGTAGAAAAACGATGCATGTTTTAATAAAATTTCAAAAATAGGTACTTTTTACGACCAGTTTTAAGGCATTTAGAAATTGATTTTGAAACTGAAATAACGTCCCTCTATGCATTGAAATCTGCTCTTTCCGATGCAACAAACCGCGTTTAAATATATGGAAGGGTAAGCCAGATAAAGCGTAGAAAAACGATGCATGTTTTAATAAAATTTCAAAAATAGGTACTTTTTACGACCAGTTTTAAGGCATTTAGAAATTGATTTTGAAACTGAAATAACGTCCCTCTATGCATTGAAATCTGCTCTTTCCGATGCAACAAACCGCGTTTAAATATATGGAAGGGTAAGCCAGATAAAGCGTAGAAAAACGATGCATGTTTTAATAAAATTTCAAAAATAGGTACTTTTTACGACCAGTTTTAAGGCATTTAGAAATTGATTTTGAAACTGAAATAACGTCCCTCTATGCATTGAAATCTGCTCTTTCCGATGCAACAAACCGCGTTTAAATATATGGAAGGGTAAGCCAGATAAAGCGTAGAAAAACGATGCATGTTTTAATAAAATTTCAAAAATAGGTACTTTTTACGACCAGTTTTAAGGCATTTAGAAATTGATTTTGAAACTGAAATAACGTCCCTCTATGCATTGAAATCTGCTCTTTCCGATGCAACAAACCGCGTTTAAATATATGGAAGGGTAAGCCAGATAAAGCGTAGAAAAACGATGCATGTTTTAATAAAATTTCAAAAATAGGTACTTTTTACGACCAGTTTTAAGGCATTTAGAAATTGATTTTGAAACTGAAATAACGTCCCTCTATGCATTGAAATCTGCTCTTTCCGATGCAACAAACCGCGTTTAAATATATGGAAGGGTAAGCCAGATAAAGCGTAGAAAAACGATGCATGTTTTAATAAAATTTCAAAAATAGGTACTTTTTACGACCAGTTTTAAGGCATTTAGAAATTGATTTTGAAACTGAAATAACGTCCCTCTATGCATTGAAATCTGCTCTTTCCGATGCAACAAACCGCGTTTAAATATATGGAAGGGTAAGCCAGATAAAGCGTAGAAAAACGATGCATGTTTTAATAAAATTTCAAAAATAGGTACTTTTTACGACCAGTTTTAAGGCATTTAGAAATTGATTTTGAAACTGAAATAACGTCCCTCTATGCATTGAAATCTGCTCTTTCCGATGCAACAAACCGCGTTTAAATATATGGAAGGGTAAGCCAGATAAAGCGTAGAAAAACGATGCATGTTTTAATAAAATTTCAAAAATAGGTACTTTTTACGACCAGTTTTAAGGCATTTAGAAATTGATTTTGAAACTGAAATAACGTCCCTCTATGCATTGAAATCTGCTCTTTCCGATGCAACAAACCGCGTTTAAATATATGGAAGGGTAAGCCAGATAAAGCGTAGAAAAACGATGCATGTTTTAATAAAATTTCAAAAATAGGTACTTTTTACGACCAGTTTTAAGGCATTTAGAAATTGATTTTGAAACTGAAATAACGTCCCTCTATGCATTGAAATCTGCTCTTTCCGATGCAACAAACCGCGTTTAAATATATGGAAGGGTAAGCCAGATAAAGCGTAGAAAAACGATGCATGTTTTAATAAAATTTCAAAAATAGGTACTTTTTACGACCAGTTTTAAGGCATTTAGAAATTGATTTTGAAACTGAAATAACGTCCCTCTATGCATTGAAATCTGCTCTTTCCGATGCAACAAACCGCGTTTAAATATATGGAAGGGTAAGCCAGATAAAGCGTAGAAAAACGATGCATGTTTTAATAAAATTTCAAAAATAGGTACTTTTTACGACCAGTTTTAAGGCATTTAGAAATTGATTTTGAAACTGAAATAACGTCCCTCTATGCATTGAAATCTGCTCTTTCCGATGCAACAAACCGCGTTTAAATATATGGAAGGGTAAGCCAGATAAAGCGTAGAAAAACGATGCATGTTTTAATAAAATTTCAAAAATAGGTACTTTTTACGACCAGTTTTAAGGCATTTAGAAATTGATTTTGAAACTGAAATAACGTCCCTCTATGCATTGAAATCTGCTCTTTCCGATGCAACAAACCGCGTTTAAATATATGGAAGGGTAAGCCAGATAAAGCGTAGAAAAACGATGCATGTTTTAATAAAATTTCAAAAATAGGTACTTTTTACGACCAGTTTTAAGGCATTTAGAAATTGATTTTGAAACTGAAATAACGTCCCTCTATGCATTGAAATCTGCTCTTTCCGATGCAACAAACCGCGTTTAAATATATGGAAGGGTAAGCCAGATAAAGCGTAGAAAAACGATGCATGTTTTAATAAAATTTCAAAAATAGGTACTTTTTACGACCAGTTTTAAGGCATTTAGAAATTGATTTTGAAACTGAAATAACGTCCCTCTATGCATTGAAATCTGCTCTTTCCGATGCAACAAACCGCGTTTAAATATATGGAAGGGTAAGCCAGATAAAGCGTAGAAAAACGATGCATGTTTTAATAAAATTTCAAAAATAGGTACTTTTTACGACCAGTTTTAAGGCATTTAGAAATTGATTTTGAAACTGAAATAACGTCCCTCTATGCATTGAAATCTGCTCTTTCCGATGCAACAAACCGCGTTTAAATATATGGAAGGGTAAGCCAGATAAAGCGTAGAAAAACGATGCATGTTTTAATAAAATTTCAAAAATAGGTACTTTTTACGACCAGTTTTAAGGCATTTAGAAATTGATTTTGAAACTGAAATAACGTCCCTCTATGCATTGAAATCTGCTCTTTCCGATGCAACAAACCGCGTTTAAATATATGGAAGGGTAAGCCAGATAAAGCGTAGAAAAACGATGCATGTTTTAATAAAATTTCAAAAATAGGTACTTTTTACGACCAGTTTTAAGGCATTTAGAAATTGATTTTGAAACTGAAATAACGTCCCTCTATGCATTGAAATCTGCTCTTTCCGATGCAACAAACCGCGTTTAAATATATGGAAGGGTAAGCCAGATAAAGCGTAGAAAAACGATGCATGTTTTAATAAAATTTCAAAAATAGGTACTTTTTACGACCAGTTTTAAGGCATTTAGAAATTGATTTTGAAACTGAAATAACGTCCCTCTATGCATTGAAATCTGCTCTTTCCGATGCAACAAACCGCGTTTAAATATATGGAAGGGTAAGCCAGATAAAGCGTAGAAAAACGATGCATGTTTTAATAAAATTTCAAAAATAGGTACTTTTTACGACCAGTTTTAAGGCATTTAGAAATTGATTTTGAAACTGAAATAACGTCCCTCTATGCATTGAAATCTGCTCTTTCCGATGCAACAAACCGCGTTTAAATATATGGAAGGGTAAGCCAGATAAAGCGTAGAAAAACGATGCATGTTTTAATAAAATTTCAAAAATAGGTACTTTTTACGACCAGTTTTAAGGCATTTAGAAATTGATTTTGAAACTGAAATAACGTCCCTCTATGCATTGAAATCTGCTCTTTCCGATGCAACAAACCGCGTTTAAATATATGGAAGGGTAAGCCAGATAAAGCGTAGAAAAACGATGCATGTTTTAATAAAATTTCAAAAATAGGTACTTTTTACGACCAGTTTTAAGGCATTTAGAAATTGATTTTGAAACTGAAATAACGTCCCTCTATGCATTGAAATCTGCTCTTTCCGATGCAACAAACCGCGTTTAAATATATGGAAGGGTAAGCCAGATAAAGCGTAGAAAAACGATGCATGTTTTAATAAAATTTCAAAAATAGGTACTTTTTACGACCAGTTTTAAGGCATTTAGAAATTGATTTTGAAACTGAAATAACGTCCCTCTATGCATTGAAATCTGCTCTTTCCGATGCAACAAACCGCGTTTAAATATATGGAAGGGTAAGCCAGATAAAGCGTAGAAAAACGATGCATGTTTTAATAAAATTTCAAAAATAGGTACTTTTTACGACCAGTTTTAAGGCATTTAGAAATTGATTTTGAAACTGAAATAACGTCCCTCTATGCATTGAAATCTGCTCTTTCCGATGCAACAAACCGCGTTTAAATATATGGAAGGGTAAGCCAGATAAAGCGTAGAAAAACGATGCATGTTTTAATAAAATTTCAAAAATAGGTACTTTTTACGACCAGTTTTAAGGCATTTAGAAATTGATTTTGAAACTGAAATAACGTCCCTCTATGCATTGAAATCTGCTCTTTCCGATGCAACAAACCGCGTTTAAATATATGGAAGGGTAAGCCAGATAAAGCGTAGAAAAACGATGCATGTTTTAATAAAATTTCAAAAATAGGTACTTTTTACGACCAGTTTTAAGGCATTTAGAAATTGATTTTGAAACTGAAATAACGTCCCTCTATGCATTGAAATCTGCTCTTTCCGATGCAACAAACCGCGTTTAAATATATGGAAGGGTAAGCCAGATAAAGCGTAGAAAAACGATGCATGTTTTAATAAAATTTCAAAAATAGGTACTTTTTACGACCAGTTTTAAGGCATTTAGAAATTGATTTTGAAACTGAAATAACGTCCCTCTATGCATTGAAATCTGCTCTTTCCGATGCAACAAACCGCGTTTAAATATATGGAAGGGTAAGCCAGATAAAGCGTAGAAAAACGATGCATGTTTTAATAAAATTTCAAAAATAGGTACTTTTTACGACCAGTTTTAAGGCATTTAGAAATTGATTTTGAAACTGAAATAACGTCCCTCTATGCATTGAAATCTGCTCTTTCCGATGCAACAAACCGCGTTTAAATATATGGAAGGGTAAGCCAGATAAAGCGTAGAAAAACGATGCATGTTTTAATAAAATTTCAAAAATAGGTACTTTTTACGACCAGTTTTAAGGCATTTAGAAATTGATTTTGAAACTGAAATAACGTCCCTCTATGCATTGAAATCTGCTCTTTCCGATGCAACAAACCGCGTTTAAATATATGGAAGGGTAAGCCAGATAAAGCGTAGAAAAACGATGCATGTTTTAATAAAATTTCAAAAATAGGTACTTTTTACGACCAGTTTTAAGGCATTTAGAAATTGATTTTGAAACTGAAATAACGTCCCTCTATGCATTGAAATCTGCTCTTTCCGATGCAACAAACCGCGTTTAAATATATGGAAGGGTAAGCCAGATAAAGCGTAGAAAAACGATGCATGTTTTAATAAAATTTCAAAAATAGGTACTTTTTACGACCAGTTTTAAGGCATTTAGAAATTGATTTTGAAACTGAAATAACGTCCCTCTATGCATTGAAATCTGCTCTTTCCGATGCAACAAACCGCGTTTAAATATATGGAAGGGTAAGCCAGATAAAGCGTAGAAAAACGATGCATGTTTTAATAAAATTTCAAAAATAGGTACTTTTTACGACCAGTTTTAAGGCATTTAGAAATTGATTTTGAAACTGAAATAACGTCCCTCTATGCATTGAAATCTGCTCTTTCCGATGCAACAAACCGCGTTTAAATATATGGAAGGGTAAGCCAGATAAAGCGTAGAAAAACGATGCATGTTTTAATAAAATTTCAAAAATAGGTACTTTTTATGACCAGTTTTAAGGCATTTAGAAATTGATTTTGAAACTGAAATAACGTCCCTCTATGCATTGAAATCTGCTCTTTCCGATGCAACAAACCGCGTTTAAATATATGGAAGGGTAAGCCAGATAAAGCGTAGAAAAACGATGCATGTTTTAATAAAATTTCAAAAATAGGTACTTTTCACGACCAGTTTTAAGGCATTTAGATATTGATTTTGAAACTGAAATAACGTCCCTCTATGCATTGAAATCTGCTCTTTCCGATGCAACAAACCGCGTTTAAATATATGGAAGGGTAAGCCAGATAAAGCGTAGAAAAACGATGCATGTTTTAATAAAATTTCAAAAATAGGTACTTTTTACGACTAGTTTTAAGGCATTTAGAAATTGATTTTGAAACTGAAATAACGTCCCTCTATGCATTGAAATCTGCTCTTTCCGATGCAACAAACCGCGTTTAAATATATGGAAGGGTAAGCCAGATAAAGCGTAGAAAAACGATGCATGTTTTAATAAAATTTCAAAAATAGGTACTTTTCACGACCAGTTTTAAGGCATTTAGATATTGATTTTGAAACTGAAATAACGTCCCTCTATGCATTGAAATCTGCTCTTTCCGATGCAACAAACCGCGTTTAAATATATGGAAGGGTAAGCCAGATAAAGCGTAGAAAAACGATGCATGTTTTAATAAAATTTCAAAAATAGGTACTTTTTACGACCAGTTTTAAGGCATTTAGAAATTGATTTTGAAACTGAAATAACGTCCCTCTATGCATTGAAATCTGCTCTTTCCGATGCAACAAACCGCGTTTAATATATATGGAAGGGTAAGCCAGATAAAGCGTAGAAAAACGATGCATGTTTTAATAAAATTTCAAAAATAGGTACTTTTTACGACCAGTTTTAAGGCATTTAGAAATTGATTTTGAAACTGAAATAACGTCCCTCTATGCATTGAAATCTGCTCTTTCCGATGCAACAAACCGCGTTTAAATATATGGAAGGGTAAGCCAGATAAAGCGTAGAAAAACGATGCATGTTTTAATAAAATTTCAAAAATAGGTACTTTTTACGACCAGTTTTAAGGCATTTAGAAATTGATTTTGAAACTGAAATAACGTCCCTCTATGCATTGAAATCTGCTCTTTCCGATGCAACAAACCGCGTTTAAATAT